>JARFJB010001226.1:3980000-4367500 GCA_036346205.1 Vesta saturnalis
AAAAAATTAATTAAATATGAATGAAAATGTTTATACTGCATTATTGATATTTATAGAAGCGAGCGGCTTTGGAATTTTTTTTTAAGTTAAGATGTAAATATTAATATCTATCTAACGTCATTCTGATAGATGATTTTTCTGTTTTACAATGTTGCCTTTTCGTTATAAACGTATAAAGAAGAGGTTGCATATTTACCCTAAACAAATTATAATTCAAATTGTTTCATTTCTTTTTATTTTCTATCTTAGCATCTAGATGTCTATTAACCTCAGTCTAACATGAAGTTAAACGCCTGTTTGATATAGATAATTGTTTTTGTTTTTATAATGTTGCATATTATCGTAATCAACTTATTATAGAAGAGTTTGCATAATTATCCTTAAAAAATGTTATTAAAATTATTTCGTTTCTTTTAATCGCCATTTTGTAGGTTGAAAGGTCGTGTGGTGTTCTACACCATATATTTTTCTTAACTACAACTGATCTTGAATGTAATCTTAAGAAAGTAATCTAACATAAATCCATGTATGTCTATATGAGGAAACTTTACTAACTCGGCCTTTATTATCAATCTTGTTTGTAAGTTGATAAACTACTAGTCTAATAGTCTTTCTTTATGTACTTATTTCATATATATATATATATATATATATATATATATATATATATATATATATATATATATATATATATATATTCAAATTTGCATTTTTTCAAAGATTTTTGTTTTTTAATAATGTTATTGATGTGCTGACGTTTGGTCCTCTACAAGCCAATTATACTACAATTTTTCTTTAGAATCGTACTGAGCAAGAACGAAACGTAAAATACTAAATTGGTTCTGTAACATGTGATAAATCTTTATATTAAACAGAGCTGCGAAAGTTGCTTGTTTGTATATATTTCCATCGATGCTGTTAGTTTTTAGTTTGACAGGCGATGGAAGAGAACTAACATTTATATTGATATACCGTTTTCTAAAGACAAGTAATACTCGCTAGACTGTAAACTTTTTGTTTGTGGTTTTATATGTCGCAGGTAGTTTAAAGTATATAAACACGTCAACTTATTTTACAAAAAAACTAACACCTCTGCAATACCAAATATGTTATATAATACGGAATATTTCCACTATAATCAAAATTTAAATTAATTCATAAAATTTTGTTAATGTTCATCGTATTAATAAGAGCATATCACGAACATATCTTAAAGAGGAGAATGATTTCAATTTGTATGTTAACTTTAGGTTGTAGTAGATTTGTGCCAGCCGACACCTGGTTCATTAGATGTCCAATGAATAATTCTAGAAGACAGAGACTGCATTACGAGTAATTCAGTGCCAACTTACATAATCATGTTCTCACTTCTACACGCCATGCTCAGAAATTCCTGTATTAGAGTAAACATCAAACTGCTCAAATTCCTAACACCATTATAAAACTTATTTCTACTTTAAATTAATTTATGTAAAAAGCCTAATTTCATCTACTATTGTGCAAGTGTCTGGAATTTTAAAAACAAATAAGGAGCGATAGTTAATGTTTATTTTACGAAATAAACTAGCAAAACTACACTTTTCATTACACAGTAAAATAGAACCCAAACACTTTCAAAAGTTCTAACTAGATTATAACACCCAAAATCCACTAATATAATTTTGAAATTGAACATGAACAAAACATAAAAATATAATAAATATATAAGAGTATTACGAAATAATCTATAATTGATATTCTTTTACGATTACAGTAAGTACAAACCTTTATCTTGCTGTCTCCATTGCTCTTATTTAGTATTAAGTGACAATTTATGTTCTACTTATTTTATAGTTATTTTTATTCTAAAGTAACCAACGCATGTGCAGATTTCGTCTAAAATCTTTTACAGCGGCTACAACGATTGTGAGATTCTTTCTTAAAAATGGTGCTAGTAGAACTTAAGCTTGTTACATTTAAAAATGGCAGTAGAATTCGCGTAATAGGTGGGAGGATGTTTTGGTAGATCAGTTACAATGGACATAGCTGTACGGTTTAGTTCCACGTTTCATGCATATCAAACGAAATGTACATAAACAGACAAAGCCGGTAGAGGGAAGGGCGCCATCTTATTTATGCATGGCTTACTGTACACAGTATGCAACAAAGCAGTGGGCAACCCAACAATAGGAAAATGAACTACTTACATTTTTGATAGACTTATTCCTCAAGACAAATCGGCTAAGTACGCCAATGGAAACATGCTGTCAAGTTGATTAAAAGATGTATTAGATAATCATCAAGATTTTTATATCTATATCTCAGCACTTCACCGGTAATTCCGTCTACTTCTGAACTCCACTTAACATCATCCTAAGTCTCATTCCTAACTTTCTCCTTGTTTAACTACTCAATCAGCTTAGTTTCACTATCGTACAGCTTCTCAAAATATAGTTTATTTTGACATGATGGGTGTAAGCAGTCTTGTGTTATGTTACAGGCTCAATACCCTCTAGAGCATCCATCCCATTAAAACAGTGTGTGACACGGCGTAGCTCAGTGGTGCCAAAAAGGCTCCACCTGTTAAACACATTTATAGCGACAAAAGGTCATGAACAGATCTTAGATTGGTCTAATAGGAAACCAAAAGTTCACTGAAAAATAAACTACTCTACTACTAAAAATAGTATTCCAAACATATCTACGTGAAGTTCCCCTAAAATCCAAGGAAATTCTAAGCTTTATATAAAACCCGCAAAATTGCGAAAATGAAACCCAAAACTCTCCAAGCCTCAACTCAGAAATTATTATCTCAAATAACCAAAACTAAATGAAACTACGATAATTAATTCTTCAATTTAGAACACCAAAAATACGTCACTACAACAAAATTAAGCGCGATGAAAAATTTACAAAACCCTCAAATTTAATAAACGCCAAAATCGGGATGTACCTAAACTTGAGAAAAATACAGCTCATTTTCAAACAGACAACAAACTGCTTACCTTTTGGCAATCATGCCAATGATTGTTGTCTACAATCGGTATGCTGGTTCCTATAAAATCAACTTGAAAAAAATATTTGCAACTTCTCGCAAAACCCTCGTATGCAAGAACAAACAGCTGGTCGGTCAACGACCGACTTACTTCATAATTTTACGTTACTTTACAATTTACAACTTCTTTTAAAATGACTTATTACTTAATAAAAAACTTGCATAACTCTGATTTTCAATGAATTCTTACCTCAGAAAATAGAAATCACATTACTTCATTTACAGCCAGTCGTAACTAAATCAATTCGTCCTAAAATATGCTCAAATCCGAGAAAAACATTGCATTAAATCTTTAAAAGTTACGTTAAGCGTGTAAAATTTTGAATAGAATTACTTTACTTCAAATAAACAAAATGTTCATATTACTTCATGATCTAATTCTCCTAAAAAAGAAACACTTTGCGCGTCAGCATGATGCTGTACAACATTGGGGTCACACTTAGAAAAACAATAAGTACATCACCGAGTTTACCTAAAAGTTATAAAACTAGCTAGCGCTAGTATAGGCCTTATTAAAATTATTGTAAATCCAAAATACCAAAATGACGAAAGATTATGGAAAAAATATTGCGTCCTCTTTGAGTAGCATGACCACATATAATTTCTATACCAATTCTTCAGCATAATAAATAAAAAAAACAGTCAGATAAATTTAGAATCTTAATACGAATGAATACGCATGCACTAAAGGTTAATCGATACAAAAACCTAACGTGATGTCAAAAGTCACCGTATTAAAACGTCGGCATATACGAAAAAAAAAATATAATACACAAGAATTTATTAAAATTTGTCAAGCACTGCAAACAAAATATACAAAAAAGTCTACCTTGTATTCGGAAGGTACCCTTTGTTATACAGACACCTAGGATATATAGAAGATGACCTCGACGGGGGCGGAAATGTAATCAATGTAGAAACTCGAACTCCAAATATAACTCGTGAACACTTCTCCTTTCAATAAGTTTTGATTGATCTTACAATTGGTTGTAAGTTACATTATACTGAAACTTCCGTAAGACCTGATTACTCTACTACATACAAGAACTGAATATCACTTATTAATTTAAAATTATCAAATGATTTTATATTTACAGCGAGTTTGAATTTTGTTTGTTTGAACTACGCGACATACGTACAACTACCTCTACAACAGGAATTCGTTAAATTAATCCGCACAAAAAAATGCGTCACAGCAGGTCCATAAAACAAAAGTTAAGCACTTCGAAAAACACGAACACCCTTTCTATGTCCAAATCTTGTCATCCTAGACAAACGATACACAACAGAAGATAACTCGGGGATATGGTGAACCAATATATTATCCCTTTTATTGGAAACGGAGATCTACTCCCCTCGCATATGTTGCGATCACTGCAAACAAACAAAAAACTTAACTCCTGCTTTCTACGGCATCTCAAACAGAACTAACTACCACCTTACTCAGAATTCGCCATCTTCTTTTATAACCCTTTCCATCTTACTTAAATCTTCAATAGTCAATTTTCAAAAAAGAATCGCTTAAATTTTGAGCTCGGTAAAAACGATACTCAACACGCAAATAATTGAGAGAAATAAATTACATCATGCTGCAGCTGCAAAGTCAGCTTCCCAGTAACCAACCAAAATGATATCGCTAAATTATTTTCCTTTAGTACTTCTTGTAACTCAAATAAATTCCTCCTATTCTACAATGACAAAATTTAGCAAAAGTGATGTGGTATACTACATTCCGAAATATCTATCGCGCCACATATCCACGCTATTACACGTGGACGTTATAAGGATCAAAATACTTTTCAATTTCAAACCTTGGAGAATTTACACAATTTGCAATTTCAACTAACTGGAATTTTATTTAATAAATTATAAATACAATGCGTCAATTAAAAAAAAAACGCATTTTTTTCTTTTAACTAACTAAATTCCTAAAACTTAAAATAACGAGAACACCTATCTACACAAAGCTCTTCTAATACTATTTTAATCGTAATGCAAGTGTCATCGGTGAGTGAAACGTAATTTTACAAATAAAAATGAAAGATTCTTGCTAATTGCATCGATAACCATCAGTATATAATTATACCAGTCATTTTATTTACTTAGATTTCTCATATCGTAAAGACCTCGCCTGTTATAACTCAAAAAAAAATGTTTCCCACAATGTACCTGTTTCGGGTAAATCTATCACTACATGTTTATGCATAGTGTACGCTGCTTGTTTCAGTAATCGCGCTCTAATATCATCCCTAAGGGCCTGCTTATAAATCCAAGTTCCTTTTTGATAGGGGGTATTGCTGCTAAGGCAGAGTTTGTATGTAAAACAGACTTATTTGACGATATGACAACCTTATTATCGGTAAACCCGAAAATTTAAAAATAGTACTCTAATAAGCGGTCAGCATGCATGCTTAACCTGATTATAAAATCTAAAACCGTTTTGTTTTGACAGAGTTATTTCTGATGAGACAGAACTTTTATGTATGTAAAATAATGTAGAAGCGAAATCTAGCTTACAGAAGAGGACACAGGCAATTCGTTGCATACGTCACAATACTAAATAACCTGTTTGCGAAAATATGTATTTGGTTTTGGCTGTTGACGGTTTACACGAAGAGTTTGATAGACATTTTATTCTAAATTAGTTAGTAAATTAACTTAATCATAAAATCTTCGCAATTGCATTGCATCTCTGTAACTAATCTAGCCTGTGATAGCTAAAATCCCCGATATATACCTAAAATATGTACGGTATTATTGTTTACGTCCAATTGCGAAATTGTACATTCACTTTTGTCTAACAAAACCTTAATTAACTGATTACGCAATACCCATTAACTGTTTTTATTATATATATATATATATATATATATATATATATATATATATATATATATATATATATATAGTATATATATATATATATATATATATATATATATATATATATATATATATATATATATATATATATATATATATATATATATATATATATATATATATATATATATATATATATATATATATATATTGTATGTATGCATGTATGCATATAATTTAACAGCGTATTTAAAATCAATTGTATGTTATCTTTATCTGGATTAGCTTCTTTAATATCAAAAAGTAATCCAGTTGTTTATTAGCTTTACAAAATATACCAAAATACGATCCAAACGTGGACACATAAAAAAGCGCTATTGCATAAGGGTACAAATGATTATTATGATTTCATCTAATATTTAATTTATACCTTCTTGTTTTGTTGCATCAGCAAATTTTTAAATATTTGTAAACACATTAATTAACGCGATGTCGACGACTGATTGCTACTTTCCAATTAAAATAAATGAAGTTGTATAACTGTTAATAATAAAAAACACATATTAAGAAGCCCGCGAACAGATTCCCGTCTTACAGGACTACAGCCTCTTATTAGAATCCAACCCCAATGCATAAATATCGTACATTAGATCACAATCTGTAGATGGGATTAGAAGAAATGTAATAGTAATCGTGAAATCTCCATTGATAAAAGCGGAGCATAATTAATAACAGATTAAATCTTTTTTTATTCTCAGGTAAAAAAATACTATCCCCACGTGGGCGGGGTTTGCGACGTAAAAAAGGTGGAGGCGACGGTGCCTCCTTTCTACTAAAGTAGAATTAAAGTATAATATGCAATCAGAAAGTTGTTTCAGTTTCTTTTTGCATGTATGTAGTTTTATTATGTAATTATATAAATCGGTTGTACTTTTAGTATATATATATATATATATATATATATATATATATATATATATATATATATATATATATATATATATATATATATATATATATATTGACACGGAATTTCGGTGGAGAGAGTCTGCATTTTTGACATTTTACTACGGCTTGAATAATATTAAAAACTTGTCGCCCATTTGCAAATTATACGCCCTTATTTATTATTTTTTTTGATATCTAATTACATAAAATAATTGAAATTCTCTTTAGCAGAAATTGATCAATTGTTTAAATTTTTTTTTGCACCTTCCCATGCATATTTTAAAACTGCACCAACCAGAATTTCTGCCATTTCGCTTACGATAGATTTGATTGTTTCGAATATCTTACAAAAATATTTCTCATATATTTCTTCAATCGTTTAAAATTCACACTGATTTGATCACCATTGATAGTACGCAAACTTCATTACCGTTAGCACGGGAGGTAAAGAGACCTGAGATTTAAATTGCGCAAAGATAGTATCAACTAAAAATTATCTACTGCAATGTAAGAGAATGCGAAATATTTCAAGGGAGTGCGTAATCAATTCCACTTTCATTTTTGCACTTTTAAGTTCAGTTACATATATTAAGTTTAATTCTTCTTCTCGTTATAATGCAATATTTACCCTTAAGATATGTAATAAACTTGAAAATGTAGACCTTCACTATTATCACACACTTAAAATACTTACCTTTTGGATATAAATATACATTGTTATTTATCTTTTATATAAATTTAAATGTTTCGATAACAAGTACAGTTCCTTATCTATTACGGATCACATCGTATTATGTACTACGACATTATGTATTTTTCAAAAGTTTTCATAGTTTGAGACCCGACCTCAAGTGCTCACATTTACTTTACACATTTAAGTTAAACAACCCAGTAAATATTATGAAACAAAATAGGTTCAACAAAAACAAGACACAACACAGTTTAGTCTTAGACACACAACACCAGCCTGGTGGCTTCAATTATAATTGCTGTTCGCACAGAAATGTAATTATATGAGTTTCTTTTTTCAAGTTGTCAAAGAGCTTTGGGTAATGGGTAAAAGCCTTTCAAAGAAAAGATTTTCTTTATAAATTTATGGAGCACACAAGTACGCATTTTTCATAGTATCCCCTTTGACAACGTTTTCATTAAAGAGTAAATTGCTAAAAGCCATTTTATCATATGGTATAAAGCTAAATATTGGAGAGGATTGTTTGGCAGGATTTATGCTTTGAATTCCATTATTTTGAGTTTCAAGTTTTATTATTGTTAAAAATAAGCAAATATATATATATATATATATATATATATATATATATATATATATATATATATATATATATATATATATATATATATATAATTGCACTTAAGGAATGGAAATTATAAGCTAGCGGGTTTTGTTTAATCGTTGTAAATTTTATATTACAAAATCTCTCCAGTAAGGGTTAGGTGTGATGTTAATGTCAAACAAAATATAAGTGCAGAACCAATCGAAGTAGTTAGTGTGTATTTGTTACACAATAGTGAACATGTGTTATCGTAACTAAACGTAAGCTATGTAAAACCACCTTTATAAAGCAGAAAATTGTCATTAATAGCGTGTTTATGTACGTTAGCAATTTGACAATGAGTAACATGTTGTCGTAGTACTACTTTAAGCCACAGTTGAAAAGATCTTTAGAAATGTCGTTATCCCTACGTTAGGCGCGTCTACTCCATGTACGTCATTAGGCGCGTGGGATACAGTTGTAGCCCATTTTGTTTATTTCAAGGAGTTGTTATATTTGCATAATTGACAGTACGGACTTTAAATACAAACAGTCTCATACCAAAGGTAGATTAATAAATAATATGTGATACATTTTGTCAAAATAACCATACTTTTACAGAAATAATTAATGGTATCTTGACCCGCATTTCCGAACTTTTTTTGTAGTGCTTTCTAAATAAGGCCTATCAAATGAAAAATATGTGTCTTGTTAAAAAATTTATTCATTATCATTCTTTCAAAAGGGACCGAAATAAATAAATTTGTGACATATTACAGAAATAAAAATTAATTCTAAGAAAAAATAGGGGCTACTTTGGACTAAACTAATTGTTGCACGCATTCAGTGCATATTTCTTTTAAATGGGCTTTGAATGCATACCGCTGACATTTTTGACACAATTTTCGTGTCTATCACGATTTCTTCCACAATATGTACAGCATCAAACGACGTTTGGTTTGGCTGGGACGATGGCTACAGCACTTTCTTGAATTCCCAATAAAGCACGTGCGCGCCGTCGAAGTTCCGGCGAAATCGTCAAAATGGTTGAACTGAATTCTATTTGGGGCTTGACTAGCTCCCATGGAAATTCTTCTATAAAGTGTAACCTTTTCGTTACATTGAAAGGATTATTTGCACTATAAATACACATGGCATTCACTGCAGTAATATTTAAGAGATCATAAAAAATTACCATTGGCCATCGACGTGTATTCCTAGCGGTATCATATTTCTGGCATAATTGATCCAAACGGTCTACGCCGATTTTTGCTTTGTTGTATGATGTAACTATTTCTGGTTTTTTTGGCATCTGCTATCTCATCATCTACAGCATCGTCGTGGTGCATACTTGATGTAAGGATCACTGACTTGTTTTTTTGTTGAGACTGTACGAAACAAGTGTTCAGTCTTCCTGAAACCCGAACATAGAAGAATTAACCGTTTTAACTTTATTTGGTAAAAATTCTCGGGGTAGATCTGCTTTATTTTTTCGAACAGTTCCAATATAGGTAAGTTTCTTTTCTTTGAGTAACTTCTTAACCAGAGGGATACTGGTAAACCAATTGTCACCAGTAATTTTGCGGTTAGTACCAGCCACAAGCTCTACCAGTCTAAGGACATCTTGTTCTCCGGAGTTATTGTATGGTCCTTCAGGTTGTGTACGGACATATACTTCAAGATTGAAGTGATAACAAGTTTTCATATCGACTAGAACCAACATCTTCACCCCATACCGAGAAAGTTTGTTCGGAGTATATTGCCGAAATGAGCATCGTCCACCAAAGACTAAAACCTGCTCGTCCACGGTAAGATATTCACTTGCAATGAAATATTTTTACAGGTGTAGCCCAGTCGTACTAACGTACCGATAACTTGTAATAAACAAACTCGTTTACGGACGTATACACACTAACCCTATTATTCAGTGACAAGGGAGCAAGAACTGAAAGTACCGTTTGCGCAAGATAAGTTACCTGCAACGTATACTGATTCAAACCTTTACGGGCTACATATGTAGCCCATGCGCCTAATGGAGGGTGGCTTTAGGAGGATATAACCGACTCGCCAACATACCCTTCTCGCCAGTAAAAACATGTTTACCATGCTAATAATGTAAACTGCTATTGAAGTAGAAATATATCAGATACAGAGCATACATGGCATAACATCTTAAATGATTAAATACGTAGATAAAGGTGACATATCCCATTACATGAAAAGATGAAAGATACAGCATGCTTAAAACACAGTCATATTAACATTAATCTAAGGAAAACACACTACATATTGAATAACTACAGCACTACTGCCAACCTTGTAGGTGTACAAATAATTACAGACTTGCGTTAACGTTCCATTTAGAGTAGTGTACTAGGAACTTAATTTGCATGTAACGAATAATATTTAAAAGTTTTTGAAATGTTACATAAATTTATTTGTTCTTTACATTTACGTTTGCTTACGTAGTACTATTTACTTAAAGTCCACTTAAAAAATTTTGTATGAACAACAATAGAAACATCGCATAGTGTTACAGGTCAGAAGATACTCTACGTAGCCCTGTAATCTGAAAACCACTTCCGCTGAGAAGTAAAACGTTAGCCACGTCTCCAAAAAGGTGCCTTAACTAATTTTCTGTGATTGGTCTATGCTAAGCAGAACCCAATTAAGTTATGCTTTGTGCTTTTACTTAGGCGTTGCTACCAAAAGCCTAACTTTAAACACATAAAAACTGATGCAATTAATCCAATTTCTGAAATGGTTCTTCTTAAACAACTCTTAGCGACTTCTTGACCTAGATGTACTAATCGGAAAAAATTCTTCTTCACTTAGAAACAAAAACCAATTTTTTTAAGTACATTACAGTTTTAATCCAGTTATCTATATACACAAATTTTTTATATAAATAACTTATTTTACTAGTAATATTGGTACTAAACAAAGAAAACTCCACTATCAGCCATCAGGCGTAACTGCGTTGTATTAAGTCGTCTTACATACAAGTGTGTGTCGACATCTATTGCCCCTTACTCGCGGGACTCATCGAACGTAAATAAAACAAAAACATAAACCCCCCCCAACGTGCCAAGTTCTCGGCAGCCTAAAAAACTAAACATCCTGTCTCCCAGTCCCCCTCTCTAGAGAGTGAGCATCCCGGGAGCTCAAAGTGACCGGGAGCATTCAAATCGGTTAGGACGCAGCAGGGACAGCGGTCAGATGGCTGTACTCCGCAAGGATCTGCCAGAAAATTTACTTCTGGGACCCATAGGGGCAATAGGACATTTTGTGCGGCGACCTCGAGCAATTGTCTAAAAAGAGCTGGAGAAAACCTTAGCCGAGAAATAGTCCGGGACGTTCAGGACCTGGATCCTGAAAGAATAGGCTCTATGCAAGTCGGGGGTAAAGGGTATCAACGAGGTGTGCTGCACATCACGTATGCAGACGAAACCGCAGGGAGCTGTCTAGGAGGCTACTTAGCGGTGCATCCCCTTGGGAGTACACAAATCACCTCCAAAACCCTGTGCGAACGCACGCTTGTACCCCAAGGCCCCAGAGTAACAAGAATAGATCCAGAAAGGATCAAGATTCAGAACGTAAGGCTGGCTACCGGCAACTGGCGGGAATGGAAAGGAAGAAAGACCCAAAGGAACAAACACTGATAATCCTAATGGGTCTAGCTTCCTGGGATACGATGGGAACCTAGGTAAGCCATTGGCCTCAGGTGGGTTTGGCGAGGGTGAACTTTAGATTCCTCTCCAAGCTGAAGGAGAAAATTGAGGAGGGGTCTCGTATGGACGCGGGGCAAACAGCATCGGCCATTGTGGGACCCTCAAAGGAACCGCAACTTGATGATCCGCGTACCCCAGCAAACTAAACCTACCTCACCTATGGTGAGGGCGATCCAAATAAACCAGCACCACTGTAGGGCTTCCTGGGCAGCCCTCAATGCGTACATGGTGAAACATTAGATTGATGTAGCCTGGGTCCAAGAACCTAGGACCTACAAAGGGAAAATTAAAGGACTTGTGATCAAAGGAGGATAGCTTATTGCTAATCCATCTGAAGTCCATCCAAGATGCATTATAGACAGAAATTGCGTGAACTTATTGCCTATATGGAACTTCCTGTCAGTTGTGAGGTCAACTCGTTATGTACCGCACTGTACTAATACTATAGCAAATTATTTATGTCTCACTAAGTTTCCATTTTTATTTCAGGTCACATTAATAACAATTAGACTGCAATAGTTTAAATAGAATTAAGCAAATATTTTTATCTGAAAACAGAGAACAAATAAAATAAATATAATATGATAATATTAGAAGTAAGATGCCGAGCCCTTTGCAAATAATGAATCTGCGGACTTTTTAAAAATAGTCTAGTGTTATATCAGTTTTATTTCTAAAGGTTATTACTTGAAAACTACGTATGAACATGAAAACAAATTTCACTTTATGTATAATTGTAAAATTGTATTTTTCAACAGCTGAAGTATGTGTTAAGTTTGAATTAAGTTCAACGTAACGCAATATGTACATCAAACACAAGTGAGTGATGTGCCACATTAAATATTTATGTATGTGTTTAATCCAATCAACTTATACTCCTCCTGATACAAAAAGGTTTAGTAAAACAGAACAAATGATGTTAATTAAAAGTCAATTACTGGTGTAGAGTTTTTGCCAATTCTTAAAAATCAAACGTATAGGAAAATAAAGCCCACTCAAAGAGGAAGTTATCAAAGTAAAGACTTAAATTAATCACCATTTGCTTTTCTTATTGCATTTAGATAATTAAAAAAGAAAACATAAATCATATCCTAATAAGAACGTAGAGTTTAAGATGGGAGTTATTTCATTGTAAAATGAATAATTGCCTTTTCCTAACTTTAATTGAAATCCGTTTTTGATTTGCATTTGCTATCTCTGCAGGAATTAAATACCATCCACGAGGTATCCGACGTAGGTTTGTTTTTATATTAACGTCTGGAGAAATTATTTCTGAATATTTATTCAATGTATCCTATAGAAAAGGAAAAATAACGCAATAGCGATAATTAAAAATATTTGCTGCACTTTGAAAGTAACAAAGCAAACGCTTTCCTTCAAATTTAGTATTTCATCCCAATATCCCGAGTTGTGTTTACTTTAACAACGAAATTGCTCCTTATTTCGTAATTGTTTAAACATTGAAGAATTATTAATAACCTTGATACTACCCTTACGGCAAAATTTAGGTTAAGTAACTCATTAACCAACCTGAAACTTTAAATGTTACAAAGTTACTTGCTTCTCATCTTTGGAAAACCATTCAAATATCTTTGATATTTGTAAAAGCAAAATACATAATATTTAAATGAAAATGAAGCAGTGAAATGTGCATTACGTGCTTGATAACACATAACTATAAAAGTAAGAAAGTCAACTTTAAGTACTAAAACAATTAGTTATGTGTGCTTATCTGGTTTGGAACGACAACGATGCGGGCTGCATTGCGTCTCTTGGGAATTAAAGTTACAGTAACTTTGTGTGACACTCCGTGTAAACTAAAATCATACAATCGTGAGGAAGTCCTATTTTTAATTCTACAAACTTTAATTCTTGAGATTTAAATTGTTTAATTTACTGCTTTACTCATAGGTATCTTATATACAATAAATTATTTCAGTCTAAGTGAACTATTTACATTGTTATTTATCATATGCTACCAAAACAAGTAATACCAGACATTTTTGCGATTCACAAAACTAGAGTAACTAAAAAATACGATTGTGTTTAGATTACATGAATATCAATAGTAAACAGCAATTACGGAATTATTTGAAATATTTGCAGCACTACCCTAGTCCGTTAACAGAAATATTGATAGCATGGTACGTACATATACAGACTATAGTATAGCCTGTCCGGTAGAACTGAACGGGTATCGGATTAACAAGGAGGATTGTCAATATATGGTTCTATTGTGCTTGAAACCGCCTTAATGCTTTGCTGTCTCGTACTTATTGTACGTGACAAAGAAAGATGGATATATTATGAATAATGCCTCTATTTCTGCCGAACAAAAGCGTTTGCAACTTTCACACATAATAACAAGGCAATAAGAATCAGATGCAGGTAGAATAGAAATTCAATAGGTATAATAAAATGCCAGTGGTTCTCAACACTGCTTTAACATTACATTTAAAATTTATGGAAGAATGCAAGTTTTATAATAAACATTTATAAAAGCCATTCATAATAATGAATATTCGATTAAGTATAGGTATTTCAATTTACATTTAGAAAGTTCATTGTATACCTAAGTATGGTAATGACGTTTTAGTGTACTCAATTACAAAAGAATCCAAATAAATATGCAATACTGTAACAATAAGTAATTAATAATAGATTATTATACCATTTAGTAGGTACATATAGAAGATGTTCTTAATACGTGGAACGACGCATTAAAACAGTTAGTGCGGAAATATGGCAAAAATGTATTGATCATACGGATAAAATAATTAAAGATACTTTTGTTAATGAAGAGATTGTGGATGAAGTAAGACCTCTTATTTTCACAGTTAACACTGAAGAAAGTGATGACGATGATCTTTTCCAAGATTTGGATGACTCAGGAAGTGATGAATCTGAAGCCGAATGACAATTATAATTTTTACATTTAATTATAAAAGTATATCTTTGTAATTTAATTAATATTTACTAACTATAATAAAAATGTATTTGTTATTGTTGTTATAAGTATAAGTGAAAGGTGTCAATTGAAATTACTTATAGGTAATTAGTAATCGATTATTATTTTTATTATACAAAAGTTGCATTTCTTCACAAATTATATAATGTTAAAGCAGTGTTGAGAACCACTGGCATTTTATTATACCTATTGAATTTCTATTCTACCTGCATCTGATTCTTATTGCCTTGTCATTATGTGTGAAAGTTGCAAACGCTTTTGTTCGGCAGAAATAGAGGCATTATTCATAATATATCCATCTTTCTTTGTCACGTACAATAAGTACGAGACAGCAAAGCATTAAGGCGGTTTCAAGCACAATAGAACCATATATTGACAATCCTCCTTGTTAATCCGATACCCGTTCAGTTCTACCGACAGGCTTTATTTCAAACACTACATTTATCAGTTTACTCCTATAAGTGGTTGATGAAAATGATCACAAGGGATTTGAAACAAAAATTAACTTCTACCATGTGCTAAACTGCTACAGTGAGACCGCTAAATACCTTAGACATGAGATCTTTACAGATAACCCAGTTAAGAATTTTATTTTCTCAAGTGTTAAGTATCTAAGGCAGAATTTTAATATCAGATTTAGATATGGATGACCGATTTGTATTTAATAAACTAGGCTAGTCAATTTAGAAATAAAAAGGGCAGTCAGCGGTAATTTTAGATACAGTCCTATCACATTTATTATCTATGTTTTTTGGATCGCTGAACACGAATCTGGGGTTTTCTGACAGATACTATGCCCGGAACATTTTTTTTCTTTACGAAAAACGCCTAAATTTGGTAAATGTTTTAGGTTTTTGGGCTAAACTTCGGTAATTATGCATTTTGTAGAAAAGACCACACTTTGCAGAATTAAAGTAGACAAAATTTATTACAAGTTTCATATATAATAATTCTTTCTGCTACCAACCGTTACGCCGGTAAAGCTCACAAGCTTCACCTAAAAGAAATATCTGTCTAAAATCAGATCGGAAAAAAATTGGGGATAAAAAGAGTCAAAAAACGTAAAATTACTTATACTTACTTACTTACTTAACCTTCACGCCATTCCCTTGCGGGTAGGCAAAACAATCCCTGCCTCTTATTTATTTTTCATTCACAATCTTTGCCATGCTTTCCTATCTCTACATACCTCCCTAGCTTCCGCAAGATTCATACATAGTCTCTGACATGCCCTTTTGTTTTAGAACTCCTTATCTTTCTTTCCTTTATCAAAGATTCTACTACATTCAGCCAAGTTTTACGCGGCCTACCAGGCCCGGCCTTTCCCTAACTCACCCACATATATTTGTTTCGTTAATCTTATGTTATTCATTCTCTCAATGTGACCAAACCAACGTAATGTACAACTTTTATATCTATCCATCATCGTCTTTTCCTCACCACACTCCCTCATTATGCATTCATTTTTTATCTTGTCCCTTCTCGTTTTACCACATGCGCTTCTCAGAAATCTCATACCCACAGCATTTATTTTTCTTTCGTGCTTTTTTTGACATACCCATGTCTCACTTCCATACAGTACTGATGGGACGAATACGCCATTATAGATTGCTCGTTTCGCAGCTAGGCTCATGCTTTCATTTCTCATTATCGTCCACATACTTCCAATCACTTTCCTTCCAGCATTGACCCTTCGTCCAATCTCGCTCTCAATTGTACCATCTGCAGTAAACATTCTACCGAGATATACCAGCTCGTCCACTTGCTCCACGATTTCATCTTGCAGAGTAAATACTCTACTCTACTTTCCCCTTCCCGATTGAACACCACAATCTTAGTTTTGTTCACGTTTACCTTTAGGTCCATGCTCTCACAGACTGTATCAAACTTCCTCAGAGCGGTTTGCAGCTCATCCGCACTGTCACTTAATAAGACTGTGTCATCTGCATACACCAGGAGTCGTACATTTACGTCACCAACCATTACACCATTTGTATCGTTACATGCTTGTCTAAGACATTTATCCATGTATACATTGAACAACCACGGTGACATCACACAGCCTTGTCGCACTCCTTGCTCAATATTAAAGTATTCACTCACACCTCCTCTCACCCTAACACATGCCCGACTACCGTTGTATACTGCCCTTATTCCATTTATTAGACCTTTATTTACGCCATATTCATTTAATATTTCCCACAGCTTCTCTCTATTCACTCTGTCATATGCTTTCTCCAGATCTACAAACGCACAGTACAACTTCCTTTTTACCTTTAAACACTTTTCGATCACCTGCTGGAGAGCAACCATCTGATCGACACATCCTCTCCTGGCATGAAGCCACCTTGCACATCCCACATCTTAGATTGTGTAGTTTCTCGTACTCTATCAATCAGTATTCTTCCAAATACTTTACCAGGCACGCTGAGCAAGCTTATTCCTCTGTAGTTCTTACAATCACTCTTGTTCCCTTACCTTTATACAATGGTACAATGATCGCGCTCTTCCAATCACTCGGCACTTTTCCACACATAAGGCATACATTGAATAATTCACGCAATCTTCGTATAAGCTTTGTACCACCATACTTGAGCATTTCACCAGTGATTTCATCTACGCCTGCTCCCTTGCCGTTTTTCAACCTTCCTACCGTTTTCTCTACCTCATTTATTCCAATATCCTTCTCAGTTTCATTCATCCTTTCTTCTATATTCTCCTTATTTAACCCTTCAGTCTTACTTCCTCACTACTGTACAGCTTTCCGAAATATTCTTGCCAGCATTTCCTTACTTCACAATCGTCCCATACTATTTCGTTTCTATCATTCATCACTCCTGCAGCGTTCTGTTTTGGGCCACGTTTTGTATTTTTGACCCATTTCCAGAAGAGTTTTTTGTTTCCCTCAAAATCATTCTGCATTTTCTCTCCTTCCACAGCCATCACTTCCTCTTTACTTATTCTCACTGCCTCCTTCACTTCTTTGTTTCTTAATCTGTACACCTCATACAATCGTTTCTTCTCAGTCTCATTTTTGCAGCAATCATTGCCATGTACGCATCTTTTTCTTACTTACTGCCTTTTTTACCGACTCATTCCACCAAGCACATTTTTTCTGTCTACCTACAATCACTCTTCCACATATTCGCACGGCACAGTTGACAACAGAGTTTTTCAAGCTTATCCATGCACTTTCAACGTCAGTGTCTTTTATTTGTTCGTTCCACACTGCTTCATTCACATTCAACTCTTTATTGACAGCATCTGCGTATTTCATTCTCGCACCATTATCCACTAGTTTGTCAACCCTAATTCTGGACGTTCGCACTACGTTTGCTTTCCTTCTCCACACCCACTTTTCCCTAGACACACTCTCGATACAACCAAAAGTGGTCCGATCCACACTCGCTCCGCGCATTACTTTTGTGTCTTTCACCAGGTTTCTAAGCCGTTCATCATACACTATCAAGTCTATCATACTTTTAGATTCACCTCTTTGCCATGTATACATATTCACATTTTTATGTTTAAACCACGTATTGGATACAAACAGGCTTCTCTCCACACAGATGTTCAGCAGGTGTTCACCATTCTCATTGATTCTTTGGTCTCCGAACTTTCCTAGAACGCGTTCACTATGTTCTCTCTGTACACCCACCCATCCGTTCATATCCCCTAATATAATCACTATTTCGTTTGGCTTACATACGTTCAACACGTTCTCCACTTCATTCCAGAAGTTCTCACGCTCCTGGTCTCTTTCTCCATTCACCGGTGCATAGCATGCAATAAGAAAAATTCTTCGAAACTCCACTTTCATTCTAACCCAAAATTACTTATAGCTATATTTAATCTAAAATTACTTGATATATACAGAAGAACAGTATAATGAAATGTGCAAGAAATTGTTTTGATAAAGGTAATAATCTCATGAGGTATAGGTTGGTTGGTACAGGGACATGTAATCCAATCTCTTCAGGAAACTGAATACCAAGTTTCTCTTGGAGATTCAAATCTTCATCTTCGTCCACTTGTTGGTCAAGGGCCACCGATACGTTGTTGCATGATCTGTGAACGAAGTTTATGCATAGATCAGTTCAACTTAGCCCACCCCTTATGCAGCTGCAGTTTTGTGCACAGGTTTCTGTCGGTATGCTTGAATGTTACCAACCTAAGCAGTTGAAAAACGGCAGTATTTATCGTTTTTTTAATTTTTGGGAATTCTGGCCATTTTTAGTGCGCTATGGCTCCGTAACGGTTGATCGTCTGTAAAGCATGGTATTTTGGAAAAAACGCATAATTACAGAGATTTGGCCCGAGAACCTAAAAAATTTACCAAATTTGGACGTTTTTTGAAAAAAATATCTGTCAGAAAACCTCAGAGAAAAATAGTTAAATTTTTTTTTATTATAACAGGTTGTCATGGTTACCGCCCATAATGTCTTGGTATTATTTCTTTGAGAATTTTTGAAAAATGTTTATTTCTAATTTAAAAATGGCAAGTATACGATAAAATAGTACGTGTAAACTCGGAATAAGGCATTTTGGTAACCTTGCTCGAGCGTGTCAGTAAAATGCCCTTGTTGTCCTCAATACATAATATAGTACTAAAATACAATGTAAATTTTCCATTTTGCTAATAGGTTATAATATCAATATAATTACACAAATAGTTGCTCTGTGAGGTAATTTTGGCGCATCGAGTATATGTAGTGTTGCGTAATGCGTAGGACATATTTTTCATAAGGTGGGAACGTGATTTTGCTGGAGGAATTTTTTTTATTCGTATATAAGGTAAGTCTGGCGCAAATATTATGCTACTGGAATTTTGAGTATTATGTAAATGTATATTTAAATGTTGTATGAAAGTTTATGAGTTGGAAGAATTAAATTTGAAAGAGAAATAATATTTTAATAAAATCCCTATTGCGACGATAATGAGTGCCACTGTGTGGCTCCCGTATTTGCCAGAGTGTAGACTGAATTGCTATGAATGAGTCGCGTGAGCGAATCAATGATGTGTTAGTATCATATTAAAGTATGAAGCATATGTATATTTTATTCGTATCTGTTAGGATTTTACAATGATACGCTTTATGTATGAGCCAAAGACAAATGGTGTTGACAGTTACTGAATTTTGCGAAATCAGACTTCGCGCTCATGTAGAACTTTCATAAATATTTGTATGTAAGTTTGAGTTTTGTGATTAGTGGATGTGAATATTGAATTTGGATATTTTGAGATGTTATTATTTTTATAAGGTTTTTCCAGATGACAGATGGATGGTCCAAATTTTGCGTTGGTTCCTTCTCAGATTTTTTGTTCAGCAAAGGTACGTGACGTTTAAACCCCTCTGAGAGTGTCTGGTTTTAATTTAGCGGGTAGATGTTGATGGTGTTTGGCAATATGCACGCTTGCAAGTGTAAAACACAAGAGTGATAGGCTAGAGAGGTCTTTTTGAGCCAGCCCCTAGATAAAACTTGTGCTAAATTTATTTTATAAACAGTTAGTGCCTCAGTTAAACATTAGTCGTCTTTTCTGCTACCCACAAAATGGCTCTCGTAAAAATGGAACCCAAAATAGGCAGCAATATAGTTCAAGGGATAATTTAAAGTATTAAATTCGGCACTAGGGTGCACGTGTATTAATAGGTGTTAAGGTGTACAAAATGTAAATTAGGCTAGCTGAAATATGATATGCTTTTTGGTATGATTATGAAAATGATCCGTGCAAATATATACAAATGAGCGAATGTAATTTTCTAGCCCTCACAAATTTAGTAAAAGAATGTCAGATATAGTGTTCTATATAGTGACCACGTCAAGGGTTTGTATTGAAATAAACTGGCGCACTCTGTTGGCGCAGACGGTCATTGGATGATGTGTACCTCTAATTCTCACTTCAATAACTCCGTTAGAGAATTTCGACAAAAATACCCTGCGCGTAAATCCATTTATTTCTGACTTCAGAAGCCCAGGAAGTAGAACGTTCCTACAATTACCTTTTTGAAGTTCTAGTTTGTAGAAGGCTGTGTGGCATCTACCATCCTCACATTCTACAATTTTGTACGTTGGGCACACTATGTAGTGTCACTGTCGCTTTATCTGCAAACAAAATATTTTGTAAAAATTATCTGTCGTTGTTTAATTACTCAGTTGATTTCTTTCCGGATTTACATATTCAATATTTGAGTAAGCTTTTAATATCGATAATCTTTAACAATAAAAGTATATCAGACGTTATACTAATTTAATTACATCCGAACGAAAATGCATAAAAGCGTTGTTTAAAATACATATATAAAAATCAGACCTATAATTTAAAATAGTATTCTTAAAACTAATATGTAAAACTAATTTCTTATAAAATTAAACGATTAGTTTCCGTTTAATATTGATGTTCAAATTTAAAGTTCAGAGAAAATCATACACATAAAAGTTTCTTTTATTCATACAATCAAAAGGTTCTTACTTGTTACTTTCGTTGAAAGCGGATGACGTAACCCTGCGTTTCTCGTATCGGTGAAGAGGCCTCAAATAAGTTATTGGGCTGCTCATCCGATGATGTCATTATGCCGCCAAACTGGAACCGCTTCTTTTGTTCTCACACGATGTCTTGTTGATACCTTTGCTGTGGGTTAAAATGACATCAATTTTCCTTCCAATAGTTTAACGATTTTTGCAAATAATTGCTTGAGATATTTACAATTGTCAATTATTACTTTAATTGTTTAATTTTAAATATAAACAGCGTGCGCAACGAACAGCAATTTTAACTACAAACCGAGAACGCTCCCTTTTTGTACATCAATAAATTCGAGTTATTGTCCATTATAGTTGATTTACCAGTTTTGTAGTATTTTTGGGTGAGATTTTAAAACGTTTTTGCACTTTAAATGGTACGTTTGTAACATTACCTTCATTCGATTTGGTTCTACTGTAGGAATAGAACATTTTACCCATCTTTCTATCATTTTTTAACTACAACTGCCTTCTTTACATGTTAGCTCTTCTGTAGTTTCGGTGTAGTAAACGGTGTCGGGTCCACTCATAAAATTTCATAACATCCACATATGTTGGTAATATGTTCTCTTTTAAACCACCTACATCACTAAATAAGGGACACTTCCAACTATTTCCAGTGCCTTCCATCCTTCTGATGGCGTAAAACTTGAATATGGTTTTGATAAAACGTCAAAATTGTTATCCGGAGACAATTAAAACTAAAATAACGTAATAAAACCAATAACTGCACACAATTTCGCAACGCGCGACACTGAATGTTTGACCGGTGAATCAAGCGTCTTTTACCCCACTCCACTCTTCCTTACTCCTGTCCTTGCACTCAACCAATCAACAGCGGCCATATTCATTATTAGGTACCAAGAATTTATTATATATAAAATCGAATATGAATAAATGAAAAAACTTATTTTTAACGCGACATTAATAATTTCGTTTTTAAACTTTCTATCGCAATCCGGATGCAGTTAATCTTAAAATAATGTGCAGAAACTTTACGTATAAATTAAGAACACTATTTGACACATTTTTATCACTGAGCTTTACTAAAAGATCAGAAAAAAAATATTTCACCTAACCTATTGTATATACTGTAATAACTGGTTGTTGACGGTCGTAACTAATCGTAATACGCTAACGGTAATCGCTTTAAATTAAGCCACAGATTACCGAGTCAACACCCTTTCCTGTATCCACTCCATATCATACCCATTCTTACACCTTCGCGTAATCGTCTAACTCCCGATCAACCACCTGATTTCTATTTTTAAAATTCGGTCTTTGACTGACTCATTGCAAATGAAAATTTTCCCTCTTCCGATTTACAGAAAAACATGCATATAAAATGATAACCAATTTGCTGCTTTCAAAACTCTGCACTTTTTACCTCTTCAGCTATTACGTCGCTACCAAAGAAATTAAACTGCTTTTGTCACAAAATCTTCGCACTTAAAAGTAAGTAAAAGTAAGACACATAAAACATTCTTAAATATTAAAGCGCAGACATCTACATGAACAAAAACAACAAACATCGCACAACTTGCAGCTCATAATACTGATTTCAGTACAGTCCCCTACAAAACAGCTATATAAAAGTTCATGATTATAAGTTTTACGCAAACAAGGGATTCTCAAATTTTTATTCAACATACATGAACAACAAGCAAATTTCTCTTAATCTTTCCAAATTTAAAATAATTCAGTCTAAAATTTTCATACACACAATCGCATATTTACGAAAACGAAACATTCATACACACTTAACATATCATAAATTACAATTTAGACTTTCTGACAAAACTTTAGTTCCTGTGGATCTCCAGAATTTTCAAGCCTTACTTCTTTAAACGCCTTAAAACAAGCCACTTACTTTTAATTGTAAACTAAATGGTCAATTATTCACTTACACTATATCAAATTTTCCTAATTCTTACGACACATTATCATTTTGAGTAAAATTCTGATTATTAATTTTCCTAAAATGCTAATATTCCGATTAAAATTTTATAGAAAAATCGGTTTTCATCAACTTTTTATTTAATCCAACATTTCTTCCCGAGTGTATAAAAATTATAATCAGCACTAGAAATAAAATCAATTACATCCAGAAATTTATGATCAAAAACATTGTAGCAGAAAATAAGTCAAAGTTAGAATGTAACAGGTGTTTCTAATAGTCTTGCTAATAGTCCATATCATGTTGTTTTGTGCGTGCTCACAGTTTGTAACTTTGCCAGTGTGGATTAGTTTTCAACTAAATTAAAACATATAATATTTCCTTGAGATTATTAGAGCTACTTTCTAATATAAGTAACGACATTAATGAGTTTCTGCAAAGTAACTTCAATTTCATTAGGTGAGGTAATTTAATACTGTGTTCATATTAAACCATATCAAAAATGACCGTTTGTATTTTCATAATATTAAAGTTTACTGCAATTGAAGTTCTAATGAGGTTTCCTTATCGTTGCATTTTGAAGAAACTTTTAATACCGTCTCGTTAAATTTAAGTGAGAGCTTTTGTGGAATAACGAGGTTTCGATGTAATATTTTAATAACTTCGAATTTTTTTAATTTTATTTTACAGTTGTGTTTCATATTTTACTCTTACTCTTTTTATTGTCTTAAGCCACCATCGAGTTTCCAATTTTGTTTTCAATTAATTTCTGTAATTGAGCTAAGAGATGACGACTTATTGGTTTGCTGTTATTTTATCATTTTCTCGTATTTGCTTTTATTGAAAACTTTTTATAAGTATGACTTTTGATCTTTGTAGGATTTACAAAATACCACGGATAATTACATTAATCTAAACAAAAATCTTATTAAAACGCTAATAATTCAAAAAGCAAACATTAATTTACGCAAGCAGCAATCAAAACATCCCCGAAATAGATTATTTTTCCCTGCACGGTAAATGATAATACTAATAAAGCTTTTTTACATATCGCACCTTTCGTCCCCGTTTCTGTATTATATGGTTCTTATACAGCTTGATACTTTACAAGGTTCCTTCTAGGTAACAAAAAACACAATTTTTGCGAGTGAGTATGAACTTGAAACTATAATACATATTTAGAGATACAGTTTTACATAGTTTCCAAAAATTCCTTCGGATGTGACAATTATTGTTATTTTCATCCAAGCCACATACACATATGTAGGAATAGAAGGTAATCCAATCGACATTCTGAGTGTGTACGAGTGTACGTGAGGGTGTGACGACTGCGAATGCTCATGCAAGGGTGGGTACGTGTGTGTTTGTGTTTGTGCTTGTGTTTGTGTTTGTGTTTGTATTTGTGTTTGTGTTTGTGTTTGTGTTTGTGTTTGTGTTTGTGTTTGTGTTTGTGTTTGTGTTTGTGTTTGTGTTTGTGTTTGTGTTTGTGTTTGTGTTTGTTGTGTTTGTGTTTGTGTTTGTGTTTGTGTTTGTGTTTGTGTTTGTGTTTGTGTTTGTGTTTGTGTTTGTGTTTGTGTTTGTGTTTGTGTTTGTGTTTGTGTCCGTGTCCGTGTCCGTGTCCGTGTCCGTGTCCGTGTCCGTGTCCGTGTCCGTGTCCGTGTCCGTGTCCGTGTCCGTGTCCGTGTCCGCGTCCGCGTCCGTGTCCGTGTCCGTTTCCGTTTTCGTGTCCGTGTCCGTGTCCGTGTCCGTGTCCGTGTCCGTGTCCTTGTCCGTGTCCGTGTCCGTGTCCGTGTCCGTGTCCGTGTCCGTGTCCGTGTCCGTGTCCGTGTCCGTGTCCGTGTCCGTGTCCGTGTCCGTGTCCGTGTCCGTGTCCGTGTCCGTGTCCGTGTCCGTGTCCGTGTCCGTGTCCGTGGCCGTGTCCGTGTCCTTATCCGTGTCGGTGTCCGTGTCCGTGTCCGTGTCCGTGTCCGTGTCCGTGTCCGTGTCCGTATTCGTGTCCTTGTCCATGTTCGTGTCCGTGTCCGTATCTGTGTCCGTGTCCGTTTCCGTATAGGTGTCGGTGTTGGTGTCAGTGTCGGTGTCGGTGTCCGTGCCCGTGTCCTTGTCCGTGTTCGTGTCCGTGTCCGTGTGTCCGTGTCCGTGTCCTTGTCCGTGTCCGTGTCCGTGTCCGTGTCCGTGTCCGTGTCCGTGTCCGTGTCCGTGTCCGTGTCCGTGTCCGTGTCCGTGTCCGTGTCCGTGTCCGTGTCCGTGTCCGTGTCCGTGTCCGTGTCCGTGTCCGTGTCCGTGTCCTTATTCGTATTCGTGTCCTTGTCCGTGTCCGTGTCCGTATCCGTGTACGTGTCCGTGTCCGTGTCCGTGTCCGTGTTCGTGTTCGTGTTCGTGTTCGTGGTCGTGTTCGTGTTCGTGTTCGTCTTCGTGTTCGTGTTCGTGTTCGTGTTCGTGTTCGTGTTCGTGTTCGTGTTCGTGTTCGTGTTCGTGTTCGTGTTCGTGTTCGTGGTCGTGTTCGCGTTCGCGTTCGCGTTCGCGTTCGCGTTCGCGTTCACGTTTGCGTTTGCGTTTGGGTTTGCGTTTGGGTTTGCGTTTGCGTTTGCGTTTGCGTTTGCGTTTGCGTTTGCGTTTTCGCTTTCGTCTGCGTCAGCGTCTGCGTCTGCGTCTGCGTCTACGTCTGCGTCTGCGTCTGCGTCTGCGTCTGCGTCTGCGTCTGCGTCTGCGTCTGCGTCTGCGTCTGCGTCTGCGTCTGCGGCTGCGTCTGCGTCTGCGTCTGCGTCTGCGTCTGCGTCTACGTTTGCGTTTAGTTTTGAAATCCTGTTATAAAATTTAAACCTTGAAACATTTTGTAGCCCTTTATTGAAAAGCGGTGAGGTTTAGAGCTTCATTATTGTATGAAAACACTTTTTGCTCAACTAAATCACCATGTATCTCTGAAATGAAAGTAGTTAAGACCCATGTTATAGGAAACTTTCTTCTCACTTTCACTGGTACCATCTCCCGCCACAGCATGTTCACCTACCTACCTTGGGATACACTGTATATGGGGCGCAGAACGTTATTTGAAGCAAATTTAATTTGAATGATACCTCTTGGGTTGTGTGTCACTAAATTTAGATTATAAAAACGTTGCATTTCTGTGTAGTATGCTTTTATTTTCTGGTGAAACCAAACCTAATTTGATTTCTTTGGATGGACAACACATAACGTTTGCCTGTACGTTATGTGACGTGTTTAATTTATGATAGGTTCCTTGTAAGTGTTCAATTCATAACTTTCCTAATCCCTCCTATAGATGTCTTTATCATCCTAATTTTCATATTTTTCAAATTCTTCAAAACTCTTACCATTTATCATGCGTACCAGAAGGGAGATAAGGATAATAATTGGATTAGACAAAAATTTTCTCATGTCAGGATTCTTCTCAAATTTGTGCTAGTTGTGGTATGCAATTATTATTTAATAAGTCAATTGTGGATCTAGGCTACCTACCACATTAAATTGGTATTGATTAATTCGTTAAATCAAAACAATTGAATTTATCAGAGATAAAAAAATAAAGCATTACACTTAATGGCCACTAACATAAAGGCCTCAAATCACACTTAAACATACAACTCATATTTGAACTTATTTCTACTTCAATTCAATTTCTACGTATTCTGCCTTCATCTTGTTACATTCGTTACTTTTGCTGTACTATTAAGTAAATTTTTGCGATCTATTAAAAGTAATCCATTACTCGTATTTCTTTAAATTTTCTATGTTTCTAGAAATGACATTTCGCTAAGCTTCTCTCTGTAGTTTCTTGAATATATTACGCTTCACAGTTAAAAAACATTTCTGTTGGTTAGGTAAACATTTTGATGGTCACTTATAACTTATATTTCAACTTCATGTGATGGGTGTCACTGGTATATATCCGTTTGACATTCGAATATTTGATTTTAATTTCACTTACTTCCGGTCTGTGCTTGGCGAAAGAAAAGCCATTTTTGTGTTTCCTAAAAGAAAAATCTAAATTTCTGGACTTTATTTAGCCCATCGATGTTTATCGGTTTTATAGCATTTTTCTAAATTTTGTGCCAAATCACTATAATTAGTAGGTACAAACGATTTATATCGGATATGTAGGAAATACTGAAAACAGGCAATCGGTCTGGTTCGATTCAAGAACTAAATCCATTAAGAAAATCAATAAACCAATTCGCTAAGAGGGTTAAACTTAACCTCACAAATTTCTCTAACCAGGAAGTTGTTTTTACACTTTAGATTTGCTGGTAAGAATGTAACAACCTACTTAAACGGTTGCTAGATTGTTTTTATTTTAGGGGAAAGCCATTACTATTTAACTGTTCGAGACAGTTATGAGCTGTTCTGTTCTGTACTTTTCTGATTCTTTACCTCATTGAAGGTAAGATTGATATTCATGCTTTCATTTAGCTGTATATATTTAATTTTAGAGGTACTTTTCGTACGCTATATACCTTTGGTACGCCACATAATATACTTTTCGTGCCACATCTAAATATACTGGTATGCTGTGTAAATATATGTACATTTGTATATAATTCGTATACTGTTGGACATACTGGCATTTCGATGAAGTGTTACTTATTACATAGTTAGCAGGAAATTTGACTGCCACACCTGTGAAATATTTGAAATTGTAACTTTCCGACAGGCTGGGATATAAAAGATAAGTTAAAAATCACTCATATTCAGTGTCTTTTGGATACCTTAATGGTTTGGTTAACCTGTGACCAATCCTATAAGTTGTATAGACTTATCCACATGTTTGTGATAAAACTTTAAGTGTTATTGCACAAATTTTTGCGCTTTTACAGTAAATTGCTTTGGATAAAATGTTTGAGTATAAAAATAGCATGTCTATTGGTCGTGTATGTAACTAAACACTGTTTTGTAAGAAACTGTCTAACTGGATGCATTCAGCTCAACAGATTCGAGTTAAAGGTTTTACCACCTGTTTACTGCAAGTTATTCATAGCAATTGTATTTTTACTATAATCTATTATTTATATGTGCCTTTACAACTTGGGGAATGCTTAAATTACCTGTTTACTGTATTCTACTAAAGACTATAAACCTATGTTTTAGCCTAACTTAACTTTGCAATTCTGTATATTACTTTGCCATTTTTGGATGTAAATTTAATTTAATTTCATTTTCTAAATTCTAGTATTAGATTGTTTGGGTGGCTTGCTATATTGTGTAATTAAGAGCACAAATATTTTATGTATTATCTGTGGTTAACAATTTGTGTAATATGAGTGAATTACTTATCTATTTAGGGAATTATCTCCCTTTTACTTTTTTTGGGAATGTATTATATATATATATATATATATATATATATATATATATATATATATATATATATATATATATATATATATAGGTGCACCACCAACGCGTCGGTCTCTAGCACCCAAACGAATGAATTTTTCAAAATCTGTTTTGGGAAGAATATGTAAGCCTTCTAGGACTACAACCTAAAATTAGTTTGATTTATACAGGGTGATCTACAAACTTGTTACTTATCAAAGTTATATTATTTTAAATGGAATACCCTCCTTTTAATTTTTTTTGAAACAAGGTGAAAAATAAGGTAGACTTTCATTAGAGTTCCTATACCTAAACCATACAGTTACATATATATATATATATATATATATATACTATATATATCATACATATATGTATATATATATATATATATATATATATATATATATATATATATATATATAATATATACTACAATGCAAACTATATACTGCCATTATTAGAAATTAATATACCGCTTTTGTTTTGGGGACGTTCTACTTTACAATTTTTTTCCTAGTGCTCAGATCCTTGAACATATTTCGTTACTTGGCTACAAAAGTGGCAAATTAACTAGTTATCTAGGCTGGTTGTTTTATCCCTCTAGCTGGCACCCTTCTCTTCTCTTTCAGCTACCATTACCATCTGTATTACTGTGGGACCCCTCCATCTCTACAGTGACCGAGCTACCGGCAAGTCCTATCTATAAAAGGTATCTCCTCTTTGGGGTAAGTTTTAGCACAAAGTTGAAGTTTGCACGTAACAATCTTCACATCCTATTCCTTTGCTTTCCTTGCTAACAAATATATCTTAAGTCTACATTCCCATTTATCTTCCTTACGATTCTTACTTCTTGACATATATTCCATCTATATCACTTCATCGGGACGAAGCCAGCCGATATCTGGAGAAAATCGTGTTACATTTGGAGGAACACACACAAAACCATATTACCTTCAAGCAACAGGATACTTTAAATTGTAACTTTTCACCATCTGTGATCAGCTCGTGTCCTTCATGTTACACTTCATCACACTGTAATTACATTAATCACCTACCGATCATTCATCTAGAATTAAGAATTCATTATCACCTTCATAAATCAGTTTATCTTTCGAATAATATTTCCTAATCATAACATTTTTCACACAAAAAAAACCCAAAAAAAAATTGTATAATTAGGATAACCTCACTTTCATAATTGTGTTGTAGTCATCTAGAAATTTTGGAATTAGTCACTATTATTGATTAATTATCGCATTTACTTACCATTATCATTATTCATCCATCTTACATCTTGTTTTGGAAAATTTTCATTGTAGATTTGACGTATAAAAAGTATTAAAACACAAACATAAATATTTTCTGCATATAGGATAGGTCGCAATTATTGTAACGAAGCAGCGCAGGTAAATTAAATTATTTTACATTATAAAAATTAGTATTTATCAAAAAGGGAACTGAACAAGGTCGTTAACTTAGATTTTATATCGTTAATTTAGATAAGTGTGGTCTAAGGACCCACAATATATGGAGATCTGAGTATTATCATCCCCTACGTGGTGAATACAATATTTAATATGGGTATCTTAGGATTGGCCATTGGTTGGAATTATTTTAGTAAAATATTTACCTTGACAGTTGGTACCGTACATTTAATAAAAAAAAAGAATAGTAAACAACCAACCTACGCTCACTCGAATAAATTCACATTTACACATATCATTCACCTATCCGACCTAATAAAACTTTCTTTTCAAGTTATACTTAAAAATTTAAGATCTATCTTAACCTAATTACATTAACTAAGCTAAACCAATTACAACATATATATATATATATATATATATATATATATATATATATATATATATATATATATATATATATATATATATATATATATATATATATATATATATAAACTGCACAAATCACCATCATTCACATCACATTAAATTCATTGATTGGAACATTTTTTTCTTGTTTTATTATTATTGGTTTTAAGCCCTTACTCACGACAAGAGTACTAGCCGGAGGAAAGTGCAATAAATATTTTTAGCTACCCACCACCCCGTAAAGCTAAGATAATTTTATTTTGTGCTCCCGCCAATTCGGTAGGTCACAGTTGTTGAAAAGTGTTCTTGTTAGCCTGTCTTTAAATTTATGATGTATCCTACCTTATAGTGAAGAAATGAGGTTTTGAAAAATTATACACGGTCTAGTAGCTATGTGCAACAAACTCGTTTGAGTATGATATTACCTTATATGTTGAATGTGTAAATCGTAAGTACGTATGCTCTTTATGCAGATTACGTCATTAAATTGACAAATGAACAACAATTATATATATATATATATATATATATATATATATATATATATATGTACTTTTGCTAGCGAGTTTGTATGTTCGTAGTTGGGTCTACCTGAAGTCCAAGAAATCAATTGTTTTTCTAAGGTGGCCCTAGCAACATTCAGTATTAATAAAAAGAAAATACACGGCTTCAGTTATTTAGCTTAACTTTTTGGGTTTTTTTGAATGATGTGTTTCTGTATTTATATTTTACATAAATCTATATGCTTCGATAACAGTTATGTTGTCGTCCTCAGTAGTGATAATTCATGAAGAATTGTTTAGATTATATTTATGAAATACGAAAAATAATAATAATGGTGAAAGTTTACATTTTCTTATTTCAGTTGTTTAGTGTTTTATAATTTTAATAATGGACTACATACGCTGCCTGGTTGTTAATGTGTTGAAATATAAGTCTTGAATTTTAGTTATTATATTGGAATTATTATTTTTAACTAGAGTTTAAGTACACTTTCATTTGCATTGATGATGAAGTTAAGCAACGGATTGATTGATTTATTGACTGTATAGGCTGTAGTTTCAATTTTTAGGTTTATATAATTATAGTACAATTTTCTTGTATTATAATTATTAAACAAAAATGAGCGACGTCTTTCAATCCCTCACGACCTGCTGATAAAGAAACAGAAAGGATTTTATGTCCCAGATAGGTTAATCTGTGGTGCAAAGTTACCGTTTATTTATGGTGATATTACTGTCCCTTAATGTTTTAGATTCTTGCTTCGACGTAACACGTGGCCTTTTTGTCGAACAAATTTGTTTGTTTTAGGTTTCGTGCAAATTATTGGTTATAGCCTGTAGGATATCTAATTAAAATATTTAGGGAGAAACGTTAGAAAGCTCTAATTTTACTTTAATGAAGTCACCCTAAATCCTAAGGTGTTGTTTTAGACATATATTTGCTTATCTTTCTTACATTGCACCGTTACCATCCGTTATGAGAGACGCTATTTACATTAAATCGATATCATACTAAAAACGTTAATAAGGTTATATTATTTTAAGTTTGATTACTTATTCAACAAAAATCCTATTATTAAATTATTATAAGAAACTATTATTAATTTTAATTAATTTTAAAACTTCTATTACTATTTTTATTTTTACAATATCTGCAGTACGTCACTGTAATAACTAGATTTATCAGTTATTTCCTATAATTACAAGAGATTTCAGTACTAAATATGTTAAAACAGCACGTATTAGTGTAAAAGCGTTAACCACAAAACAAAACCCACCCCTGTCACATTTTCCACAAAACCACACACACGTAATCACATTGCTTGTTTACATATATTCAAATGCGCGACATGTTTATATTATTTTGTGGCCGATAAGAATGATTTGTGTAGTTGGCCTGAGATTTCCACTTGCGTAATTGATGCAATACGTGCTAACCCCACATTAATCAGTAGCCTATAAAATGTTTTCATTAGGCGACTGTAACGTGAAAAGGTTAATTGGGTTGTAATGGTCTATCATTATCTATACATCAAAGGAACCCAATGTCTCTAATTACACAATGATTTAAAATAAAAGTGATTATTTTTTGTATTTTTGTGCTTTAAAAAGAAATGCGAAAAGTATATATTTGCGTTTAGTTAATCCATTCAATACCTTTAAAAGCGATCAGCTTAAAATTAAAGGATATCTTCTATTAAATGATGCGACGTTGGGGATTCTAGCAATATTGGAATCATATTATGTATGGGTCTTCGTGACATGCATATTCAATATTGGGCAACTAACCTTTCAGTATGCCATGTGTATCTACACAAAATTTGATTAAGATGTCAAGGGCTTTCCACGTAAATGGCAGGTGACGCACACATTACTTTAGCTTTTTAATATCCTTACGGATTCTGTAACCTTTCGGAATACTGATTAATTCATAAACGTCAAATTTGTTTAAAGAATATTGGATATGGATAGAAAACTTTGTAATTCATTATCTAACAAGCACCAATTAGGAATTTGAAGTATATGGAAACAAGTTCATTTATTTCATTCTTAATGGGGTAGTTAACACGCAAAACAAGAAGATACGACTAACTTTGTATTCATATAAAAATGTTGAATTTCACGAAACATGGTGTGAAAATGCAGCTAATGTCAGATAGTAACCATAAAGGCGTGATTAATTGATAGCTGATGTTAAGTACTCGTTATACACAACACGTAGTCTAGACTAAGAATGTGCTCCATTTAAAATTGAAAAACCATGAATGTTTTAGCGCTTTTAACCGCTTAATTTTTATTTTTATTACTTTATATAAGCTACTATTAGGCTAGTAGCTAACTAAAAGGTTATTACGTTTGACAGAAGTTATTTATATTAGTGTTAGGTGGTAACTTAATTTTGGAGATTTTAAATGAAAAGGGGATATGTTGGTTTAGAGAAATGTCTAGAGGTTTTTGGTTTATGAGACTTGCCTTTAATTATCTTTTAAACAATAAAACAACTATAACTTATGAGCGAATATTTGACAATCACGTCAATTTGTAACATATTATTTGATAGAAAGTGTTAGGAAGGTATACATGTTTTTCAAAGCTTTCACCACCATACATATAAATAGAACACCGGCACCTTACGCTGCCATTTTATTATTTGCGGCGTCATAGGCCCCGCCCCTTGGGACACCTTTCCTACCACTTTTTATACACGCTCACGTGGGGGACGTATTGTTGACTTGAAGGTAAAAAGATTTTGTCTATTCTGTGTTTATTATTATTAATATTTATTAGGACTAGTTTTGATTTTTATCAAAAGATATAAAAACCTGGACTTAGACCTTGCATATCAATTATGCTCTATGCAATTTTGAAATGACTGCATTCTTTTATAGAAGAGGTCGACCTTGGCGTTTTAAGTTAATATGTGTTTTACGGTTATTAAAATTATTACAGGTAACGTAAGACTAAAAAAAAATTAAATATGAATGAAACCGATTAAACCGTATTATTGATAGAAACGGATGGACTTGGCATTTTTGAAAGCTAGTGTTTATGTCTATCTACATGAATTTAAATATCATTCTGCCGGAGGTAAATGTTTTTGTTTTTACAGGGTGGTTTACTTTCGTAATACGTTTATTATAAAAGAGATTGCATACTAGTTATTAAAATTATTACAGATAATGTAAGACTAAAAATTAAATATGAATCAAAATGATTAAACGGTATTATTGATAGAAGCAGAAGTACTTGGTGTTTTTGAAAGCTAGTGTTTATGTCTATCTAACATGAGGTTTAAATATCATTCCGCCAGGGATATCTGTTTTAAAATGTGGTTTTATTTTTCGTAACGCATTTATTATAAAAGAGACTGTATAATTGTTATTAAAATTATTACATTTCTTTCAAGCTCCATTTGTAGATTGCAACTTTGTCTGTATACGAATTTTGTTACAACATACTTATTTTTCCTTGAGAAAAAGTCAGCTTCAACATTATACATATAACTGAGTAATTAAGTTGCCAGTTTGCTTTACAAAACATGCTTTAAATGGTTTTCATGTTGAGAATGTTAAAAAAAAGTTTAAGCAGAAATAAAATGCATTAAATGGTTACACACATATGTATTATAGATTGTTTACGTTTCATTGTATACCCCTTTTAATAGAGATACCAATTAATGAAGGTCGAACGTTAAAATTATATGTGTACAAGGTTTAAGCGGAAAATAAACCCAATAATACGTTGATTAATACACATATGCAATATAAGTTGTTTTTACGTTTCACTGCGTGCTCCTTTTAATAGTGATCGATCATTAATTAAAGTAAATATTAAAGGTCGAGTGTTAAAATTATATGTACAGGGTTTAAGCAGAGAATCAAATGCCTTAATACATTAATTACATACACATATGCATTATACATATAAATGAGTAGTTAACTTACCGGTTTGCTTTACAAAACATGCTTTAAATATAATGTAATGCCTTGGAAATTTTTTATGAAACGATTTCACCTTGAGAAAAAGTCACCTTAAACTTGAAGTTAGCCATGGACATGGGCTTGGAGTTGGTCTTGTGAATTTTCAGTGGTTTAAGTTGATCTTGGAGAAATACTATAAATATGTACACTTAAGTTTAGTTAATTTGGTTCTGTTCCGAAGAGCATTACGTTTCCATTGTTATGGAATCTTTAAATGTTAATAAAATTCTGGCTCTGTTCCGTGACGGTATGTTAGCTGAAGAAAAAAATAACAAGATAAGAGGGTATACACAGAAAAGGATAACGGGATGATTGGGGTTACACAAAGATGTTATGTTTGTAGGTTACTTACTTTCCTTATTCCTAATTATAGACTTACGTTATCGCTGTATCTGTATTCATCACCCTTTCAGCGGAGGTACACGTACCAATAATATTTCTCTGTAGCGGAGATGCACTTATACGAGATAAAAGCCTTCTTTACTTTAACACAGAAGGGAAACCTCACCTTACCCAAAATCAATCCTTCATTTCAAATTATTTTTTCCGCTGTTATCCTGTCAAGTAGGGCGTTTCTGCTTTTTTACAAGTACCTCTTAACTATTTACTTCTTGCCAATCTAGAACTATATACATGAACCTATTTGAATCTGACAGGTTATAACTTGAAGCCTGTATAGATGTGAATCTTACATTTATTTAGATAACCCTAATTCCAAGAAGTGTTTCTATTTTTAGATCATAGGCTTGTTAGGTTTATAAGTAAACTTTCTCCTTAGGCCAGTCTCAGCACTTATCTGCGATAAAAACTCATTTTAGGAGGGAAGCAAACCTCAGTCTGCATTTGAAACAATCACATTTAATAGAATTGCACCGAGATGAGGATCTCTTTACCTGAGGAATAATTTCTCACCTTAGCCAAGATTTGGACCTATTCTACTTTAACATGGGATGGAGAGAATAAGATACGCACAAATTGGATCTGCACATCGATGAGTCATACATTTCTGAGAATTAGCTATATATATATATATATATATATATATATATATATATATATATATATATAAGAGAAGATTATCCAAATAATTTGATAAATATATCTGAAGCATATTTAAATATCTCGCCGAATTTAAATTTTCTCTAAAAAATACGGGTCCCAGAATGTCATCCTTTAAAATTCCACACTAAACGTTGATTTTAAATATTGATCCCGGAATTCGATCTTAAAGTTAGGGTTTTCATCTGCCCACCATCGACAGTTTTGCGAACGTACGATACCGTTTGAAGTAAAACTGAATTCGTCAGAATAAATAATCCTTCTCGAAAAATATTCAGCATTCTCTATTTCTGCTTGGAACCAAAAAGAAAATTCTAACCTTGCAACTGGGCGTCTTTCCTGAAGGGTATGAGTAAATTTGGGTTTGTATGGCTTGAATTTATTTAATCGCATAATTTTCTTAGTTAATCACTCACAAACATCGGTAATTTTTGTCGCTGTGATCACGATGTCCTCGGATTCTCTACAGTAGATAGTACAACATTCAAACATTGTCATCATTACCAGTTACATTTTTTCTGTGTTCTGTTTTATATTTATCAGATCCATTTTCTTTAAATTTTTTTATTATTTTTGCAACTGTTACATGACTAATATTTTTGTGTGTCTTGCATTAAAGATATCTGCAGTCTCGCAAGAAGTATGATAATTATCACCATACACTAAAACAATCCTTTTCTTGGACACAGACGTGCAGCCATTACAGTGGATAATTAGTTTTCAGGCACAAGTGACAGATTAACAGCGATATCGCAAATGACAAAATGACATTGTTGACTATTATCAATTTTTCCAAAGCCTACTTTGCAAAATGTCAAAGCGAAACAAGGAATAATGAGTACTTATGAGACATATTTGCGGTTGTAAATAAAGAAATCAATTTATATTCATCTGCGGACTTATCGATAAAATTTTAGTGTTTTGATGTTATCTATAACCCCCTCACATTTACAATCTTGAAGGAATATGTAGTTTACCCTATTGGATACAAAAATTCAGGTATTTTTAGGGATAATTGTGAATAACCTAATTTGTTACTTATGGGGGAAACAGAAACGTATGCTTTTTAGATAATAACTTACCTCCGAAATATTTTGTTTCCCGTAAAATACAGGGTAGTAGAAAAAAAAAAGGAAAAACGTACATATTTTTTTTTAGAAATTTCGTATTTGACGTATCTTTTCAATCCTAAACAACTTCTTCAAATGACATTGTTGTGTATTTTGAAAAATAAGGGTACTTTACTCTTGAGCCGCATTCACATTTTAGGTTTGCGATCAAGCAGTCACTTTTATCAAGAATAAAATTTTATGAGAAAAGAACAATAAATTCTTGTTCTATTTGTATCCAATTTTCAAGCCTCCGTCTTCTGCTTCTGGTAACTCGAACTGAACTGTTTAGTTCTCACACGGAGACTTGAAAATTGCAGATGAGATTCTGCCGAAACGTCGTCAGTTCAACACCGGTCCTTTAAAAAACAGTGGAGGAGAATCTACGCGAGACCGATCCCGGAAGAACACCAACTTCATGTCCAGCACTCGCCAAAACCTGAAAACCAATATATATATAAATATTTTTTGTTATTTTGCCTCTTGTAAACTCAATCCGAGGACATACTGTATATATATATATATATATATATATATATGTATATATGATATCATTAGGTTTTCGCGGCTGGTGTATGTACTACTGGTTTGTCGGGTGTTGATCAGCGTAGGTAGGTAAGATTGGAGACTTTGGAACACACCACAATTTCAAGGTCCCACCGGCTGTAGGTTACAAAATAACTAGGTTATGTTTATACACTACTTTCACAAGGTCACACATTTCCAAAATTACCACAGCTCCAAGGTGAAACAACATACGAAGGTCACTAACACTTAATACATTCTAAAGGCTGTTTGGGCACCCTACCTACTCAGATGGCCATCTCACCATATCAAGGCTTTCTCATGTAATTTTTTACGCTTCTCTGAGACCACACTTAGAACAGAAGTAAAAAAAGATAATATGTTAATATATTTATTTGTTGTATGTACAAATGTAATCAGTGTATTATTCAGATATATGATTTTCTCTAGGAATAAAATATTTTGATTTAGTACACGTACAAAGGTCCGTTCATTTCTGTATCATTACACCTGCGTCGACGTGGTGCAAGTAATTGAGCATACGTGGTAGCGGGGGTCAGATGGCCGCCATTAGTTTATTCGAACTCCACACATGAAGCATCCAACCGTATCGTCTCAAGATATGGAAATGAACCCTGCTGCTGCAAGAGATGGAGGCGAGTGAACTCCAGGCCATGTTCATACGTAAGTAAACGTTTATCGAAACAATTGTAACACTGAGGATAATAAAATGTTGGTGTCACGTCGCACATCTTCTCACCGCATAGTATGCCTGAATCATCTTCATATACCTCATGCAGCATTGTTAGGGGCACTCTACACGATGAGCACCAGTATTCTTGGTGTGACATGTGGTAAATTGCGACCCATCTATCCGTATCTGTATGGTAGTCAATAACTCGGTGTTCACTTGGTTGCAATGCTTTGTAGCAGTGGAAGTAGAGAATTCTTTGATCTAGGTTGGCAAACCATTCAGTATTTCACTGCATATCTTCATATCTATTCTTTAGCGCTTCTAATGTCGTAAAAGGCAGTAGTCCCTTTTTTTCAAACTACACCCAGTTTGGAATGATCTCGTATGCTCGCCGCACACTTAAATTAGAAAGTGATAGTGGTTGATAGCACTCCCTATCATCACAATTGTTTTATACTGGGCTAGCAGACATACTGACAGTATTGGAAATAACAGGATACTATATGTGTAGTACCCCTACTTTTAAAAAAAGAAATGTCCTTGTAAAAACATATGTATAGGTCACCTTGTGGAATACACTTACAATATACATTGTAATTGTGGGAACCTTGAGGGTGTGAGAACATTGAAAATGTGGGGGCTGGAAGGGTCACGGGGACATCCTTGAATTGATTGGTGAGATCTCTCCAACCTTGCAGAAACGCCGTGAATAAACTCCTTGGTGAAACAGGTAACGTTGACGGTAGAAATAGTAGAGAAAGTAGGACATAAATGCGAAACCAGTATCGTATGTAATGGAGAACATGTTACGTCAAGCGGTAGAAAAGGCGAAGATTGTGTGTTATGAATTCAAGTGGATGTCATGATATTTTAATTAACAATGTGCAGTATTGTTTAAATAAAAGTAAATCGAAGTGTGTTAGCGTCGATCTGTCACCCCAATCCATTTTAAACTAATCCTGAATCTTGGGGGATCTCAGAGTAATGAAGTGGTGTTTGATAAGCAGGAATGGCACATACTTATGGACAATCAAGAGATAATTACACATTATTTCTACGCACCTGAAGGGACATGGGTTACCTACCAAGATGGGTTCGAAAACTATATCGTATGAAACTATTAACAAGAAGAAAATTATACGCATCTCTGATTGTGAATAATCAGAAATCTATTTAGGATGGGAGTCTGTAGAACAGTTATGGGGACTTCTTAAGATAGTCAGTTACCTACTATGAATTTCCTGCATTTTATAATAAAATAAAACATGCGGCAGCGGAAATGCCTGATGTTGACATACACAAGTTAATAGTTCCATTACAAGATATATTTGACCTCAATGTAGCATGTGTTATGGAAATTGTAGAATTTGCCTAGGAGAAAATTGATATTGACGTAGAAGTTGTGAAAGCTGTTAAGTAATAAGTGTAGGTAACAATCATATCGAGAAGAGGGATAATAATAAATGTTTAGTCAGTATGTGGATGTGTTATAGTGCAGAGTCGTGGCCTAAGGTTGTAGATTGAGTCAGTGCCAACTTCAATCATTAGAATTTGGTACTGAGCATGAAAAGTGAATGGACGGGGCACGTTTAGTGATGACTATTTAGATAATCTAGTTTATAAATATGGTAGTGAGACACTTCTGTATGAGAAATATTTTCAATCGCATGACGACGGTGTAGAGTGTATTTGTTGTATTAAGCGATTAATAGAAGATCTTCGAGAAATATCTTTGACACAATTTGTACATGAAATAGAATGTCATTTACCGAATTATATTTCAACAGATGACAACACGACAAGTCAAGGGGGTCTCCATTAATGATCTCAAAAACGTATGAAGTAGAATGGGAGCGAAAAGGAGAATGGGAACCATTAGCTAGGGCCTGTACGCTTTAGGTAAAGAATAGAAGAGCGTAGTAAAAAATTTCAGCAGTCATGGAAAAGAAACATCGTGATTACGTATTTATGAAACGCTCTCGTAGTGTATAATATTGTAAGTATATATAAAAAGTTTAAAATAAAAAAAGAGTTATTTATTACATAATTATATTACAATATATAAAACACATAAAATGAGGCGTACAGAGCGTATATATATATATATATATATATATATATATATATATATATATATATATATATATATATATATATATATATATATATATATATATATATATATATATATATAATTCTTTTTAGAAATCCATGAATTGACGTCGTATTTTACATTCAACTAGGTTAGTGTCAATTTTTTAACACTTTGAAGTTCTGGTTAGATTTTTGGACACACGTGACAGTATAGATCAACATTTTTTAACGCAAGAGTATATGGAAATTTTCAAATCGTGTTGAAGGAAATTTCATGTCGTTTAATTTGAAAAGTTTTGTTTATCTGTCTCCCAAATCTGAAACAAAAGAATAGTTTGCAGTTTGCTCCTATCGTGTATTCAAATGCACCAAAAAGTTAGGTGGTGTTCCTGTAGCGTCTCAGCTAGCGCCGATGCTTCTCCAATAAACTTTGTATTGTTGAAAAACAATGCAAATCCTACAATAACAAATGTGGAAGAGGTTTCTTTAGATAAGTTGGCTTTGAAAGATTTGGAATAAAAAAATGTAATGGTATTAGCCAATGAATATGTAGGCAAATGTGACATGCACTTTTACTTGTTTCTTAAATCTCATAAATGTTTAGAGAGCTAAGATTCAGTGATTAATATGTCCGATAATAATTCTGTTGTAGAATAAGGATTTATTGACTACAATGTATTTTTTTCATTTTAATGAAGTTTTGACATTAGCGCTTATATCTAAATCTACAAAGTTGTACTCGTCCTAAAATTCGTTGTTTTTGATTCATATTACCACACTTTAAGTTTTTATTTCTTAATAGTTTTACTTATTTCTTACTTTGTTAAAGTAGGATTTAGAATAATAAATCTTCGGCGAAAACTGCAGTGTGTAACACCGTTTGGGCAACTTTTACAGGAGACAGTAAAAACCATTTTTATGTGAATGGTCCCAAATATTTAACAAAACACAATAACAAAATAGTATTACAAATTAGCAGTTTTTGGAAGTGCGAGGGTTATTTTGTTTTAAAGGTCCGATCGGTCGCGAAATAAAAACCCGCCCAAAAATCGGATGAACCTTTGCGCATATGTGTTGCGCAGTTCAGTTTTGAACACACAGCTAGCACGTAAACATGTTTACAACAATAGGATCTCCCGCCAAGTATGAAGTGTGTGCTGTAATTCGATTTCTTCAGGATGATGAGTGCAATGTAGCTGAAATTTATCGACGAATAAGTAATGTGTACGGTGAAACTTCAACGAGTGACAGCGGTATGCGACAATGATGCAGGAACTTTAAAGCAAGATGTACAGATGTTCATGATGCAGGCGGTCAGGAAAGGAGCGACTGGATGAGGCAATTCGAGAAAATCGTCGGTTTCTGTATTGAGTGATTCGTTTCCTGAAATTTCAAGGTCAGCCCCTACACCATTGTGAGTGAGAGACTTTAGTACCGCAATCTGTGTGCCAGATGGGTTTCTAAGATGCTGTACGACCGTCAAAAAACGTTTCTCCAGTGCTACCACAATGAAGAAGAAAAATTTTCACAGGGAACAAAACATGGGTACATTTCGAAACTGAAGAAACAAAAGACAATCTAAACAGTGGATGCATTCTCATTCTCCCAATAAAAGAAGTTCAAGCGAATCTTCTCAAACAGAAGGTGTATGGCTACTGTGTTCTGGGACCGGAATGGAGTTCTCTTGGTGGAATTCATGGAACGTAGCACGACCATCACTGCAGCCTCATACTGCGTGACCCTTAAACGTCTACGAAGGGCCATTCAGAATATACCGAGAGGAATGTTGTCATCAGACATTGTCCTTCTCCATGAAAATGCTCGGTCGCACACTGCAGCTGTAACAAAGAAGCTTCTGAAGCGTTTTCGTTGGGAAGTGTTTGCCACCCACCATACAGCCCGGACTTGGCTCCATGCGATTTTCATTTCCTTGCTCATATGAAACCCTGGCTATGAGGACAACATTTTGGCACAGGCATCGAGCTACAGACCAGCATGGACACATGGCTGAAAACACAGGCGGCTCCGTTCTATGACGAGGATATTGGAAAGTTGGTACCGCGCTACGACAAATGTCCAAATCGGAGTGGCCACTATGTAGAGAAATAGCGTACCTATGTAAGTACTTGTTACAAATAAAAAATTTTATTTTCACTGTGCTTTTAATTTCGTGACCTTGCAAACAAAAATAACCCTCGCAATATCTAAAAATGATCTATTTTTTTGTGCAGAGCACATAACTGGGGTTACACACATTTCTAATATACAAATGAAAAATTGTAGGAGTTTGTAATTGCTTTATCATATACGTACGTATAAAGAGAAAGCTATGTTATCGGTTTTAACTTTCAAAAACCTCTTTTTACATATCTCGAAGATTTGTAGCCAAAACAAAGCGAAAAACATATTTTTAGAAAAAACAATATCGTATCTGATTGTGTGTCTGTGTGTGAGTGTGCACGATATCTTTGAATCATTAGTTATCGATAAAAGAGCCATTTTTAGAAAAAAAAGTCTGTGTGTGTATGTGCGTGCGGCGTGCGTGCGTGCGGCGTGCGTGCGTGGGTGCGTGCGGCGTGCGTGCGTGCGTGCGTGCGTGCGTGTGATTGGGTGAGTGAGTGAGTGATGTGTGTGCGTGCGTGCGTGCGTGCGTGCGTGCGTGCGTGCCTGATGTGTGATGTGATGTGGTGTGTGTGTGTGTGTGTGTGTGTGCGCGTGTGTGTGTGTGTGTGTGTGTGTGTGTGTGTGTGTGTGTGTGTGTTTGTGTGTGGGTGCGTGCGTGCGTGCGTGCGTTCATGCGTGCGTGCGTGCGTGCGTGCGTATGGGATATTTTTTGAACCATTAGAGCTATCGATTTGAAATTTGGTACAAAAATTATTTGCCATAAAATATAGCTCAGGTTCATTAATGAGCAAAATCCAACTAGTGGCGGGGCATTTTTAGGGGATCATAAAACTAAAAAAATTCATTGCTTAAAACTTTAAAAAGTTACATAATTAAAATAACAAAACTAATAGCTTTTTACATAATTTCAAAATAAAAAATATACATAACCAGTGGCGCACCGTTTTTAGGGTGCAAATTTGTGCATTTTTTTAATTTATCAACCGATCTTTTTTAAAGTTGAGCATTGGGGGATTTTAAGATCCCTAAGAGTAAATGGTTCATTAAAATTAAAAAAATTCATATGGCGGATCAAAAATGGGGGATTATCGTGTTTATTTAATTTATCAACGGATTTTATTGAAAGTCGGGTATTGGGGGTTTTTAAGATCGCTAAGAATGAATCATTTGTCAAAATTAAAAAAATTCAAAATGGCGAATGAAAATGGGGAATTAAAAACCGACATGGCTCAAATTCAGGTATTGTGGGCTTTGAAGTTTGTTTGATTTATTTTAACATTTTATTTAATAATTAAGATTAACCTGCTTAATTATACGAAGTGTTTGGTTTATTATAGAATCTGACATTCATTATATTTGATTTATGTAAAACCCGAAAGCTAATGTTCTTTTATCTGACAAGTTTGCGCGTTAGATATATAGATAGGTTTGATGGTCATAACAAATACGACCTGGCATTCACGAAAAATTTTTGAAGGAATAGAAGTGTGTTCAGTTTCGTTTTTAAGTGATTTGTGCAATATAGTCACATAATTAGAAAAATTGGAAGACACACGAGTAGTACCCCTTTCCTATCATTTTCCTATCCATGTGATTGAAAATTATAGCAGATAAAGGTAAGTACTATTCTTATTATTCATTTTATAGTCCATTTATAATAAACAAAGTTATTTGTTTACATATATGGGAAAGCATTATGGCAGATAATTTGGCAGCGGTTTTTTAGATATTTTCGATCTCTATACTAGAGTAAGCCTTAACTTCTTTAATTTTCCTTCGTTCACAGTATAGTCTTTGTATGCCTTTCAAAGTACAGGATGTTACATTTGTGTTAATTTCTGTATTTAGCGACAGCCACTCACCAATGTAACGCAGTTTAAATTCAATATCACCATCGAAAATGTATTTTAATTGCTGCTAAATCTGTGACCATTGCATCACCATTTTGTCGGCCTGGTGGAATTGAAATATAATATTTTACATTGGAGAAGTTCTTAAAGAATTGACGAGTCAGATACTGTACTTCATAAGGGCGAGGATTTGAGCGTGCAATTTTACAATACTGAACCTAATCGGTTGGACCTTTGATGTTCTTACTTCTGAGACGTCTTCCAATAGGAGAATACTTTTGAATTGTAGTGATCTTATTTTGTATTGCGCAATTGATTAGAGCATTTGACAGTGCAAAGTTTCTGTTCTGACCATCACATCCATCACCCCATTGTACTAATCTGGATACATAATCACTTAATTGTGTCAATATTGAGGAGAACTCATTTGTACCCAACGTACATTCAGTTTCACTCCAAATGTAACAAAAACCATTGTTAGTCTTGATATCATACAACGTGAAATTATGTACTACCAACTTATAGTATATGAGAGACATTTTACATTTAGATGCAAGTAATACAGAGTGTAAATCCACGGTTAATACTATGTCCTTTTTAGAAGCCTTATCAGGATCTTTTTCAGCTCTGGCTTCATCCTTTAGTTGTAGGTGTTCGTGATACTCTTCGATACTTTTTGAGTTATGGCCAACACACACGGCACACTGGTGTTTTTTAGGCCTGAACAACTATAATTTCATGTCATCACAAATTAAACAAACTGTCGTAATACTGACTGTCTTTGCATTATTTTATACACACCATGGTCTTTTTAAAAGCGAAATAGTTCGCAATGGTTCCAAATAGAGCCTATTGCTTGAAGATCGACAACAATAGGACTCTTTTTACGAATGGACTGGAGAAATTGTCGGATAAACTTATTTGGACCTCTGTTTCCTTATTTTTCCTTCTTGGTCGTTCCATACTTTGGCTCTCTGCATATGTTGGCAAGTTATTACGTTTTAACTACAGTAACATTACATTTCCAGATACTCCCCTAAAGTCATTTTAATCATTTTTTTTCCAAACTGTATATGTTGTCAATTTTTAAATACTTTACAGAGTTATTTCGTCTACTAACCTTAGAGATTCCTCGTCTTCTTTTGACGAGTTTAAATGATACTAAAACTATAACGTATTTCTGCTTTTCAGGCCATGTCATTGTCCAAAATTTCTGAAATATTTCATTTCTTTGTTCCCCTGAAATGTTCTTGAAATGAAGTCTAGAATTGGAACCGCCTAACTGACAGTCACAAAGCCCTTTCATAATTTGTTCTGGTTTACTTATGTTATATTTCCACTACTTTTCCCTTCATAAGAGTCACCTCTTTCCCTTTGCTCATATTTTCAATGGAATTATAATTTTAACCCCCGCGTTTATTCTTCTTTTTTATTTGTGTCCTTTCCAATTGTTTGTTTACCATATTGTTCCCCTTCCAGGACTTCAGCTGCTTCAATCCCTCGAACTACCGACCAATTTCCATCACTTATATTTAGTGTAAAATCATGGAAAAAGCCACCAATCAGTAACTGCACTCGTTGCTTGAAACTAATAAACTCCTTAATGACCACCAATATAGGTTTAGGCAGAGTCGTTCAACAGGTGATCTTTCATATGTAACCCAAGTTTGGAATAATACATTAGAATAATGAGGTGAAACAGTTGCAGTCGCTTTGGATATCCACTTAGAACTTGAGCGAGTTTGACATAAGTATTTACTTGCCAAACTCACCTCGTTTGGGTTAAATGATACGATCATCAACTGGGTTTCTGGTTTTCCTGATAAAAAACGAATACTTGTCGCAGTAGATGACTGTTTTTCAAAAGAAGTTAGCATTAACGCGGGCGTGCCACAGGGATCAGTTATAGTGCCTACACTTTTTCCTGATATACATAAATGACCTTACTTCTTCAACAACTAATGCAATACATTGCCTTGCTGACGACAGCACTCTTCATTGTAGTTAATCCCAGTCTACTCCTAATAGTAATCTACCTACTATGTCTCAAGACTTTAAAGCTGAAATGGTAAATTCAATCAACAAATACATTCAATGTATTCCGAATGGGGAAGCAATAATCTGATTAAATTTAATGCTAACAAAACTCAGTGTTGCTTTGTATCCGGCAACAAAGATAAATCATGTCCTGTTGTAAGTATGCATGGCTCAGATATTAAGTTTTCAGACTCCATTACTGTGTTGGGAATGAATGTATCTTCAAATCTTTGAAATTCTACCAGCTACCAAAACAGCTCCTCGTAAAATAGGCTTTTTGTACAGATCTAAACAGTACTTTGTTACGTGCAAATTTGAACTTCGTACTCTAACTTACCTCCACAGAGAAGATAGTTTTAGGGCTGACGGAAAGCTCAGGCCAAGTATAGAAATGGGTTAGGTTCTACAGCGACACAGGTGGTACCTAAAAGCTTAAGAGGAGAAAAGAGTGCGCCAGCTATAACAATAATCAGCCAGCCCTAGATAACGAAGATAATTAGTCACTTTTCTAGCCAAGCAACAATTGTAAGGAAGAACCTGGGCATAGAAATAAATTGCTGCAAGATAGCGTCCCAAAAACGAAGGAATGTATTGTTTATAATTATAAAAAAAAATCAACGTGGTATACGTTTTCAATATATCTGCCTGTATACACCAACTAAACTGTATCCCCAAAAGTGGTGAGATAATTCCCAAAATAAATATTTAAGTTGTGTGATCCATAAGCAGTAACCCCCAAAGTTTTCACGTTAAACAATGTTGTGCCTTTACTTACAAAACAGCAAGCCACCCAAAAGTGTACTGTCAAATTTATATAGTAATTTCAAATAAGTGTAGTTTAACAAAAATGAAAAGCATATGGATCTTTAAAACTAAGTTATGCCAAAGCATCAGTATTAGCATTTAAATGGATGACATAGATGTAATTTGAGCGTTGCAGAGGCACATTTAACCAAATATTACAATGAATTGAAAGCTTATGAATAACACAGTCAATAGCACATTGCTATGAAAAATATGCAATAATACAATTAAAACATAAATGATCATATGGTTTATATCTAAGATCTGCCGATCCGAGTGTATCCGGTTTCACAGTTTTCTACAAAACACAGTTTAGATACATAAATTACCAATTGGGATTGTAACCATTGACTTAAAAGAATTTACCCAGAGCAACTTTAGGTAGAAGTGAAAGAAAATCTATGCAATATACACTTAAAGGTTCATTAATACCATTTAAATATGTTTATACAATGTCTATACAATCTTCTAGGATTAGTCAAAGATTAAGTAAAGCATCAAGCTTAAGTAAATACACAAAACATGTATGATCAGTAACTTAGCTTTAGATCCTGGAATCCTGTCATAAGATCTAATTCAAGATGTAGTGTTTGGCAATTATTTCACATATCTTCCCATCATAATCTCATAATCTACATCAAGTGTCTTGCTAGTATGCAATAAGTAAAACACGCTTAATAGGTCAAATTGTAGGCATGCAAAACATACAGATATATGCAAAATATGTTCAATATCTAAAACAGCATATACCCCAATATGTACAGGGTAACGAAACGTACCGCAGTGCACTTCTATCCACATTAGTACACCGTACAAAAACGTACCTCTATAAGTAAATATATTAAACCCAAACAAACCCAAAACGAAAGTCTTACCTTCAAAGAGGTAGTTAATCAAGGAGTATTAACAGCAACGTTAAGAAATGAATTCAATCAAGTGTGAGTGCGAGAACAGATGATAACTGTTTCAAAAGCCAGTTAGTAGTGACTTCCCCTAAAATAATATAAAACAGAGCTAACAACAGTTAAGGTATGGCGTTACATCCTTACCATGCGGATTAAAATATAGAACCCATGTTGTCAGGGTATTACGAACACCCTGTATACGCATTGGGTAATTTTGTGTGTAACTTTATTCGCTTAGTTAGATTCCGTATGTATATTTTTTTTGTTTGTTTGAGAGCTTACTGTAGATAATGAATGTTTCGCTTGAATGGAACACGCTGTATGTAAAGGAATTTTAGGAATATGTAAGGTGTATTAAGGAATTTCGTTTTTTTGGTATAGTTACGTAATTTTCATTAAGGAAAGTCATTAAAATGGTTGATTGGTGTGTTTGAATGAATCTGTATGGAGGGGAGCGTTTTTTTAATATGGCGAGAAAGTAATTTTGAATGAGGGAAACTCGGTCTTAAGCTTTTGAAGCGTAAAGTCGTGTGCGTGTGGAAGTCGTCAAATTATCGGAATCGGGGTTTCATCATTGTGCGAGCTCCTAGTGAAAGTTAAGGGAGTAGTGTTGAGGACTTGAAAGAATAGTCGATTATAACCAAGTTTGGGATTTTTTTTTTGTGAAGTAACATTTCAACCGGGCTCGCGCATTTATTTAGTTTAGTGGAGAAGGGCATCTTCGAGTGCGTTTATGATAGAAATTTGGTTCGTGTTTATTGTAGTGCGAACCTGAGGACTATTGAATTTTCGTTAATATCGAGATATAATTAGAGAACCCCTTTCCTAAGATTAAGTGAACGTAGTGATCGAACACCCACCCACACGTACTGTTTAAGATTATGTAAGACGAATTGCTGAGTGTTTTTTTTTTGTGTTTGTTTGCCGAACCTTATCAACTTTGAGTTAAAAGAAATTATTAAAGTGATTTAAGTTAGTTAATGCTGCTTCAATAAGTTACGAGACATTATATTGAAAAGCAAGTTGAATTCAAGTTCGAGACCTGGAGGAAGGCAGCTTCGTATCGTCGCCCAGCAGCTATACGGTGAACTGAATAAGCCGTATCTGACGCTGTCCTAGAGCAGATATCATCCCCTATTTGCCTGCGTGACTTAGGTAATGTAATTTACATTCTGTTGGTGATCTTGCGACTTCAAAGAATAAAATTTGATTGTGTTTTTATGTAATGTGTGTTAACGAAGGAACCTGTTGGAAGTAATTTATTTGTATTTTTTTTTTAATTTATTGTGTCATTTTGTTAACGTTCTCGGACAGTTTTCTTTGCCTATTTAGTAGCTATTTAAGGTGTTTTGTTTTTTTAATACCATTAATATTTTATGCAGGGAGGTAAATAAAATATTACCTTCATTATTCAGTTTATATAAGATTTACGTGCTGGAGTAATCCAAATTTATTGATTTTCTTTGAATATAATTTAGTTTAAGATAGTTTTGCTACTAGCCAGAATTCAATGAGGTAAAAGTTAAGAAGATGCGATTACCGTTATATTCAAATTGACCTGTTTAAATTTTAATTGTTTTATTTATTTATTTTGATTTAATAGATGTTTAACTTAGTTACTATTTTGGTATTTATTTTGATATTAAGCCTGGACATAGGGTGATAATTTATTGCTCGAACAGTAAAGCGTCGTCGCGTTTTATTTGAGAAATGTTGGAGTGTTGTTTTTTTTGTTTTGTTTGATGGGAAAATTAAATTAACGTAACGTAAATTTCAAATTTAGAAAAGTGCTGTAACCGAATTGAAGTCAGTTGATTTGTGTTATTTTGATTAATTTAAGGGAGTAATTTAACGTAAGGGGAACATTAGAGTTTTGTATTAAATTTGAATATTGCTGCACGGTGGTAAGTTGAAAAGATAAGGTGCAGTTTTTGAAGCCTTTTTAGGTGAAGCAGTGTTGCGGAACTTGAGCTAAGAGCGTTACGATCGGTAAGTGTGGTAACTTGGGTATTCGAACCACTGCGGACCGTCGTTTTATTCGCCTTTTAGAACACCCTGGCGTGTTCTTTTAGAATATCCTGGCGCCTACCGGAACCTATTGTGTAATTTTCCCGATTTTGACTTTGGTAGAAACGTAAACTACGGAGACGAGACTGCTTTGTCCCAGTAGACCCTCACCCGCACGCCGAGCTAGCCGTGCAAAAACCAGATTTATCTTTTACCTTGTCCTAGTGACCATTTATACCGTAACAATGTGTCCCTACATACCATTTGTGAGGTTACGTATGACCCCTTTAGTTAATAGATTTATCTATCGATTTCTTTGATCAAATTGATTTTAATCGTTAGTTATCGAATCACAGGTATGTTGATTGCTAAAATCAAAACGTGGTGTAAAAGAACAGAGGGTATCGCAAAGCTCACCTGAATTTGTATTTCCTTATAAATCCGAACAAGATCGAATGTACTAAATATTTATAGCTATTCGTACGTATGTAGAAAAATGAAATTACAACCGATTTACCAGCGATGGCCTAAATAAAGTCCAAAAACTTTAATTTTTCTTTAGGAAGATAACAAAACGGCTATTCTTCGTCGACAGTCAGACCGGAAGTTCAAGTGCAAACTCAGGATGTCAAATATATACCAGTGACTCTAAAAAAATAAAGAAGAATGTAACGTACCTCATCTAGAATATAATTCTCACCTCTGGGTTGGTGCTCCCCAATACGCTCTCGATATCGTTGATCGTATTCAAAAGAGAGCGATTAGGCTTATAAATGTCCCATCTGATATACAGTCCCTTGAGGGTAGAAGAATGGTTTTAACTATTTCTGTGTATTATCGGTATTACAATGGGTATTGCGCTGTTAAATTACATTCTTTGATACCATCTCGGGCTAGCTTTGCTAAGAATACTCGGTTCGCTCATTCACATCATCAGTATGCAGTACAAATTCCACTTATCGTACCAATTCACATTCTTCTGCACGGCTTCTTAACTCTGGAATGATCTCCCGAATTCCTGTTTTCCTTTCACTCATGATATGAAAAATTTAAGGTAGCCGTTCATAGGCATCCCTTGGCAATTCAATGTCTCTCTATCCATCCTCCAAGTATTTCTGAGTCTTCAGCACGATAGGCCAAATTTAGCCTGTTCAGGTCCACAATTATTAAAAAACTTACCTATTTATGAGCATACTAAGGTAAATACAGCTTTATACTTTATAATAAACCATTAAACAAAAAAACATAACTAAACTCACTGGCTTATGCAGCGTGAACGATATGAAGGCGATACTGAATTTTATTTGAGAATATCTATAGTATGGAGTTACACCGCTTTCTGTATTACAAATTAGAAGGATTTCACTCATTATTAGGAACTACACATTTTGCCACATTATTCATAACACTCTATACCAGATGGAGCAATAATCGAAAATACGTTCAAAGGTGGGGATAGACACTTTGCCATTTACGCCGACGAGATATTAAATTTCATATAAAAGCTTGTATTTGTTACTTATCACTTCTTAGTATGGCAGGGATTAGAAAAAGATTAACATATACCTTTTTTGACCCCATAAAACGTTTTGTATAAAACTGTTGTCTATTTCTGCGAGTAACTTTATCTAATATAGTCAAACATTCCCTATATCTACCTTGAATGACATTACAATCAACCTAAAAAACAAAAAAGTTTTTCTGCCTCTCCTGAAAAGTGTAATAAATGACTTCTTACATCAGCCTCCAATTTTTAGAAAGTAGTACCTAATTAACTAAATAAAAATGGTAAGTTACCAAAAAAATTATATTTTAAATCTGTTCTCAAATTTTTCGTAAGAGCACTGTTAAATACTACTTCTGTTTACGCTTGAAAATGAGGAAACATTAGTTCTTTTTTTCAAAATAAGAATCTGACAGAAGTCAAATAATGAGAAGTTTATAACATTTAACCCTAAATATTGTATAAATTATTTCAAAAATATGTTCCAACTTGAAAAACCTTTAGCATTGGGCATAAAATGTCAAGGACGTATAAGCTACTGAAATTGAAATTAAACAATCCAATTACTACCCAAGGCCCTTTTCAAGATTGATGTATGAAAGGTTGTAGCCTAATAGTCGTTATCGGATCAATGAGTTGAATTCGAATGTCTAAAATAAAACTATAACGAAACTGTAGAACATAACAACTTTTTTTTTCGGATGTTTTACAAGTGAGAAGAAAGATTATGTAGCATATAATTGTCCATGGTGCAATTAATTGTTTAAGGGCGAGAGAAATTTCTGATAGAATTATAATAGATGTTACATATTCCATTATTAGTAAGACTTTCAATTGCCTTCGGAGTGAAAATTTAGTGAGTATATCACATTCAGACGTGTTTGACTTTGTTGTGAACTGTAACATTTTCAATAAAATACTTTTCAATGATTTATTAGATCAAACTTTATTTCACCGTTGCTGGTTACAACTGAAAGAATCATGAATAATTTTTGATCCCAATGACACAAATTACGCTAACTACCGGTAAATTAGCTAAATAACTTTATAAGTACAGTTGCCACACTAAATAGTAACACAAATTTGATCTTGTCAAAATTTTAACCAATTGTACAGTTCAATTCCATGCACATAATATTATTTATGTTTCTGCATCTGTGCATAAAATTTTAGTTTACTACATACAGAATGTATGTACATTAATTGTGTTTAAGATCTACCCTGTAAAATATACACGGCCAGGAATTTTGAAATGTGATAATGTATATTATATCTTTTTAGGATAATAAAATAGTGTAAGTATCGTAAAAGTTCCGCACGTAAATACGTATATCATGTTAAAATATGGAAACCTTCTTGCGACATATTTTTCTTAAAATTGCTCTGGTAATCTAAGTAAAAAGATAAATAAAAGATACTCGTGCGGTTCTTCGTTTTTAAATGACACTACAAAATACGAATATAAAAGATATAAACGAGTAGTTGTCAGAGTCTTGTCAAAATAAAAACATGAATGCGACATTGAATATGTATTTCAAAATGATAAATGTAAATAGATAAACAAAAAATTTCCAACAAATTTTTACATCCTATATGAATAAAACTTTCTATTGACTATTAACTGCGTCTGCTTATTATATATTTATATCTTATCCCTTCCTTAACTCAGATATGTTTGCTATGAGGTACGTTCATGTATAGTAACAGTCGCAAATTTAAACACGAATAGTTCTACTACAGAAAATACTTAATGTTTATATTTACAAAAATAGTAGAATATTTGGAGAACAATAAAGTAATATTTATTATTTGTTATGGGCTATATAATCATTGTTGAAACACACGCATAAGTGTCTTGAAAGTTTGCTTGTTAACAGGAGTACAAGAAATTTGATGCGGCTGTACGTGTACATGACTTCTTGTACCTATTTCATAGTATATTAACAAACTGGACAGAAGTTAATAAATCACTTTGGCAACACGGGTATTTTTAAGTTATTCATATTTGCTCTTATACTAATTAAATCCACAAAACACATTTAACCCTGCTGTTACCTTCGGGTTTATATGACCCGAAATCAAATTGTTGTTTAGATAACTTTTTGTATATTAATATCTAAACTTCGTAGTTAATGACTTTGTTTCTAATCCATTGAGGAATGAGTTGGCTTCTTTGTTTTAATAAATTTTTTTTTCCTTATTTTTTTAAACATGATTGTTACATTGATGTTCCTCGGGTCATTATGACCCGAGGCTGTAATACATTAGTAGGACGTAAAATTTGTATTTCCAATTATTCTATACTGAAATTTGAGGATAGATAATATGCATATCATCACATGCTTGTTCAAATGTACCTACCTATGCGAGTTACTACAGCATTTTCGGCAAATCTGTAACCGCGTGTGCAACTCGAAACAGGAACGGACTTGCAACTTGCAGCAGGTATAAATATCATATCGCAGTATGCAACCGACAGTTTTGTTTGTTACGTTGCAGAGTAAAGTGCGGTTCGTTGTACGTACTACTAGTTCTTCTAAAGTACTGAAATAACAATAATGGCAAAAAAATATCTTAGTGGTGAAGACTTAGAAAAACTTATTGATAATTTGAGTGACATTAGTGACGATGAAGCTTCTGAACAGAAAGATCATATCAGTGAAGATAGTGATTATGAACAGTCAAACGATGATTTTTTCGACGATGCTGGACGGACAAATCCTACGCAATTGATGCCACCTGCTCAAGCGGTTCAATCTAAAGATAATGCTATAACTTGGATGTTAGATCCATTTCCTCAACCAGGGCGTGCAACTAGTGCAAATATAAAAGTCGCTCCAGGTCCAACTAGATACATCAATGCACGAGTCCAGGATGTAAAACCTACGTTTCAGCTATTTTTCAATAGTTCTCTGGAAAATATAACTTTGAAAATGACTAACATCGAAGGTCGTAGAGTGTACGGTGACATGTGGCAAGAATTAGATGACATTACGTTGCAGGCGTACATAGGTTTGTTACTGTTAGGAGGAGTTTACATATCGCATGATGAATCTACCAGAAGTTTGTGGAATGCAGAAACAGCCAGACCTATTTTTCGCGCAACAATGTCATTGAAACGATTTTATTATATATCACGCGTGTTACGGTTTGATAATAAAGAAGATCGCCAAGAAAGAAGGCTACGGGATAAATTGGCTCCTATTAGAGAATTTTGTAACAAATGGGATGAAATACTACCAAAATTGTACAATCCTGGGCAAAACGTAACTGTGGACGAGCAGCTGGTTGCATTTAGAGGTCGTTGTCAAGCAGTATATCCCAAGCAAGCCAGCAAAATATGGCATAAAATATGGACGCTTTGTGATAGTGCAAGTTCTTATGCTTTAGAAGTTCAAGTATATACGGGAAAACCACCTGGGGGAAAACCTGAGAAGGATCAGGATCTGAGAGAAGTTTTAGACCTTACTTGTGGACTAAGAGGTCAGAATGTAACTTGTGACAATTTCTTTACATCATATAGATTGGGTCAAATGCTTCTCAAAAGAAATCTTACTAGGTTAGGGACTGTCATGAAAAGCAAGCCTGAGCCACCTATCATGGAAATAAATAACGTTGTGCATAGTTCCAAATTTTATTTTACTAAAGATACCGCAGTTGTGTGTTATATTCCAAAAAAATACAAGAAAGTCATTCTAATGAGTACGTTTCATAACCAGAAACAAATAAGCGACAGAGAAGACAAAAAACCACAAATTATACTTGATTATAATTCCACAAAAGGAGCAATTGGTACATTAGATCAGCTAATCGGTGCATACACATGCAAACTAAATACAAATCGATGGTCCATAATATTATTTTACAACAATTTAGATACCAGTGCCTATAATGCTTTCGTCTTATGGTGCGAAATAAATCCAGACTGGAATAAAAATGTTTTGTTCAAAAGAACCACTGGGCAAACAATTGGTAAATCCTTACATTTTGTCCAGAAAACATCTTCCCCGTAATGAACATGCGGCTGCAATTGTAATAGCTATTCAACAACCATTGGTGGAAAATTCTACCGCACCTCTTCCTGGAACTAGTAACAAAAACAATCGAGCACGCTGCAAATTTTGCCCTTCTAAATGTGATAACAAAACTAATATGACCTGCTTTAAGTGTAAAAATAATTGTGTAAAGAACACGCGACCTATTATTGTCCCGACTCTAAGAAGTAGTGGATCATATCAATTATTAGACATTTTTTATTCCGTTTTCTTTTTGTTTATTTAAATTTGGTTGAATTTATTGTAAGTTTTACGTTCCATATAAAAAACATTGCATTAGAGAAATAAAGTTAATAAATGACGTATAAAAATTGTTGTTATTTTGGTTTTAATTCATATTTCAGGAGAGATACAAAAAAAGTATCATATAAAATTTGCTTGGTTCAATAGGAACTTTAAATTCACTTACCTTTTGTATATACAGGATGCTCAATGGTAGGGGTACCGATGCCAACTTTCAAATTTTAAATGCAACACCCTATATTTTTTATATATTTAGATTTTCTGTGTTAAAATAATATGCTTTTCTAAACTTTTTTCAAAATTTTGCATAGTTTATGAGTAGATTGGGGATATGTGCTTTTTATCATGAATTTACTCTACTATAAAATTAATTGTTACATTTAAAATAATCATAATTTAAAAGTAATGTTTACATATTTTACATCACAAGGGTTGTGCCTGAATAGTTTCTATTATAAGTAAAATAAAATAATATATATATATATATATATATATATATATATATATATATATATATATATGTATATATAAACAGTTTTTGTGGGGTTTCTCAAAATTTTCGTGTATGAAGAACAACCTACAACACAAGAAGTAATGAAAAACGGACTAAGGACCGCATTTGCTACAGTAACTCCAGATATGCTATTAAATGTGCGTCAAACTCTGCAGCAAAGGCTTGAAAGATGTTTAGAATTAAACGGACAGAGTTTTGAGCACCTCTTGAATTAAAATGTTTGTTATTGTTTATTTTTATTTTTTTAATAGCTTTAGTTGGTTAAATGGAATATTATTAACAAAAAATTAAAATAAATTGTTATTTTGTGTCCTTTGCCTTGTTTTTCTGTTACATGGCATAGCAAAAAAGAAAATAAAAAATAGAAAATCGCCAATTCTGTCAAAAAGGCTAAAGATAGATCCATATGTGTATTAACAAATTCGAAAGAGAAAAAAAATCCACGTCTGTCTATGTTAAAATAGTATAGTATACCTTTCTATTTAAAAAAATCTAGTTATCCATGATTCAATTTTTCGAAAATCAAACATTTACACGCAAAAATCTGTATCTCAAAAATGATTATTTTCTTAAGTTTTTATTGACTTTTTCATATTCTATCGAATGATGAAAACCGCATGTCCCTACCTACTTTACTTTGCGAGATATTAGTCATTTTTGAGTACGTCGCAACTAGGTATTAGCAAATTACACATTCAAAGGATTTTGAAGGAACACAGAATAATTGTTTATAAACCCATAATTTGGAGCCAGGAGATGATGCAAAACGTCTCTATCTTTGTTTATGGATGGGAAATTAGATTATGAGAAACAGAAATATTCATCGTAACGTTGTGTTTTCCGATGAAGCAACCGTTTCTACCAACGGTACGGTTTCGTCGCAACATGTTCGATAAAGGAGTACTACTAATATGCGTCAATATTTGGTTAAAGTGTGCTGTTTCTTACCATGGAATAATAGGCCCATATTTTTTTAATGATAACGTTAATCAGCACACATACCTGAATATGTTGAGAAACTTTCTCCGCGATTATCGCCGCTCAATTTATTTTCCACATTATGGCTGTCCGGCCCATTATTCTCGTAATGTTGTTGACTGGTTAAATCGCGAATTTGGAGACAACTGGATTGGCAGAAATTGTCTAGCTGTATGGCCCCAAAGGAGCCTGACTTAACAGTTTTAGATTTTTATTGGTGGAGGCGTTTAAAACAAATTGTTTGCAAGGAACACTTACCTAATAATATGGAAATGTTAAAATAGCGGATAAGAGATTGTAATAAAAAATTAATAACCGGGTGTAGGTTGTTGTTGTCAATAATAAATAGAAGATCTTGTGCCTTCAGCTCAGTCGACGATTAATCGGGCCCATGTTCTTAAAATTTGATTTGTTTTAATTAGAAAATGTGTGTCTGGTTACATATGTTCGCATTACAAAAAAATGTAACTCAACCTGTAAATAAATGTTAAAATACCTCGTACGCCAACTTATTTTATGGAAAACAAGCAAACCGTAAATGTAATAAGTATAAAATTGAAAACAACAACAAGGTTTATTATAAAATCTTCAAGTCAAGTTATAAAGTAGCAATTCTTAATACTAATGTTAGTAACTTAAAAAATACCTTATAAACTAATGATTAGAAATGAAATACCTGTTGTACTTTAAAATTTTGGCTGTCACTGGTATACTGTTACAGATAAAAAAAGCATGCTGATGAAGCCACGCTTTCAAATTTGGTTGTGCCATTAATATTAAAATGGAAATATAACAGAGTGTTGATATTCGTTGATCCCAAGTAAGTAAATTCCTTTTCAAACAGCCAAACTTGGTAGATTTAAATGAGTTAATGTACCATTTATTTATAATTTTCTACATAGCACAAACTTCTATTGCGTCATCCTCGTTAAGTTGAAACGTAATAGTACAATGGAATTACGTAAAAGGAAAATTAACGTTATAAAAGTAAAAATAAAAGTGAAATGAAAGTGCCTAAAAAGGATAAATATATCACCCAATGAAAATAGGTTTAATTAGCTCTTACCGTAAAATTTACGACACTTTTGATAAAAATACTCAAGAGCAAAAATAGACGCTTTTTGCGCGTACAACTTCCACTTTAAAATATCTAAACGCATACTTTTCAGCCACTAAGGTCTGCAATTCACGAGACACAAAAATGAATGAAATTGCCTCAATTATTGTAAATTTTTACACAACTTAAAAGGTTTGTTACAAAATGCTATTAAATCTTTAACAATTCAAGAAGCAGCTACGACTGTTGCTGATTTCTTTTTTTTTCGATTTAAGGACACTGCATTAACATTGAAAATTTGTTGGTTATACATCAAGCACAAATTTTTATTCCTTTGTAATTTTTTCCTAAAATTAATAAATCTTTTTTTCCTTTGTTTTTATTTTATGAACACACTGTATTAATATTAAAGACTTGATTGCAGATTTGTTCGTTATAAATTAAGCAAAAATGTTTATACCTTTGGCATTTTGTTTGTAAAACCAAAGCCAAAATTTCAAGGTTTTCGTTTTATCGTAATGTACGTCAAGTTGCGGGCGAAACCAACTTACTAAAATCTGAGCAAAATTTGGCACGCATCCATTATTTTTAATTCCTTACATTTTTTTCTTAACAAAATTGTTTGATATCTCTTTCAAAAAGGGCAGTTTATCTAACAATATTTTACATATCTAGTTGCCACAGGTGCGTCCTAAGCAGGAATACATTTTTAATTCGGTAGAAACTAATTTCTATACAAGCAAACCAAACTCCCTATTAACCCCATATTATACTGTTTTTTGAAATGAAAATATTTTTTATTTTGCCCTCTTGTAAACTCAATCCGGGGACATACTGTTTTATATATATATATATATATATATATATATATATATATATATATATATATATATATATATATATATATATACAGGGTTGTCCACGGTAGGCGTTCGTTAGAAGTTTATGTGGTTAGAAACAATTTAGAAATCTGAATTTTTGGACTTAAAGGTTATTTAAGATTATCTTTCATTCTAAAATATTTTCAAGGTCATGTTACTTCCGGTTATACCGGAACTCGCCACTAGCTTCCTTATTTTAAATGGAACACCCTGTATATTATTTTATTTTTGGATTCTTGACAAAATTTTAGGATAAGTCTTATAAGGGTTTCCTATACCTTTTTTCAACTGTTTATTAGATATCTTGATTTTTTCAAAAATTTTGAAAGATCTAAGCCTATTTTCAACGCTACTTGTCTTACTTATTTTTGACTGATGGAAAGTGCTTCTGAAGTAGACAGAATCATAAGAACTATACTTTTGAAATACTCATTGAGAATTGATTTATTGCATACATGGTGTTCAAAATTTGATGAACTATTAAACAATTTTCAAAGTTCAAAAACTTTGTTAATTCAAATGTGACACCCTGTATATTATTGGATGAATAGATGCAACATTTAGTTATGCATCGTTTGGCTATAACATTACCTATACCTATTATCGATAATTTTGTTAATTAATATTTTCTGCTTTAATGTGATTTTTGACAGACACTGAAATGTTTTTCAAAATTCAAACCACAAATTCGATTTTATTAAAACAATGAAATAAAACAAGAAGATAACAAAATTGGGAGCATAATAACAAATGCTGGTACTTTGAGGACGTCAATCAGGATATCTTTGTTTATACACACGAACAGCCAAAAGACAATTTCCTTGACACTCGCCCAAAACAAGCACCATATCCACTAATTCGTTTTAAGTAAAATTCATGTTGATTAAGAAATAATTGCAACTAATAAGTTAGTTGCTGCTATTTCTTGGTGGTGGGTGGGTGGGTTGGTGATCGGGTTGGTTGGTTGCGTGCGTGCGTGCGTGTGTGCGTGCTTACGTGCGCGCGCGTGCGTTTGTGTGTGTTTGTGTGTGCGTGCGTGTGTGTGTGTGTGTGGGTGTGAGTGTGCGTGTCCGTGTGCGTGTGCGTGTGCGTGTGCGTGTGCGTGTGCGTGTGCGTGTGCGTGTGCGTGTGCGTGTGCGTGTGCGTGTGCGTGTGCGTGTGCGTGTGCGTGTGCGTGTGGTGCGTGATCGTGTGCGTGTGCGTGTGCGTGTGCGTGTGCGTGTGCGTGTGCGTGTGCGTGTGCGTGTGCGTGTGCGTGTGCGTGTGCGTGTATGTGTGTGTGCTTGTGAGTCTGCGGTTATGTGTGTGTGTGTGTGTGTGTGTGTGTGTGTGTGTGTGTGTGTGTGGTGTGAGTGTGCGTGTGCGTGTGCGTGTGCGTGTGCGTGTGCGTGTGCGTGTGCGTGTGCGTGTGCGTGATCGTGTGCGTGTGCGTGATCGTGTGCGTGTGCGTGTGCGTGTGCGTGTGCGTGTGCGTGTGCGTGTGCGTGTGCGTGTGCGTGTGCGTGTGCGTGTGCGTGTGCGTGTGCGTGTGCGTGTGCGTGTGCGAGTGCGTGTGCGCGTACGTGTGCGTGTGCGTGTGGTGTGCGTGTGCGTGAGCGTGTGCGTGTGCGTGTGCGTGCGCGTGCGCGTGCGTGTGTGGGTGTGGGTGGGTGTGGGTGTGGGTGTGGGTGTGTGTGTGTGGGTGGGTGGGTGCGTGCGTGCGAGCGTGTGTGCGTGCGTGCGTGCGTGCGTGCGTGTGTGTGTGTATCCCTAAATACAAATGGTTAGATGTTATGAGCGCTTTTTTCAATTTTTAGTGAATATAATTATATTTAAACATAATAAAACAGAAAATTGATTAAAACCCTTTATTGAAACAATTTAACACAACAAAAATCAAAGATAATTATAATTTCTCAACAAATTTTACAATAAATTTTCAATATATCTACCATGTAGTTCTGGTTTTCAAAATTCTAATTGCATTTCTCCATGGAATCCCAATAACTTGAAATACGTTTTTCAATTTTTTGCTTTAAAATCTTTGCTTTTGTAAACTCAATATTGTAATTTGTAATATGTACTATAAAAATTTATGAGCCCTAGCAGGCCAGGGATCGTGTGGCAACAATAGTTTTTTTTTAATTATCAAAGCGGCTATGTTTAGCGAACAAAACCCTGTTTCGAATGTTTTAATTTGACAGCTAAGAACGCTAAGATAATATGTTTTACGTGTATTTCTTAGTTTTTTCAGTAAGGTTCTATTAAAAAATAGTCTTTTACTTTATAAAAATAGCTCAGTATTCTGAACAAAAAAGATTGGACTTATTTGAATGTTACATTAAAAACAACAGAAGTTCTGCTCTGGCTTCAAGAGAATACCGACACCGTTTTCCAAACCACAGAATTCCGGACAAGAAAATATTTAACCGAATTATTTCGTATTTGTTTGAAAAAGGGGTTATTGCTAATAAAAAAAAAGAAACAGACCAAGACCATTTTTTACAGAAGGTCGTCAGTTGTACGTTTTACATTATTTTATTAAAAACACATAAAATTTTTTAAATAATGCTACTAGGGACTTAGAGATGAACAAAAACAGTATTCACAAAGTTCTTAACATGAATAAATTTAAACTCTACAAGTTTTGCCTGTTCAACACTGAACAGATGCAGATTTTGACGAAAGACTAAATTTTTGTAGCAACATGATGGAAATGCAATTCTAAAGAAATATATTACCTAAAGTATTTTGCACCGACGAAGCCATGTTTAGTACAAGCGGAATGTTCAACCGACGAAATTGTCACTACTGGACTAAAAGAAATTTATTAAGAGTAAGAAAATTAAAAAACAAGGCCGAAAACGCGTTAATGTTTGGTACGCCATTATTGGTGATGTCATTCGGGGCCCAATACCTTTCAACGGTTTTTGAATGGTCAAAGGTATAGGCAAATGTAGGAAACCCAAATTAGAGAAATCATTCAAACATTGCCCGCCCACATTCAAATTCTATTACGACTATACGCAAAAATGCCCCCATACCCTGGCCCCCAAGGAGACCCGATTAGTCCCCATTGGATTTCTTCCGGTGGGGTACATTAATGAATCTGGTCTAAAAAAGTCAAATCTATAACATTGGAGAACTTAAACAAGAAAGTAGAGACGAAATTGTATCATTAAATAATTCAGATGCCGTAAGAAATGCAATTCGGTCCTTGGAAACCAGATATACTACCAATGGTGGATCTATTGAAAATTGTTGGCAAATTATAATTATCTTTTATTTTTGCTGTGTTAAATTGTTTCAATGAAGGGTTTTAGACAATTTGCTGTTTTATAATGTTTAAATATACCTTTATTCACTAAGCATTGAAAAATACGATATATATATATATATATATATATATATATATATATATATATATATATATATATATATATATATATATATATATAACAGGGTGAATCTTGTCTAATCCGCCAAAATTAAAGGCGTGCTAGAACTCATCATTCTAAGCAAAAAAGTTCATATGTACATGGGTCCGGAAATGCTTCGTTTTCGAGATACAGGGTGTCAAAGTTGAAAAAAAAAATCGCGTTTTCTTCAATATCTTTCGACTGTTTCGAAATAGTTTCATGAAATTTTGTATACGGGGTTTTTTTGGGATGATAAATTCAAATTTGTGGTCCATTTGGTTGTCGTTTCTAGAGGGCGCCAGCGGCAACGATTTCGACCCCTTTAAATCGTAGCAATTTTTTTGGCTACACTGTATGCCATTTTGGACTAGAAAAATCGATTCTCCTATCTTTTCTTCTAAAAAAAGGTATATCTTAGTGATGTCGCTAGGAGTAACCCTTTCCGAGAAAAACGCTTTTAAAGCTCATGATGCATACAGATTTCCTGAGGGTATTTTTTTGACAGGTTTATCAATAGGAATTTATAATTGTTACTAAGTAACTTACTTGTTTACTTATGTACTTATATTTCTCTTTGCGTTCATTGATAATAAAATTTTAATAAAAAATCCATAATTAAATACGATAGAATGCCTAGACATACAACATGTATACTTTTAATATTAATTTTTTTCTTCTTTTAATGTCTTTTTCTCGGAAAGGGTTGCTCCTAGCGACTTCACTATGATATACCTTTTTGTAGCAGAAAAAACAGAAGAATCGATTTTTTTAGTCCAAAATGGCATACAGTGTAGCACAAAAAAGTTGCAAAGGTTTAAAGTGGTCGAAATGGTTGCCGCTGGCTAGAAACCACAACTAAATGGACCACAAATTTGAATTTATCATCCCAAAAAATCCCGTATACGAAATTTCATGAAACTATTTCGAAACAGTCGAAAGATATTGAAGAAAACGCGATTTTTTTTCAACTTTGACACTGTATCTCGGAAACGAAGCATTTCCGGACCCATGTACATATGAACTTTTGCTTAGAATGCTGAGTTCTAGTACTTTTTAATTTGGCGGATTAAATAAGATTCACCCTGATTATATATATATATATATATATATATATATATATATATATATATATATATAGCCAATTGGCTGTTGGGAAGGAGGTGGTTGGATTCTAGGTGGTCCCTGAGTCGCCTGGCTAGAATCTACTCAAAGCATTTTATGAAGCAACTCAGGAGGGAAATGGGTTTATAGGAGGAGAGTATGGTTAGGTCGGATTGGGTTTGGGTATTATGACAGTGGATGCCGATTTCCAGTCCAATCCGGGAAGTGAGATAAGATTAGGCATTTATTGTAAATGTCAAAGTAATCGAAGGGCTGGGTCGGGTAGGTGCCGGAGGGTGTTTCGATTTAAGCCGTCATGACCTGGCGCTAAATTCTTCCCTTTTTTGGAATATGAGTTGACCTGGTCGGGCGTGATAGGGGCATAGAAAGAATTCTCGTTATCGAGTTTGGGAAAGTTAAGGGTACGGAATTCTTCAAGGCGACTCTCAATGAGTGCCTTAAACTGGTTATCGAATTGGGGATCATCTGGGGATCGGAAAATGGAATGAACGTGGCGACCAAAGAAATCGGCATTTCCTTGGTCGGAGGAGATTAGCTTGCCCTGAAGGTGGGTTAGGTGGGATTTAGTGTGTACTTTCCTTCTGGTTAGTCGATCGAGCTGTTGCCAAAAGAGTTATCCATTTCTATAATCTAACTAGGAGGTGGCTTTGATCCAGGAGTCTTTGGCGTGTTTGTTTGCTTCTCGCCTGATTAAGGCGTTAAGGCGATTTTTGTATTCGTGCTTGATATTCGAACCCCTGGATCGCAAGAATTGAGGATAGATTCATCTTTTCTCTCTGATCCAGGTCAAGATGTGCCGTAGAAGCGATTACACCGACATCGACCGCTCCCGTAATTACGGAAGTTAGATCTCTAATGGCTCTCTCGAGATCTTGGGTCGTTAGGAGATTGGGCGTTGAAAGGAGGTGTATTAGGAGAGCATATTCTAATCTGCTCTCGGGGATCTGGACAAAAAATGAAGTTTTGACCAGTAGTAGTATGTATTCTGACGTGACCCTGGTGACTAGAAAGCACTCACGATCGAAATAGTGTGCTATCGGTTCGGAAACTATGACATGATCTACTATTGAGGCACCTAAATGTTCGAAATATGTTGGCTGTGCGTTAGCGATTTGCAAGAGCCGCAACTGCAACAAAGCCGATGATAGCCTGTTACCGTTGCCATTACTTGCGGTGTCAACAAATTGGATGTTGCGGGCATTGAAATCAATGGTCATCGGATAGGGTGTTGCGGCCGGGCGGGTTGTAGTATGAAATGAATACTATCGGAGTGGTGAAGTGCTCCGTAACAGCCACGCATCCGAGATGCTGCAGGTGCGCAGGAAATTGAAAAGGAGTGGATGGGGAGCAATTTTTAATTAAGAGGGTGGTTCCGTGTTGGCTGTTGTTTAGGAAGGTGTAATATGTGTTGAAGTTAAGTGTGCATCTGTTTGTGAGTTTTGTTTCCGTGATGGAAAGGATGTTTTTAAAGTGTTTAAGTAAGGAGCTTTTCCGACGAACGGATTACGGAGACCGCCGTCCGCGTGCCGGATACGCAGGAGCCGGTACTCCGTTGGAAGTAGGATCGGGATAGACAATCTAGGACCCGAATGACCCTGTTCCGCCGGTCGGGAAACATGCTAAGAAGGGTGCGGTGAGGACATGGAAAAAGCATGTAATGGAGAGGGGATCTGTGTCAGGGATGTCAGGGATGGGTTACGAGTCGGGCTCTTCGGACTACATGATGGGGTCAAGGATTGCCATATTCGACGGGGAACTGGGAGGTTCTCGTCGCTTCCGGCACTTAAAAGGGTAGGAAAGGTGTGCTTCTCCGCAGTTGTTACACTTTGGGTTAGCGGAGGGTTTGCAGGATGTGGATCTGTGGCGTTTGCCACAGTTGGGGCGACGAATGGAGCGATTAGGACACTCCTCAGCGGTATGCCCTACCGGTGTGCAGGGGAGAGATTGTGCGATAAGGGAGGGTTCGCAGCGGTAGTGTCACCCGAACATAAGGACACCGCGTGCGAGGAGGAAGTCGAGGGTGGTTTTCGATGGGGTTATGATGCGGACTAGGGATGTGGGAGTGTTCGTGACTTTAAAGGTGATACGAACGACCTTGCTCACGTGTGAAAGATTGATCGCATCCCGGATCTCTTCGGCTTGGATGTTCTTATCCACGTGACGAATGACGCAGGAAAAGGAGGGGGTTCTAGGCGCGGAGTTGGAGGAACGGGGACCGGAGAGTTGGGTTAGGGGCGGTGCGATCGCCGAAGTGGTATCGCAGCCTAAGCTGTGTACCATCCGGCAAGGGAGAGGGGGTCTCTAGGAGACCAGTGTGGTTGTGGTTGAACGTTAAGTTCAACCATGAAAGAGTAAGTGATTTCCAGGAGTTAAACAGGGTTTTCTGGGTGGTTATGGATTTAGTTATATTGCGAATGCGATATCCACACGAATGATAGCGGGTAGCATTAGGATCGAGGATAGCGGGTGTGGGAATCACGGTAGGTATAGGTTGCTGGACGCGTTTCTGTGTAGGTTAGGTGGTTTTTGTGGAGGCGGTGAAACGTGCAAAGATGTTGGAGTACGTGTCGATAAGGATGGTGGAGGCGATGCGAGGGTGTGTGCGTATGTATGTGTACCGGTAGGTATCGGTGTAGGTGGTCGGGCGGCGTTGAGGGTTGGGTATACAACCGTTAGGGTTGCACGACGGTGACCGTGCTTCACCATCACGGCTGTTGTTAGTGAACAAATCCAACTCCGAAACGGCGAAGATCACAACGCGCGGAACGATGAGCGTCAAAACGCTAAGTTCTTTTTGGAATTAAGAGTTTTGCAATAAAAGTCACGAGAGCCCTCACGCGAGAAGCAGCTTACGTTCGAGACCGAGGTTCAAACTTCCCTGCTTATATTTACTAATTTCAATCCAATATGGCTTCTGGAGGGCACGCACACGTTTGTTTACATGTAGATGCGTGTTAAAAAAACCTACAAAATGCTGTCGATTTAACTAAATAGTTTTTTCTTTGGTAAAGGAGTGGTTTATTAGATACACACCGCCTTTTTGTTGTGCAGTTGGTTGTAGGAGCAGAAGTAGGAGGACAATGAACGTTTTTTAAGAATTCCCACTCCACACAATTTTTACATAAAGAAAATGTTTGAAGGGTGTTGTTATTGGGACATGATGTTTATAGTGCAGATTTCGTTGAAGCTGTATATGAGTTTCTTCCTTTCCATGATGTTATTGCTTGTGTTTAACTGGTTTTTTTGTTTGATATTCCGTTTCCCAAAGACAAAAAACGAATGGAGTGTGAGTAAGGGCAGCCCCGTTTGAACAGCCCTCAACACTTCTCACTTAAGTGTTACTTACTAAATAGGAATGATCCTGGCATATTAGGCACTTAATGATTCGTAGGATAAATTCATGTATTACATCGCAATGCAGGCATTGTCCAATACTCGCTATAAAAAAATGTAGTCGTTTCTGTGTAAGACTTTGCTTTTTTATTTCAGTTGCAATGTTTAAATAATATTTTTTTAAGAACCATTTCATTTAGAGTTTATGCGTTAATATGCGGATAGTTTAGTTAAAAAAATGTTTCTTAATAAATTATTTTTAAAATGTGATTATTCAGAAGAAAATTTAACAAAATTAGTACGATCTAAAACTGTGTTTGACAGCACCCAACTAGATTCTTTTTCTAAAATAAATTTCCATGTCTCTATACGTAATGATTTACATTTTACTTTTTTATTTCAAATCGATGTTTTATGAAAAAAATGTAAGAGATGAAAAAGTTTCTAAATAAATCAGTCTATCCAAATCTATGTTTTTCCAAGCAGTTGCATAAGCTTTTCTTTAAATTTAGTCAACTGTAATAACAGGGGTAGTCTATTTCAACCCTTCCACGTATTCTAAAAAAGTTAAGAAACATGCAGAAACTGTGTTTTTTAATACTAGTAATATTTCCATAGAATTTCATTATTCTATCACTTTTCTTTTTTAAGACAAAAAATAAAAACTTTTTTTTCACCATCCTTGTACCGCGATATCTCCCTAATGGTTGATTTTTGACCCAACGTTTATATAACAAACTACCTTGAGTTTTGAACAAGGAATCACCTCTTTCAGTTTTTCGCACTTGTTTTGAAACAATCTGTATACAGGGTGTACCAGTGATATAGGGCCAAACTTAAAGGTATACAGGGTGTTTCAGTGATATATAGCTAGGCTTAAAGGGGCAGTTGCTCTCATAAACATAAGTTGAAAAAATAGATTTCAACTCAAAATGACTTTTCGTTTAAAAGAAAGTTTAAAGAAATATTTCAGTTTTTGGCTATAACTCGTGTAAATTTAAACCGAATTTGACGAAACTTGGCATAAGCAATAAAAAATAAAGGTATTTAATATGGCTATTTCCGGTTTTGTAGATATCTTCCAGAGGCGTAGATATTCAGGGTTGGCCCCATTTTCCCCTCCCTATCTTTTACGCCACTGAATTTTTTTAAAATCTAATAGTCTTTTTTACTTTTAAATTTGATGTAGAAAAAGAAATGGCTCTTGCAAAATTTTGATTAGAAGCTTATTTACAGAGATATTTTAGAAGCATTTTGCTTTGTTGACGGTCCATGAACATTGCAATTCAGAAAAAAGATTAACAGTTGTAATTTTATTACAGACCAAAGATTAAAGATTAAACACAAGATAAGAAAAATAACATTTTTCAATAATAAATTGAACATTGCATCCAAATCTTATTATAAAAGACATTAAATTTAGTTTTGGATACTTCCAGATTCGAAAAAATGCAGTGGCGTAAAGGATAGGGAGGGAAAAAGGGAGCCAACCCTGAATATCTACGCCACTGGAAGACATCTACAAAACCTGAAACAGTCAAATTAAATATCTTTGTTTGTTTATTGTTCATGCCAGGTTTCAACAAAATCGATTTGCATTTACACTAGTTATAATAAATAATATGATAAAATTACTTTAAACTTTGACACCCTGTATATTTTAAACGATAGGTCCAATTCTGCTTCCTTAAAGAGTTATGACCTTTTAAAGAGTTATGACCTTTCAAAGATGAATTTTTTATTTCGCTTTTTTTTATATCTGTCGCATTTTTCAAGATATCTTGTTTAAACTTGGTACAGGGGACAAACATGAATACCTATTTACTTTCAACGTAAAATATAGAGGGCGCCACCATCTTCCTGGTTTCCGCTATATTCTTTTTGTGGAGAAAGATTTTGAAAAGACTTGTTAGCATTTCCGAAAGGTTATTTTATTTTCTTTAAAAAAGGTACTCTCATTGTACATCGCTGAATGGTTCCGCTTTACAAGAAAATGCACTTAAAGTGAACTCTGTAGAATGCACATATTTCACTTGCATATTTACAAATTAAAAAACTATAAGAGACTGAACAGGTATTTAATTATGATGAATGGTATTCTCAATATATATTCGCCATTCGCCACAATACACCATTGGTGTCTTTTCAAAAAAAATCTTCTTGCCGCAAAAAACAATAGACACAGATTTCTAATTGCATTTGTAGCTGTAACAATTTATTTATATAGTTCAGCTCTTGTATTAATCACTGCAGCAGAATATACTAAAGTTTTTATGTACTCCCAGAAGAAGTCTATTGGATTTAAATCAGGACTTCGTGGGGGCCAACGATGTTCACTTGCTCTTCCAATACAACGATTTTTCATTTGGATAGGATAATGCGCAGCACCGCCGTCTTGAATAAACCACATCTCTGGACGTAGTTGTTGTTCATGCCAAACAGTTTATATTGCCCGGTTAGATAACCCAGTATTTACAGATATTAGCCGAATGCTAATGCACGAATCAATCTCAACTGGATCTAAGACGGTGCGCACTATATGTCGGCCATTATTTTGGCTAGGACGAAAGCTACCTGCTTCTTGCAATCTTGAAAACAATCTTGAACATAACTTTCTGACTGGTTGTATACGATTTGGAAAAATATTTCCGTTACTTCTGACCTAAGCACGTTCATTGAAATTTTGTTGAGCATACATTGCCACCAAATCATTCATTTCACTATTTGAGAGCAAATTCTGTTGCGGCATTCTTGAAACGGAAACCTAATACTTACACAATGAAATACTCAAAACAACTAACAACAAACACACCATAGATATTTTCTGAGAAGTTGCCACGTGTCTAACCACCACACTGCATAAAAAAAGGGAAAAATGAGTGAGCTCGGCTAAAACTCATTCAAGCGGTCCGAAGACCGTAGAGCATGGATGTTTTGGAGGTATCGATAAAATAGCTTAAGTTAGAATCTGGTTAGTGAGGAACGAACCGAAATGGGCGCCACAAGCTTTAAGGGAAGAAGGGAAAGAAAGTAGGTTCTTATTCCTTGAAAGAGGGACAGAGCTTGTAAAACTTGAAACAGGGATGGTAGTTAAGTGACAGTTCCCTTAGCAAACGTAAATTTGTTTATTTTTTCTTTAAATTCTCAACAAAGGAGTCAATAAGCCAAACGTTATTGTATAGCTATATAAATATATGAATAATGAATGAAATAAATTATACATAGTATGTATATAATCCGCAACCAAAAAAATATGTTAAAATGAGATTGACGAGGGCAAGTCGTGAGCTTGTACTTACGCCCACGATAATTTATAACTTATAATTTATTATAATACCAAAAACAACAATACCCCCTCCGGCCGACGCAAGATCTTACGTACCTTAGCTTGTAAAGGCCAATTTAATAAATCTATTCAATCAGTTACTTACAAGAAAGAAAATTAAATAATTCAGCTTTCCTTTCGTTTAACAAAACTGAATACATACCCCTGTTAGATTACATTACACAAATACAATTTGAAAAGCTTATTCAGTCCACTCAGTTTATCTCGAGTAAAAAATATTAGTAATTAAGCAATTTAGATTGGAAAAATGAAATGGTCCGAATAACCTTATCCACAAAACGATAGCGTATATTATGTATTTGAGGTGCCGAGTAGCATTTAAACTAGCAAAAAATCTCACTATCCCCAAAATGGAGGTTGTACATGAACTCCTTACTGGGTGTGGCATATAAAACCGATTTAACACAAATTATTCAAAATTTTCATTGTTGATCGTGCGTAAAATATTAAAGAATGTTTTAACTAACATATAGCAATTCTACATGAGAGAAATCGTGTTAAAGTTAGCTAAAGTCGTGTATCAAGCTGACACTGAAATGTATTTAATTTCGTTGTACCCGATCGTAACCTGCTGATGACAATTTAGGAACAGGTTGTATTCGGAGGTAAAATGTTTGTTAAATACTTGCTAACAGAAGTAAGGTAAATGTACATAATTTCGTTGCAGGCGATCGTAATCTGCTGAAGGCAATTTATACATGCGATAAAGGAAAGGCCTCACCTGTGTTTGCGACTACTTATGAGTTATTCAGGATAGACAGTACGTGAGGCACAGCTGACCGCAGTTTATCAGCAGCACAATCCAAACAATAAGACGAAGAGATACAGAACGGGTAATCTTGTTACATCATTAAAGACAAAACTAGATGTCAACATGAACTTTGATGTATTCGTAACGGTAAAGTTATATGAAAACTTAAGTGCTAAAACGAATGTAAAGGATTAGAACGGTGTTTATTCAGTGAGAATATGTTACCTCTAAGGTCGAATGCAAGCATTAATGTAAATGTCATAACCAATTGGTTAAATCTATTTCTTTGAAGAAGTAATATTAAATTCTTTTGTGTTTGAAACCTTTAATTACAACATGGTTAACCAGATCTGATACGGTTTACCGAAAATGTGTGGACGGAGTTAACCATTTCTCTTACATCCGCCTTATATTGTGAAATTTTTTCACAGAAATGATTCTTAACATCTAGGAAATAGAAAAAGGAAAATTTTCTAGAAATTTCAAACATTTCACAGCAATGGCGGTTTTGAAAATAAAGCCAACGCCTCAAGAAATAATTTTTCAACTTGAAAAATATTCCTATCAAATCTTTGTTACCACAATAGAATTTTACACAGTGAATTTATTAAGAAATAGCCCCCATCTATATATTGAAACAACAAAATAACAGATCCCTTTTCAGAGGTAAGTATACCAATCACCAGAACTACGTACATCTCAGAGATAGGTATTAATTGAAATTAAATTTTATAAATGGTAAATAACTACAGAAAGCTTTAATATGCTAAAATAGCGAAACTGAAAAAGGGGAAACTTTTGAAATAGTAACCCGTAAATATTTAAGTCACAGAGAAATTTCTGTTTTCATAAACATGAAGTAAACAAAAACTACAACGTCGAAGAAAAGCTTCGTTAGCCGTTTTCTCATTTTCTTTTCTTTCACATGTAACAAAGTCAAATCAGAATTACGATTTTGTGATGAATACCTACTAGACTAAATTGACATTAAATTTTGTGCAAATGAAATATGTACATTCTACAGAGTACACTTTAATTGCATCTTCCTCTAAAGCGGAACGATTTAGCGATATACTATAAAAGTGCCCTTTTTTAAAGAAAATAAAATGACCTTTCAGAAATGTTGACAGGTATTTCAAAATCATTATCAACAAAAAAAATACAGCGGAAACCAGAAACACGAGTAAGGTGTTGTTGGCGCCCTCTATCTTTTACCCTGAAAGTAAATAGGTATTCAGGTTTGTTTACAAGAAAAACTCCCCTGTACCAAGTTTAGAGAAGATATCTCGAAAAAAATGCATCTTTGAAAGGTCATATCTTTTTAAGGAAGCAGAATTGGACAATGGTAAGTTGACCTAAATGGGGTTATTTTAACCCACGGAAACTACCTCTGAACTATGGCCCATTCATTACAGGACAAAATCTCGCTACGTTGTATGGGTAACTTTGTTATTATAAGAGATACAAAGTTGGTGAAATTAGAAAAGTTAGGCAGAATTACATGAAGATTTAGAACCCGGCAAGACAATTGACCATTGCTGCCAAGTTTCCGATTTGTTTGAGAAAACCTGAAAATCGTTAAAATTTTCATTCAAGGTTAGCTCGTTGGATATTAAAAATGCAGGAAAATCTTACAGATGTTTTTAATATATAATTTCAAGATTAATTAGATGCACTACTCAAAAATTTGTTTTAATCACTGCTTTTGGAGTTGCAACCCTAACTTACCTTTTTTTTAAATAGCAACCATAAGCGAAAGTTAGCTTACTAAATTCCTTATTTTTTCTGATCGTAGCTCCTAAAAACCTTAAGAAAGTTAACAACATATTCACTCCGCTTAAAGATAAGACCGCCACTTTAGATAAAACAAATGTTATATATAAAATCCCTTGTAGTGATTGTAACCAATCGTATATCGCCATGACTTCAAGTAATCTTAGCTATAGACTTACGTCACGCTGCAGTGACATAAGAGTCCGAAAAGATGTTTGTTCTTTATCACAACACGTAAATTCACGTGATATAGTCCTGATTTCGGCAAAGTGCAAGTCTTGACCTCTGAAACAAAGATGGCGTTTTATAACTTTCATTTTTCGAATGTACAGGGTGTGATGAATAAGTTTACGACAACTCGTATACTTCAAAATTTTATTAAGCTTAGGGATAAATTTATCTTAAGGTTGATTGAACTTAAGCAGTGAACGATTTTATTGAGTAGGCTACTGTTCTGTCTTCAACAGTCAGGTAGGATTAACTTAACACCCCGTCTAAAACTAACCATTTTAGAAAAATTTAGGATTTTGGTGGCGCCTAGAGACAATTTTTCCTGGATTGAAGTGATTTATGGTAAGTGTAATGTGTTTGAAACTACCTTTCAATCATTTTACTCATTATATCGACCCCGCCCATTTCCACTGTAGCTGACTTGGCAACCAGCTTATCTTGGTGGGCCTACATGACGGTTTGATCGTGTAACAAATTGCTGCTGAATTCCAGAGTGTTCATACAGACTCTGAAGCTACCCTTATTGAAAAATACACTGCTTTAACCATGCTTACTGTCAATGATGAAGAGTTACTAGAACTGATAAAGCTTACACCAGAACTTCTCCCAAATGCATCTAAAGTCATGGAAACTACAAGTACCAATATCATTACTTCATGGGTGCAAAATACAAATGAAGTGTGTGATACACGACAAAAGCCACTCGTCATGTTTGGGACTAAAGAAATAAATAAGTCTCAAGAATTGGTACTTATATTCAAAGTTGACATGAATCAAGCACATGTTAAACATTTAGAACAAAAGAAATAAAAATACGGAAATACGTGGAATAAGTCCAAAAGTGAGCTGATACTGAAGCTATAGCAGCAGATGATGGTAAGCATTTCGAGGTAAGCGGAAGTAAAGCAAGAAAACGGAAAACGTCTGATAACTCAGTTAATGAATTAGCTGAAGCCATGATGGAACACGAAGACGAAGAGTTAACAGGACGCAAAATACGTCAGATCATACAAAAGAAAAGAAAGAAAACTTGCAATGACAAATAGAGTTCATGGGAAAATATATTCTGGTTATAAGAGATCAGATGGGAAAGTGACGCATTATATACCAAGAGAAGGAAGGCGAATGAAAAATCGATGTGCTCACACTCTTAAAAGTAACAGGAAGAACTTTTTAGTGCGCTACTATCTCCGAAAAAAAAACTTATTTAATTTTTAAGAAAAAAGGTTAGGTTAAAGGATTGGTATGAACAAGAGCTATTAATCGAAGAATGAATGACGATGTGTGTATGAAACGTCTAAAATTAGAAGGAATTAGAAGGAGAAAGTAAGAATTTGCCGTACAATGCTCTAGAATACGCTTTGTCCTGGAGAAGACACTTTTAAGCGTTGGGTGAAGGATGTGTGTCTATCTACGGATAGCAATAGTGAAAATGATCCAGCTAAAGGATTTGTCTATCTGGAACATGATGAAACAACAGAACCCGATACACATAATACAACAGTGAATACCCTCAAAAAGAAACGAAACATCAACAAGCTTGGGATACAAAAAAAAGAAAATCTTCACAGTGAATGAAAAATAATGTTGAGTGAAAGAAGGAAACCAGTTATGGAGAAAAGGAATCAACGATTAGAGCAGAAAAAAAATGGAAGTAAATAAGTGGTTAGATCTTCTTCCTGAAGTGCCTGGCCGTTACTGTCCATCAACATTGTCAAAAGTGTATGTTGAACCGTCATTTAGATCAAAGCTTCATACATACGAGGTGTAAAAAGAATGATGCATTAATACCGAAAAAATTAACCTACAAGCAGAAAATTTGTTGATTCAGAATTGAAAATACTCACCAACGGTATCCATGCACCCCGTAAAGATCAATGTGATACCTGTCCATCATTTAACGCTGGAAATCTTCAAGAAACAGAATAGAGTGCTCATGTTAAGGCAGCAGCTAAGGAGAGTGCGAACGAAGAGACACTGGTATTAACTATGGACTTACAGAGTGCTTTACTTTTCCCACAGACCGTAGATTCTGCTTTACATTATAAGCAGAAGCTACAGATTCATAATTTTACCATTTTTGAACTGTACGTTTGGCACAAATCCAACGGCGGTTATTCGTCAAATGAATTTACAACGTGCATTATTGACTACCTCTCCAAAATAAGCTACAACAAAGTTTCGTTGATGTCAGATGGTTGCAATTACCAGAACAGGAATAAGGTTTTGGGTAGTGCATTAAGTGAACTTGCTAAAACACGACACCTTACAGTTGAGGAACTCCTCCTAGTTAAAGGTCATACGATCATGGATGCTGATAACGTACACTCTGTATTAGAATCTTTGTAAGCCGCCAATTTACGCTCCTTCTGACTGTGTTACAAGGATGCGATTGGCCCGTAGGTACATCATATCCGTATAGCACAAACGTTATGGATTTTAATTTTTTCCCTAAATTACGAAGGAATAACAAGCAATTTTGTCTCAATAAGGCAAGTCAAAAAGCTGGTGATACAACGGTAACTGACCACCGACAACTACAGTACACTTCATCTGGTGAAGTAAATTTCCAGTTAGACTTCAAGGGAGACTAACACCAGCTTCCTCAAAGAAGAAAAGGGAGAGGTAATATCGACGCAAAAAATTAAACGCTGCACAACTTCCCATAGCAGAATCAAGGTGAAGCATTTTAAAAAGTGATAAAATACCTACAAATACTTATGAATACACTTTCCTATATTGATTTCAACAAACTGAAACTTGTTATAAATGTTTTACTAATTTATTATCACTAACACCATACAAATAAAAACATTTAGAAGTTTACTACAAAAACACCACAATGACAAGGAAAAGCAAATAGTGGAAAGAGAATTAAAGAAGACATCCAATTAAAGGTTCTGCTTGCATTGCAAGAAAATCCACATGTAACACGTAATATTACTGCGCAAATGGACAAAGTAGTGTGAATAGGATCATATTGAAGAACAAGTTACATCCGTATTACGTAAATCTACATCAGGAATTGCACGGTAATTATTTTAAGAACAAATTACATTTTTCTGAAATCGTGATTTTTGGGATGATGGTACACAGGGTGCGTGAAAATACACCGAAATGAGCGATTCTATTTTCCAACCGTAACAGTGTAAATAATACTTCATCGGAAGTAAATACATAGGTGGTAATTATTTTATGGGATAAATCCACCACGGAATATTTTTGTTACGACAATTTAATCGAGAATAAAAGGAATGCAAAATTCGCTAGAGCTTGCTCGAGCATTTCTTATATTAAACATGCATTTATCCTAATTGAAAAAGTTATCACAGGTGTATGTTAGCAAGACTAAACCTGGCCATTTTAGACTTTATGTGTTAGTGGACTTAATTACGTTAAACATTCGGAACGACAACTGTTAAACTCGAATATAAAATTGCGTTATTGTAATAATGTATCTTTGATTGTTCATAAAATGGTTTCTTGTATATCCCTCCGATTGTGTTAACATTTTGGTTTCACTTGTGTTCGGATCATTATGACACGGGAGCCTATAGTTGTCGTTAAATTGATGTAACAGTAAATAATAATAAGTAATATGATGTAGTATTTATTGTTTATTAGATTTTATTACGTTATTTTATTTTTGTTACATATTATTACAAATGTTATGTAAAGAACGTCTGGAAAACGTAGTAGTTAGGTATATACGTTTACTTGTTACAGTCTTGACATTAGTAATATACATGAGCTTTACATAGGTTTTTGAGCAATTACAACACACCAAATTAGTTTTATTATCATTTGAGTACGGACAAAAATTACATCTTTTACGCTTGGTAGTGGTTGATCGTTCCCTTACTTCGGCATTACTAAAACGTGAATTTATAACTATTTCAGCTGCAGGAATATTTCGAGGGAGACGTTTTCTTTCTTGAAATTACCTTGAATTACCCAGTTCTTCAAGAAATAGTCGCCGTTTTGTAAGTTTTCCAGCATTTCAGAATGGAGCTACTTCGCACCACAGAACATAGACGTTGTAAGCTGAAACGTCCATTATATTGTAAATTGCCGTCTGCATGTGTATGTTATTACTAAACTTGCCTTACGTGCCTACAGCACCTTTAGTTTTTCCGTAATCTAAAATTATAAACGACCTCTTATGATCTTGGTTACACACTCCGTTATCGTGGTGGATGGTGCTCAAGCGCGTAACATTTTTCTTCCGTTTCCGAATATAGGAAACTATCAACATGTCCTTGGTAAAGTAAAATTTTGAAGAAAGAACTTCTTTCCTGTTGCAGACCAATGCGGCTGGCAATTCAGGCTTAATTTGCGAATACAGCCAAGCATGGTTAGTCTTCTTTTCAATAGCATCTGCCCCAGATCACACGAGGTAAAAAAAAATCACACGTTAGGTTGTGACCTTTTAGACCATAAGTATGATCTAGCACAACTCTTTTACCTTAAGTATCAAGCAGGTTTATTCGCGATGTACTGTCTAAATGGACAACGGCCTCTAAAAGGTACCAGTTGCTCATCTACTGTTACATTTTAGAGCTTAGGTAGAATTGCAGCCCATTTATCCCACAAGGCCCGTATGGGAGCTAATTTATCAGTTTGGCGTCGTTGTGGTTGATTTCTTTTTATCGTCAAAGCGAATTATTCGTGCAGTTACATGAAATCGTTGCAGGGATATCGTTGCTCTGAATGGTTCTAGTTCAACTAATGTTAGCTCTTCAAACGTGTCGCCACAAAGTCTTATTTCTTCTAAATTTGACATTTTCAAAATTAGGTTTACAATTATGGGTGTCAAATATAAGAAGTACGCGGATGTTATATCAATGATTCGCGACGTAGCATAAATTGCTGGCCCAGGAATCAACGAAATAATATTTGCTGCTGATAACCTTCCCGATTTATGTGTCTTTTCATTCCATACTATATTGCCATCTTTTGAGGTTACGTGCTTATGTATATCAGCTTCATCTGAAATCGTAGCGTCCACTTCATCATCCGATTCGCTATTATATATCTCGGTTTCGGACAAACGGTCTTCTTCTTCAGAAGCATTAGAATCACTATCAGAAACAGACACAAGTTTCTCAAGTTCACTAACCGTAACCACTCTCTCACTACACATTTTCAATAATAAATTTCAATTGTTACGTATTTCTTATTAGAATGTAGCATTAAGTTCGATATTTACTACGAAACTAACACACAGATGCTCGCTGGTTGAATTTATACGCGGAGCCACAAGTCTCTACAGGAATGAACTTGTTTACCGGTACGCAAATAACGCATTCAATAAGCGCAATATTGCGCAATAATGTAATATTATGTAAGTTATTTATATTCATAAAAATAAAATAAAACTAATAAAATACATTCGTCTAGGATAATAATCTGCTTCTCCTTCTTCTAATTTGAACCACACAAATCACCGGGTCATACAGATCCAAACACAGTAAGTGTAACAAATGCATTAAAAAATAATAATTATAATTTTCTAATATCAATCTAGGTACGCCGTTATTAGAGTTATGAAATAAAAGTCATGCACTAGCAACGAAATATTTAAATAAATTAACGAATTATGCACATTAGAAAAAAGCGATTGGGTCATGTTGACCCGAACACAATAGGAGGGATAAAGAGCTTTGAATAAAAGCTTCTACACTACACATTAAGCATTAAACGCTTACCTTTAACACTTTCAGAGGGTTTAAACACCGTCGTTATGACAGCCGTGGTTTTACCGCGCGCTGGAAACAGCAGGTATTTTTGCTTATTCAAATTGTTTAACGGACACGGCCTTGACCCCTTTTTTTTAGAAACTTATAAGTTCCTGATTGGTTTTAATAGACGGCGTGTATTTATCAATGTAAATGCCTTTTGCTATTATTAAAGTAATTAGCTTCCTTTCTGAATTATTAACAGTCTAAATTGCAAAGATTACCTACAGAATAGAAATATTTTTAAAGGACAATATTTTGTGAGCATTACAATATTAATATTATTCAATTTTTTACAGAAAAATAAATATAAGCATTGATTGCCTTTTTTGTTCACTTGTATTATGATAAATATGAACTTCATGTTTAATTTCCATATGTCTTCACGGAGTTGTATGTATAACGCTAAAATGCTAAATAAGCAAAACAGACATGAATAGTAAATATAATTTTCCTTTACTGCATATCTCAATGGTTTTGCATATAAACCATTAAATAACACATTATAATTACAAAACACAGTCGTATTTACTGTACGTGTATGCATATACAGTCAATTAATAACATTCCTATTTGAGCGATAGGAAAATCTTCATCTTAATTAATGCACTTATGTTATCCCAAACACATCTTGGAACTGCATGTAGCTTCGTTTGTGCATAATATTATAAGGCAGTGGAATATATTATTATTCTTTACAATTTAAACTGTTATGAACGCTAGACAACTTTAAGTGCTTGTTTAATATTTTCAAGCATTTGCCGCGTTTTTGAATAACTGTAAATTACACATTAACATTTTCTTTGCGTTAATTAGTGCTCGAGATATTTTGAATTTTGTGCGCTATTTGTACGTTATTTATTAGATAGCGCCGAACCACCAATTAATTGTTACTTTTAACATGCAAATTTCACTTACTGAACATTTATAATTGTTCCTGGGTGCATATACAAGACACATTACAGGAGTAAAGGTGTTTATGAGTATAACTCTAAAAGTTTGCAATACCACGTACCTTCAAGCGATTTACATTTACTCTTAAATTAAGAAACCCTTTTGTCTTTTTCGAGGAAAATCTTGACATTCCCTGTATGGTTAGGGAGGAAGAAAAATGTGTGATTGGTAAACAGCACACTTCTGAGTACTAACTCTTACCAGATTACTGGGAATTTTAAAATTTTTAGCTGAAAATAAACATTCTGTATAATGCTTAATTTTAAAATAGGATTCCTTCGGGATGCCAGTCTAATATGCGGCGTACATATTGGTTATCTTTCTAATACACAGTCTACGTATGACTATAATTCCTTATACGTTCTACCATTGAGTAAAAAATCATAAAGAGATGCAATGTAATGTAAAGTTTTGTGCTATATGGCTATCTCACTTCTCGCGTTTTCAGTCAACGGTTCTACGCATCATTTTCGTATCTCATAATGCGGTTTTTAATTGTTTAAGGGACTAATAGGGCAATTAAAAAGCGTCTACCTATAAATAGGGAAACTGGCTTGTCGTTAACATGTTCCAATTATTATAAATATGGCACCATTGTTATCACTCACTTTGTTTCCTAAGAACATAGATACTATCGAGCATGTCACTTAAGGAATTTTACCATATAATTAACGATAAAGCGACCGCGGTGGCGCTTTTAACAAGACATCAGCTATTGGGCAACATCATCCAAGCAGATCAATGTGCAAGATGCCGTTCGGAAATACAGGAAAAGCGAACACGAGACCGCAATGGTGATTATGAAGTGATATTGCATTTCCCTTGGAGAGGGTGCGAAAGTACACGGTCTATTCGCCATGCAAATGAATTTTTTCCCCGCACAGACTTATGTGGACGAATCAATTGCAAATTGTCGTTGTGCAAAATCCTAGAGCTGTTATTCATGTTCATCTTGCAAATTCCATTCGGTAAAACTGTTTCTACAACCGGAAAGCTCTCCTAACCGTCACAGACTGGTTGAACATGTGTCGTGAAGAATACTGTTCTACCATTTCAAAGAGAATCCCTTGCAATCGACGAAGCTTGTTTTGCGGGCCACCGAAAATATAATAGAGGAAGATTATTATAAGGGGAAGAGTGTGATCATTCCGCGATGCTGAAGCTGTTAACGATAGTAACCATGAGTTAAGGATAAACGGTCCATGGGTATTTGTATAAACTAATTACGTTGTTTCCATGTCGATCGACTTGATTCCGATGAGTGCCCCGTGTATCTGAACCTAAATCAACTTGGTATAGTCATTCAACGGTCAACCACCAGGAAAGTTATATAAATTCTGGAACTGGTGCGCACGCCCAAGGTCTCAAAAAAACATGGCTAGCAGCCAAAATTAAAACACTAAAGAAAATGAGAGGAATGAAACATCAGCTACCAACACACTTAGATCATGCAGCATAGAAAGTGCTAAGGAAAGATGAATAAGACCTTTCATTACTTTTTACGCGATGTGCAGGTACATTCCAAATGATTGATTATGTTTTTATTGTTTTATTTGTTAAAGGTTTATGTATATATATATATATATATATATATATATATATATATATATATATATATATATATATATATATATATATATATATATATATATATATATATATATATAGATCTTTAGGTTTTCGCGGCTGCAGTATGTACTGCTGGTTTCTTAGGTGTTAATCCGCGTAGCTCTCCTGGTCCCCAAAGGACCGTTTGTTGCAAAACGACGTTTAGGCAAAGTCTTATTTGTCATCCTCAGGTTGGTAACTGTCTGCTCCTGCTGTGTGTGCTGCTGCTTATGTACCCTATTGATTTCACCCACTGCTTGCAGTGCTTTCACTGCTTTCGCTGGTACCACTACCTTCACTGATTTCACTGTTTGCCTCCCTGCTTTCACTTCTTCTTTTGTTGATTCTGTTTTAGGTGTAGTGGATTTTAGTTGTCTAGGGATCAATAATGTTTTCCATATTGATGGTAGTGTTAGCGCATCGTCGCTTGTGTAGAGATTATGTGGGTGTTTCTCAACCTCTATGGATTCTCTAATAATTCGAGCTGTAAAGTGCTCTATGGTTGCCAAAGTTACTGGGTCCTCAAATTGAATTGTGTTCTGTTGTGGTTACGTGTTGGGCCAAGGATGATGTCGCTTGAACTTTGTTAACCTCGTTGTTGTGTTCTTCTATCCTTGCGCTGGTTTTTCTGTTGATCTGTTCAACACACGGGAGCCCACAGCCTCCACATGGAATCTCGTACACCCCTTGACTCTCTAACGAGATCCTATCCTTAGGGTTTCTTAAGATCAAATGAATTTTTCGATACGCCGTGATAGTTGTATCGATTTTATGTTTCTTAAGAATACGGCTAATCTTGTCCGTTGTCCTTTTGATGTATGCTAGGTATGCCGTGGCAGTTGCAGGATCAGCTGGTTCTTTATCTTCTCTACTTGAAGACCTCAAAGTCATTTGTATGTAGTGGTGGTAGAATCCATTGATAATCAAAGTCTCTCGCTAACAAGGATACATTTTACGTGAAAAGCACCGACCATTTCATTGAGATTCTGCATCAGCACACGATTAAACCAGGAGAGCTCCTGGTCAGTTTCGATGTAGTAGTACTATTCACAAATATACCAGTCGACGAGGCACTTGAGACCATCCAAAGGAGACATAAACCGGCTGACCATATAATAGGTTTAGCTAGATACTCTCTAACTAAGTCCTTTTTTATGTACAATGGACACCATTACAAGCAGAAAACAGGAGCACCAATGGAGTCACCTTTATCTCCAGTCATTGCAAACCTATTTATGCAAGAGTTTGAAGAGAAAGCACTACACTCAGCAGCACATAAACCGACGTTATGGTTGAGATACGTAGATGAAACGTTCGTCATCTGGAGGCACGGACAGAAAAAACTAGCGTATTTTTGGAACACATCAGCAACGTGCATACAAACATCAAGTTCACAATGGAAATAAAACAAAATGATCAGTTACCGTTTCTGTACGTGCTAGTTATGAAGAATAAAAACGGACGCCTAGGCCACACGGTCTACAGGCAACCTACGCAAACGGACAGATACGTCAACGCCAAATCGCGTTATCATCCAAGTTGACTCAAATATGTGATCAAGACGCTGATCAATCCATCGAAGAAATTAGCATACGTCGATAATACCAAAGAAGAGATGACAAAAATAAGAGAGGCTTTGATTAGAAGTGGATTCCACCACCACGACATACAAAGGACTTTGAGGCCTTGACGTAGAGAAGACGAAGGATCAGCTGATCCTGCCACGCATACCTGTACAAGATATCGTTTGAGAGTCAAGGAGTGTACAAGATTCTGTGTGTAGGTTGCGGGCTATCCTATATTGGATAGACCAACAGAAAAATCAGCGGATAGAAGAACACGATAACGCGGTTAATAAAGTTCAAGCGACATCATCCTTGGCCCAACACGTAACCACAACAGGACTCAATTCAATTTGAGGGCCCAAAGCTTTGGCTAGCCTAGAGCACTACAGCTAGAATTATCAGAAAAGCCATGGAGATTGAGAAACACCCACATAATCTCAACACAAGAGACGATGCTTTGAGACTACCATCAATATGGAAAACATCATTAATCCCTAGATAACTAAAATCCACTATACCTGAAACAGAATTAGCAAAAGAAGAAGTGAAAACAGGGAGGCAAACAGTGAAATCAGTGAAGGTATTAAAAGCACCGAAAGCAGATATATATATATATATATATATATATATATATATATATATATATATATATATATATATATACCTATTAATAACGTCAATATGCAAGAAGAAAGTCTCCGTTTAATTAATTAATTAGGTTTTGTCACACTATAATTACTAAGAGGCACAGTGTTACGTCTTAATTTTAATTTTAGCTTTTGGTATGTCTAGGTCTTTTTCTCCCTAGACCTTGAAGTAAATTATTTACCAATTGTATTTTAAATTACCACAGCACTATAATTTAACAGTAGTTGAAATTAAAATTTAAAAAATTGTATTACATGCACTAGGTTGTGTTTTGGCTATAAAATAATACTTAAAATTGTTAACATGAATTTGTTCTAACACCTTAAATAATTCTAAAAGATTTAACTGCTACTGAAGACGATAACTCTAAGTGTTGGAACGTATAGCTTTGTAAAAATACAAATCTAAAAACATACACCGGAAGATAAATATTTGCATAAACTCAGATAGATTCATTAACTAATTTATGAACTGCATGCTACTGTCTTCATTAAAGGAAGCTTATCAATAAAGAGCTTCTACTCATGCCCAAAACTACTTTATTTTAAAAGTTAATAAGTGTCACCCAATGTTGTCTATGTTACAGATTTTATTTCCAAGGAATACATTTTCAAAAATTTTTACTATTCTACTTCCACTAGGAAGTTTTATTCAAGGTTAATAAACCCTCATACCCGGCGGATTATTGATTTTTGGGGGATATTAATAATGATTTTCCAAGAAAATGAGCAAAAAAAACACAACTTCTTTGGTTGAGAGGCGGAAGTTGGAAATTGAATTAGAAGCAGAAAACCAAATTTTAGAGCTGAAAGAGAAGTCGGAAGCCGATATGTTAGAACGTAAAGAGAAGTTAATTTTGAAGAAATTAGCTTTAGAAAAAATGCAAAATATATGAAGAAATACACAGTGTTACAGGTTCTATACTAAACGAAGGCATCACAAGTGAATTCAGTGATCAAAATAAAATTTGCAAATGGTTTGATACTTGGGATAGTAAAGATAAGAAAAATGTTACATCCAATCAATCTGAAGTGGTAGAAAAAGTAAAGCTATCTCAGAATGATAATGTTTATTGGTCAGGTTATGACACACAGTAAGGTTAAGGTAATTCCTAATGATAATAATTTGGGGGCTTGCATATCCTCGTCAGACCCAGGTGCCAGATTACAACATAATTACCGAAAAAAGTGACTAGTGGAATTTATTTGAACTTCTTAAACTCAGAATTAGAACGATTTAATTTCTCTTACCCCTTGCAACCCTTATATAATTTGTACACATATGTGTACATTGGGTTTGATTTACATATTTTGTTGGAATAGTGCCAATGTACACACATGTGTACAAATTAAAAATCGTACTCGTTAAAAAATCTTTTATTGACAAATAATGAAGCATATCAACACATTATGGGTAAATAATAATAATGAAACAATGACGTTCCTTCACTACACACAAAAAAATTTTACATGAGGTCGATTGGATCCTAGTGCGTTTATTGCACCCAGGGTTTCTACACCTTTGGGGAACTTTGATGTCAATAGCTTTGGGCAGGTGTAAGGCTTTTGATTTTGCTACCTCTTTGGGTGGCAATGGAACATTTCCTGGTCGTCCAACAGACTCTTTGTTTTGCTCTTCCCTGTAATTCATCATCTTCTGAATCTGATGCGGTTTCAACTGAAGTAATAACACCTGTTACTAAACATTCGGCAATTCTTGTCTTGAATTCTACCAAGTCCAAAATATTCTTTTTCTGAGCACCTAATTCTTTACAATCTAATCTGTATTGAAGCCAACAGTTCACAGCTGCACAGTCCATAAGATGCTCAAAAATCCTCACTAGCCATTTTTTGGTCTTATAGTAACGTCGGTATGCTGCAATCGTCCTATTTGATAAAAATCTACCCCATCCATGTTTACATTGTAATGTTTTACTACTGCTGGCTGAGGAATCTCAATGTATTTTGTTCAGGTCTGGAATATCTTTTGCACTGAGCAACTGGTTCTACGGTGTGACTTGTAGATGCCATCGTGACAGATATGTTACCCATCCATTTAATAAGTTTAATTTTTTTATCCTCTCTGACTTTCGATCTGATGGTTCCTCTTACCAACTTTTTGATTTGATATCATTTGGAAAGCCAACGTTTAGAAACCCGTTTTGCATTGTAGTTCCCGTGCCAGACATTCCTTTTTCTTTTGGTATTTCAAGTAGAGTAACACCTGTAAAATAGCTGTCAAAATACGTGTTGGTTCCTGGTAGACAGGTCTCACTAAGATGTAAAACTGCTTTACCGGCACCGGAAGTCTTTCAGTTTTTTCTTGATAAAATTTAAAGTGACAGGTTTGCGTGAAACGTACTGACGAATAGCAACGTGTCCCGAAAAAGGTATCATTTGTTCATCGATGCTTACGTTCTGCTCTCACGGAAGTAGTGAAATAGCTTTATGAAAATTATCGATAACAGGCCGAATTTTCCAGAGCTTGTCACGATTTTTGGCATCAGCTGTTATGTCAAGATTGTTGACAAAATGGAGGAAATTTCTTAGTTTAAAATAAGGATTTCTGGTTATTGCGTTAGCTATTCATGGTACTTTGAAAGATCTGGACCAATACAATCTAATTCTGGGAAAACCGAGAGTAATCATTAATAATCTTACCACTACAAATAATTGTATCTCTAAGTAACTTGCCCCTAACAGTTTATTACATGTTTGCTGAAAATGAATGTTTGTGTTTTCAGCAACTAATTTAAAAAGCTCATAGTACTGGTGAAAATAATTTATTGGTGCAAAATGTTCCCTTTCATGAGAATTTCTTGGTTGGGAAAAATCTTTTTCAATCTCACAGTTTTGTTTTATGTCATACCAGGCCATAACATCTTTTTTCTTTTTAGCATTTCTTGTTGCACCTTTTGTTATTTTTCTTTTTCTAGTAATAGAAGTTGACGGACCAGCTAATTCTGTTAAGGATTCTTCATCAGCTGACAGCTCAACACCATGTGGCACTTGGGAGTTTGGTACAATTTGAATAACATTATGTCCATTATTTTTAGATTTTCGGTTTGCTTTTGGAATAGACGAAGAACTGTTTATTTCATTATTTTCACTGGAGTCACTAGGGTCAATTTCGACTTGTTCGAAGATATTTTCAACAATTTCATCATCATCGCCGGTGTCAGAACTACCGTTTGAAACATTTTCAAAAGCATAGTTTTCTGGGGAATGCTCTTCGTCATCATCAGTTGCCCAAAAATCGCTATGTTCCAGAATTTCGACCAGTTCTTAATCAGTTAGAGATTTGTTGCAACCTTTTTAGAATAAAAAAAGAAACTCATCACCACATTTTTTAACCATCTTCCGTTCACATTTGTATAAAAATAAAATTAGATTCTATGTGAAACCTTCAGATAAGATGAATGATTTTAAATTTTAAACACAACTCACAACACGTATCTTAAAAATCCGCTATATTTAGATGAATTTGTACTTCATTTGAGTGTTAACCTGAAATTGCAATAAAGGTAAAACATCCTTTGTTAATAGATTTTGCGGAGTGATTAAAGGAAATTGGAAAAGCCAACAATCTTCTTTGTCCATCCGCATAAAGTGATCGCTCACAGTCACAGAAAAAATCTGAAACTGTTCTCTCAACAAATTTTGCAGAATATTCCGAAGAAAAGTACCCTTGTTGGAACAACAAAAGACATAACTTAGAAACCTGTTCAAAATTTTTTCAAGAGCTGTCTATGAACGATCGTTGAATTTATGTAAGAACGAACAAATTATGTATTTCCTCTCTTAAACCATAACATCGTATGAATTCGTGTCAAAATGAAGTGTGGAGTGAATAATTGCATATTTAAACATAATTCTTTGTTTCATAAGGAGGTATAAAATGTACAAGACAGTACTCCTATCCAAGAGACAGTCGAAATTCATCAGGTTCGAAGTTCTCAGGTTAATTTAAGAACCATTCCTGTATGTATAGAAGGTTCTTTTGGTAATAAATTAATATATATATATATATATATATATATATATATATATATATATATATATATATTGAGATGTTTAGAAAGAGGTAATAGAAGTATCGGACAGCTTACATGACATTTGGGTCATAAAAGGGGTAATTTCTAGCTCGATACAAGTGCGAGACACAATTTTACATAAATCTGGTTCACGATGTGTTTAAAATAAATTTATTTGGTATAAATTGATCTGAATATCATTTGCTTAGTTTGGTTTCATCATAAAAAGCAATTTGTTGCTAACAAAATTGTCAAGATGTTAAATATAATTTTCGTAGAGTCATTTTAGTATTGCAATTTATTGCAATAAAACTCAATTTTTCAAAGGTAATTTGGCAAGTAGACATTTTACAGGTGTTTAAACATGGACTATGTAGTTAGGATTATGTTAGGGATAGTATATGTTTAGTTTTTAAAGGCAGGAAATACAAAAATTTAGTAAAAGGGTTATAATATGGACAGTATAGACAATTTTCGCACACATTTTTGTTAGCGAATTAGTGACAAAATTATAATACATGATTCACAAGAAGAAAAACATTTAGAACATTATGGCATACAAACATTTATAGTGCCGTACATTTTATAGTGAAAATTTCAAAAGAGTGTTAGACGATGAGACTTTTTCAATGCAAGACTGAATAACATTATGCATTGCAAATAAGTAGTGAGAACAATAAAGACAAATAGTACAAACCTTAAACATAACATTTTAAGTGTTAAAAACATTTTTAATATGAATTAATTTCATTTTAGATTTAAGTTTGGTTACGTTGTAAATTTTAGGTTTTTCACATAATTTTATACTTTTTCCATATTATTAGATTTAGTTTTTGCTCTTAAAGCAAATAATAGATGTTCTTTCTCAATATGAATAAGTTTTTATAAGGATACAGCGTTTTATCCGCAAAATTATGCTAAATCTGAGGTGAATTCTAGACAAATTTACAAAAGCTTAAAATTTTCATTAAATTAAATGTTTCGAACATAAAAGATATGTTTTCTTATGTAAATTGTCCTCAGAATTCCATTTTGCAAGTAATTTTAGTGTAGCTTGTAAGTGTATATAGTTAAAAGCTTATTTTGATTAGATTAAGTTATTTCGTTTATTAGTGTTAGGAATTATTGCTTGTTAGGTGTCCTTTTATTCAAAATTTCACGTAGTTTTCATTTCCGTTTTAATTTTCATTTCCGACCATGTATAAGAAAGTTACGGCCAAAATTCCATTTATGTACAATTCGTAATTTTGATCCTCCAATCACATCCATTGTAAATTTTGCAATATGGCTGTAAAAAATTGAAATTTCTGTAGCAACCAGAAACATATAAAAGCAAGCGCTCAGGAAATCACTCTCTCTAGAATTTGTTCAAAAGTAAAAAATTAAAACAGTGTTGTAAAATTTGTGATTACATAACCTAATTTATTATCGTCGAGAAATTTTACGTTACGAATAATTTCGAGAGCACTTGTTTTGTATCGTTGGTTAAAATAAATAGTTCGGTCACCGATACCTGTCGTTTTTAATAAAATAATTCTGTACGATTAATTGATGTTACGATTTTGTGAAGATTTGTTTTCGTGTTTTCCAATTTAAAATAATTCTTTTATACCAAATTAAATTCCATTTTTATTTGGTCAAAGTTTGTTTTATTTCTCCGGACAATTCCTCTTAAATAAATATTATTTTCGGTAACTAAAATAAAAGTGTGTTAACAAAATCTTGGATACTTAAAATACATTTTAAACGATATCACTCATAAAGATTTAAAACCATTTAAATAAAAAGTTACCGTGATAAATAAGTGTTTGGAGTTGCCGTTTTGGAAAGAAAACATCTTGAAGCTTGGAAGTTGGTGTCTTCGACAACCGAGAACCGAGATAGCAGTTGGATATTGGTAACAACTGTAGCCGAGTGAACATTGCCTGCATCCAGCTGAAGTTTGAAGACATCATTCAATCAATAGGAAGGACTGTATATGTGAGTCTTAAATTTTATAACCCTGTTTATTGTTATTTTCCTGCAATTAATATTTGTTATATGTTATTAATTAAGAATTTCAATTATTTACTTGTATAAACACCTGTAAAGCTAATAATTTCCTTTTCTTTTTCTAAATTTTCATTTTGATCCAAACATTAAAGTTTCTAAATTAATTATTTGACATTTTTTGACAGCTTTACTTATTTTCACTTAAGTTCATTAACGCATGCGTTTGAAAGCAAATTCTATTCAGAGCAAATTTTATACGTTAAATTCAATTACATATAGGATATTTCTTATACTTTAAAAATTTTATCTTCAACTAAATCCTTGAATCCCTATCCCCATATGAGATTTTGAGCTAGTCTGGTGCAATATAGTAAATATAACATTAAGAGTTAAATAATTACTTCAATCATTATTACATACAACATTTAAATTTACCTCAAATTAAATATAACTAAATCTCTGAACTCTTTCCCCATATTGAACATATTGAATTATTATTTAAAGCTAATCATCCCAATTTATATATATATATATATATATATATATATATATATATATATATATATATATATATATATATATATATATATATATATATTATTAGATGAAGGGTCAACTTTAGTTTAATAGATGGTAGTGGATCTGATGAACTTGTACTGGAGAGACCTTGGCAACCTCTTTGCATGCGGTGGACGAATGAACAACATCAGACTGACAACAGTTCTCGTAAAGTCTCACTTAGAATTAGAGGTAAATTTCCGGCAGCAAAAGTTTTTAAATTGAAAGATGTTCGAATAATTGAAAATTTAAACCTACCTGTACAATCTCTAGATAGAGAATTGTTGGTCAGGCAATGGCCGTATCTTGCAAGTATTCCTACATTCTCATTTAATAATGTACAACCAAAAATGATAATAGGTACAGATAATTAGGATTTAACAATGCCAAGAAGGTTTGTTGAAAGCTCTAGATACGATCCAAAAGCTACCTTTACTAAATTGGGTTGGGTTATAAATGGACAGGTGCTAAAAGGTAAAGTACAGAATTTTGATTTTCATCTGTGAAAAAAATTTTGCAGATGACTTGTTGTACTCTTTAGTTAAGGAATCCTTTAATCTTAATGAATCATTTTCTGAAACTAGTCACCATTTTATGTCAAACGAAGATAAATACACCTTATCGATTATGGAGAAGAAAACTAATAGAATAGAAAATCGTTTTGAGACAGGGTTATTATGGAAAGCCATAATATAACTATGCCTGAAAGAAAAACTGTCGCTTTCAATTGCTTAAAATGCCAAGAGTGAAAAATGGTTAGGGATGCAGTTTGCCGAAGCTTATTGCCAAAAAATACAAGATTATCAATTAAAAGGATACCTTAGACTAATAAATAATGAAGAATTTCGAGAAGAATCGTGAAAAACTTGGTATCTTCCACATTTTGCAGTTTTCAACGCCAAAAAAGCTGTTAAACCGAGACTGGTGTTTGACGCCGCAACAAAATCGCACGAACTAAGTTTAAATGACATGTTGCTGTCGGGACCAGATTTGTTGACACCACTACTACAAATGCTTTGGACTTTTAGACAAAGGAAGATAGCTTTCTGCGGAGACATAGCAGACATGTTTCACCAGGTAAAAGTTATGAAGGAAGACCAAAGAGCACAATATACTTTGTGGCGTGGGCTCGACGGAACAAGGGAACCCTCTTTATATCAAATGCAGATAATGACGTTCGGAGCAACCTGTTCCCCATCGTTAGCACAGTATGTTAACAATAAGAATGCTTTAGAATTTAAAGAAGAGTTGCCGAAAGCCGCGCATGCCATAGTCAACAAACATTACGTAGACGATTATTTAGATAGTTGTGATTCAGAGGATGAAGCTCTAAGATTAATTCAAGAAGTTATTTATATTCACAGTTAGGGCGGTTTTTGTATTTGTAACTGGGCGTCAAATTCTAAAAGAATACTTTTAACTTTACCTATTGAAATGAGACAAGCCAAACTAAAATATTTCACTTCTGATCCTAAATTGGTTATTGAAAGTGTCTTGGGAATACAGTGAAACCCCGAAATCCATGAATTTAGTTCTAAATTAAATTTAAATACAGAGTCTGCAAAAAATTTCGGTGACCATTCTGCTCCCACGAAGCGTGAGGTACTCCGAATAGTGAACGTGTTCGATCCTTTAGGGGTCTTAGACAATATTATAATCAAAGGTACAGGTTATAACTAAGATACAAATACCACGTTGTTATTCACTTAATATTCGTTATGCTACATACATTCAGTTGCGTGCGTTTTCGGATGCTAGTTTTAATACATATTCATCCGTTGTTTATTTAAGAACAGAAAGTTGTAGGGGCATAGAGGTGGCATTTTTATCTGCAAGAAGTAAAGTAACGCCTTTGAAAGGGATGACTAAACCTCGCCTTGAGTTAGAATCGCTGTTATCAGTAGTAGGTTAGTAAGTCGAATAAAAAATACTTTAGAAGTATCAATTACTCACATAGTTTTTTGGACTGGCTCCCAAATTATTCTTGCTTGGATTAATTCTGACAAAAATAAATTTAAGCAGTTTGTAGCTAACAGAATTCAAAGAATTTTAGAACCTAACTGATAGAACTAGTTGGCATTGGGTATCCACTAAGATTAATCCTGCGTATGAAGCTACAAGAATTGATTTAGGTAAAAATTCATCTTGGTTAGCAGGACCAGAATTCTTCTCTAAACCGGTTACCTGCCCAGCAAAATAAATACATAACGTGTTAGAAACTAGTGAAATGAATAAAGTATTTGTTGGGACCGTTGCCGTTTTGGCAATATCTTACCAGATACAAAAGATTTTCATGTTGGTTACGTCTAATTATATCAACTGCATAGGTTTTGAGATTTATTGGCAGGTATAAAAAAAGTTATATAGAAAGTAAGTATCTGCATACTGAAGAAATTATAAATGCTGAACAATTATGGTGGAGAGCTATACAATCGATAGAATTTTTAACTGAATTTGATTTATTGAGAAATAGTAACTCTGTAAGTAAAACTAGTATACGTTCAATTGTACCCGTTTCTAGATATCTGGTATTATTAAAGGGAGGAGTATAGTTGACATGATCTTCTAGGACTTGAAAAAACCCTGTAATTTTACTGTCTAAAATCGGACAGAATTACTTGTTAAATTTAATCATCAGGGACAAAAATCACAAATTAACGAATTACGACAAAAATATTGGATTATTGGTTTAAGTAACTTAGTAAATAAAGTATCGAGGTAATGTCAATACTTCAAAAATGATAAATCTATCCCCAAATTTCCAATTATGGGAAATCTGCCCGTGCAAAAGACGACACCGTATGTCAAACCACTTACCTTATGTGGTACTGATTACTTTTGTCCCTATTTAGTCAAAATTGGGCAACGGTGGGAGAAATAGTACGGAATACTGTATACTTGCCTTACTGTCAGAGCCATACATATTGAGATAGCAAATTCCCTTACCACCGATTCAAAAATAATGGCCATACACAGAATGTGTTCACGAAGAGGTTATCCATACGAGATATTAGTGATAATGGTACTAATCTTAAAGGCGCTGAAAACTCCAGGCCTTTAACGGATATTTGATTAGAAAGTCAAGAGAAGAAGCTCTGACCCCAAATCACTTATAAATGGGACCCCATTACAGTTCAACCGATGCGAATGTTCTTAAAAATTTTAGCACCCATGGAAACTTCTTCATAAAGCAGTGGCGACACATCCAGGACATTAGTAATAAATTTTGGAGAAGATGGATCAAGAAGTATTTGCCAATCCTTCGCACTAGGTCAAAGTGGTATAGTGATCAGAAAAACGTAGAAGTTGAAGACATCGTAATTGTTGTAGACGATGAATCTCCCACGAATGTACGGACTAAAGGTATTGTCGTAGCATTACTCCCAGGGAAAGACGGTAAAGATAAAGGGATACCTATGCGAAGATGAAAAATGGTGTTTATAGACGACCTACATCCAACTTATGAGTGCTTGATGTTAACTAGAAATCCATATTTCACTTGGGGCTGGAGAATGTTAGTATTTGTTTGTATTTTGTATGTTTTGATTTTGTGACTTATTTTTATTTTAACCCTGTATTTAAATATATGATAAGATAAGGGTAGCTTCGTACGGAAGATTTTGGCTTGTTATTGCTAGTAACAGTCATAATAAAATAATAATAGATATTTATGTATTAAGGGCATAATCAGAACAATATGGCTCGAGGGAATTTTAAAGCCCGACGCGAAGCGGAGAGCTTTTATATTCCTGAGAGCCATAATCTACAATTATGCGCGTGGTACGTACAATGTTTTATTTTATTTTGCACCATGAAATTGGAACAAAATTTTAAAAATATTCAGTATTTTCGGCAAGTTTTTAATTGCAGTGAAATAAAATCGACAGTAGGCTAATTTGTTGTTACTAAGATACTGTGATATTGCTAAATTGTTGCTAAGGTACTGTTTGTTTGTAAATAATTTGCATTCTAAAATGGAAGGTGAAAACGCAAAGACTAATTTGTTGTTACTAAGATACTGTGATATTGCTATTAATATTATTATTGTTAAATTAATAAAGGTTGTATAGTAAGGTTGTTGTTTCAATAATTCTTTCAACTTACGTGAAATATCATGTCATGGGTCAGCTGTCAATCATGCTGCTTAGCAACAATGACATTTCCGTGCTATAAAGACCACATTACGCCCGCATTTGGAGGCGTATAAAGAACATTATGGTGGCAAAATAAAATAAAAAATATTATGTCAAAGTTAAGTTGCCAATTTTCTTTTGAACCAGTACCGGCAGAGAACCACAAGCTTTATAAAAGGTGTACAAGTCGCTAAACTGAACAATTTGCAAGAAAAATGTATTTAAAATTAATACTACAGATTCTATTACTCTCGCGAACATTCAATATAGTATATTGACAGCAATATCAACAAGCAAAAAATGAGTGCCAATGACGTACACCAACAAATAAAGTTATGCAGCGACATGAACATAATTTATATTAAATATATTTATTTTAAAAATCTTGTTTGCTACCGCCACTGTTCTTTTCTTTTTCTTCAAGATATTTTGGTTATATTTTTTGTATTACATTAGACCAGTTGGATAGTGCAGCTTTATCATACCTAATATTCATTTCTACGAACTTCTAATATGTGTGATCCACTTATCCGTATGTACAAGTTTGCTTGTCACAGTTGCTTACTTTAACTTAATGAAAATTCAGTAAAAGATATCATATTTATAATTACTCCCTGTAATTTATTTAAATTCTATTTCCTTTGTTAAAAAGAGATTAATTTTTTGGTCGAATTCATTCAGTAGGCTGCTGCGAATCAGTATCGCTTTAACTCTAATTTCTGTAGTTTGTTGAATTTATCTAACAGCTATTTTTTTCTTTTACAATGCCTCGACATAAATTATTTTCTAATAGTGATATGGTAGCAATTTATGCGCAACAATATTTTAATAAACGTGCTGCAGCAAAAATCTATGCCATTATAACGGGAGACCTATTGAGCGCACTGTTCAACAAGAAGAACAAGTATTAAATACTGTTGAGGCTGGGACGATTATCATTAAATGTTCGATTATCCCGTCTGTAACATCTAATGTTTTACATATGCAGGAACTGGCGATAACTACTTAAACTTTCTTAGAGAGAACTTAATTGATTTATTAAAAGAAGTGCCCGTGAATATACGTCCTAATATGTGGTATGTACAAGATGGTACCCCTGCTCATTATACTGTGGTTGTACAGGATTATTTAAATAATATATTTCCCCATCATTGGATTGGACGAGGAAGTGAACATCCGTGGCGTCCTCATTAAAATCCAATGGATTTTACTTTTGGGGACACATAAAAGCTCTTGTCTACTCCACCGCAGTTAATAGAAGAGCTGAACTGTGGCAACGAATTAACGAAGCTGAAAATAGTATTAAAAACCAGCATCCATCATTTCGTGATGTAAGAAGAAACTTCCTCAAAAGATGCCAGAAATGTATTGAAGTTAACGGTCAGCATTTTGAAAATAAACTTTAGTGTAATGTTTTGATTTAATGGTTGTTGTTTATTTTGGTTACTTTTTTTATGGTATGCACATTTATGTACATAATTTTTGGGAGCAGCTGAAAGTTAATTAATCTGAAAACAAACATTTTTGATACAAATTCTGTAGTAGTAATTTTAAATACAACTTTCTTGGAAATGGTGCAGTTTAGCGAGTTGCGACAAGTATACCGTTTATGAAGCTATTATGCGAGAATGTAACGTATAGGTTGCTCCAAGCGTGCGCTATACTTTACATCTCGGTCGTTTAGGTGTATGCAACAATTTCACAACTGTTTATCTGTTATGGGCAAACAAAGAAAGTACTCACCGGGGAGAAAGCGGCCCTGGTTAGTCTGGTACATCCTTCATCGTCTGCAGCAATAATTGTGTCATTAGGACATATGCCTTTATCTCGTTGGAGCTTGCTCTAAATACCTGTTAACTAATTAATACGCCACTATGTAGTTTATGATACAAGCCCTACTCCAGCTCCCGCTACGTGACTGCAAAGCCAATGGACCAGTAATTAGCCCACGCCTCTCATTACCCTACTTAAGATTTAGGCCGAGATCACCCCTTAACTGGTTCGTTAGAAATAAGACACTTCTATGCTAATTCTGGAAGCACTAGTGTCTAGGGAAAGATTACATAGGAATATTATTACTTCGCGCGCGCTCCGCGGTGCAAAAGAACTCTAACGAACGAACCGGATTTGTGTAGTTTTCACCACGCAAACCCGATTTGCGATATGGACGCCGATGACACCATCATCGACGTGTACAGAGTACAAATCGATGCACTACACCTCCAGATCGAGGCCCATAAGAGCACAAACCGAATGCAGGAACAAGAATTAAGATTCTAAAAAATGAAGTAAGCGAAGTGAAGATCCACATAGAAAACCTCACTCGACAAATCCAGAGCACACAACTAACCACTGCTTCAAGAATGGAAACACAAACCATCATCATAGACACCGAACACGACACCGACAAGACCTCAACAAGAAAGAAAAGGAAAAAAGATGCGAAAAAACAACTACGGCAGCAAATAACACAAACCAACAAAACTCGGCACAAGATAACGAGACCGAAAATATCACGGCGACACCGGACGAAACAGAAACGGATGTCCTCTCCGACGAAGAAGCAGAAGAATTCAAAAGTATCGTAAGGAAAGGGGGAAACAAACGACAACGGGTAGACGCTGAAGAACCTCCTGTGGACCTGTCCGCTAAAAAAGAACGAATCCCGCCGCTTATTCTACATCACGAGGAGGACTACTCTAAAGCGATGTCGAAGTTAGTCGCCGTGAACATAAAACCCAAAACAACAACGACAACTGAAAATGGCGTAAAAATCATACTCGCAACAGCCGAAGAATATCGAATGGCAACCAAAACATTAGAAAACGCAGGGATGGAATTCAATACGTACCTGCTGGAAGAAGCAAAACCTCTAAAAGCAGTTATCAAAGGAGTTCCGCAGGACGATATAGCTGCAGACACCGTAGGTAACGACTTCACAGAAATGGGACCCGTAATCCAGAAGATTACACGGATGTTCGCAGGACGCGAAAAAAGAAAAACTTCGATGTTGCTTGTACATCTAGAACGAAGCGAACAAGCGAAAGAAATATACGGAACAACGAAGATCGACTACCTACGCGTACGAATTGAATCCCTCCAGAAAAAGAACGGGACCGGCCAATGTCATAACTGCCAAAGGTACGGGCACGCACCAGCGGCTTCTACGCGTACCCGAGTTGCGTCAAATGCACGGGAGCGTAACACACACGCGACTGTACACTACAAAATAGAACACGAAAACCCGAAATGCTGCAGAACCAGGCAAGGACGACGACGACGTCGCACTCATTATCAAAATTCTAAAGGCTCTAAGGGCCGAAAGGAATGCATAATCCGCTGGTATTATATCACATAAATCATAACTACGATCAAGGTATAAGGGGATAGATCCGGTAAATACCAAAAATAAGTACCGTTCACCGTTAGCATTATGGCCTGAATTTCGTCTTAGATCAACAGCTGGGGCTATCCAGAAGACAGCGCCTTCGAACGGTTCGCGGTCGCTATCCGCCACCGTGTCATGAGCCCACGCTAATTAAACATTAACCGATACAATAAGGGCCAGGAACATATCCGGATATCTGCCAGGGGTTTTACACAATTACAACAACTCATAACAACTACGACAATAAGTAGGTAGTTAGAAAATAATACAAAACATATTGTCTTCAGTAAACACATTGCAAGAACTCGAGACCACCCTTGTCCAACGTCTACCGTACCACTGATGTTATTATAGACCGCTCTTAATATAACCCTCGCTTTTTTTAATTATGACGGGTAGGCTATATATCAAGCTTTTGTTAAATGAGGGTGTCAATGATAACGATCTTTTTAAACTTTCACAATTTAAAATATCGATCTTAACACAACTTTGGATTTGAGATCTAATCGCATGTTATACACCAGATTGGCTTGGACATGAAAGTTTAGTTCTGTCAGTTATATATCTCGGCACACTTGATCAATACGTACTGTTATTGGAAGAATATTTAAACAATATTAAAGTAATAATGATGGTTATTAACGTTTTTAGGTCAATATAAGTTTATTGAAATGAAAATTAATTTGTGCTGGAAATGAATTTCGCTTTATTATAAAACGTATGAAACTACGGTATTTTTGAATTAAATATTGATCAACTAAATGTAAACGTTATAACACAAATGCAACAAATATTTATCTTGATCCAAACTTCCTGTTAGAAAATGTTTACAAATAAATTAGTGGTTGGTGTGTATGTAAACAAAATAGTTTACAAACACTTCTATGTCGATTTAGCTAGATAATACCCAAATATCTCTCTTATATCAATTACGTCTTTATTTGTTGAACAACCATTATCGCTGCGTAGATCTGAATATTTTGTATCCTACTCATTTATCAAAGTGTACAAGGAAAAGGCGTTAAGGATTTACATATTCAAACAAAAGGATGCTTACTTGAATAAAAAATGGAGAAAAGGGTTTGACCGCTTAAAAATTGCTTCAGAATTCAGTTGGAATTTCTGTATTACGCTTTTGCATATTTATACACTAATGTACATTAAACGGTCTTTCTTGTTTCAGCAATTGTAATTTACATAGAGGATGAGCTTTTATTAAAGATTTGCTACCAAATTTATTTCCTTCTAATTAGTTTTCTAATTTGTTTGAAAATAAAATATGGCTTGATTAAGAGCGAGGTAAAATTAATAATCTAGTGCAAAGTATCGAATGTTCCATGTAATGAGAATGACCATGTGCCAGTATATCGAATATTATCCCTGAAGTTTGTGTAATGAAACAGTCTGCAAACTTCGGAAGTGAGTGTTATATGTTTAATACCATATAAATTTTTATCAGGATCTTCTTGTATCTTTTACGATCTTAAGACACGCAACTTGCATTTACAAATATCTTATTCAAATCAGCTATTTAGGTGTAATATTTATATCCCTTATATCTCGCATAAAAAAATAGATGAAAAATAAAAATATGATAGTACATACACATGACGAGCTAATAAATAGTAATTTTAAAACTAAGTAATAAAACAAAAGAAATTTTAGCAAGTCATAAAGAATGGCTCAGATATCTACAACTCTATGACACTTATAAATTATCCCACATTTCAGATATTGCACTGTACAATAAGCATTCCATCCCATAAGAGTGATTTACACTGTGGGCCAAATTAAGTTGGAACATAATAATTTCAACTTTCATAACTTTTTGTTTGTTAATAGATTTTAATGATTTTTGGATATATTAGTCAAAATGTTGTTGTTATCACTTTAAAATAAAACCTACCCATTTTGCCAGGACCGGACTTTCGGCGATTTTATTAAATCGGTGCGTTTAAGCTCGTTGCAAAAACAAATTGCGCTATTTACAAACCGACTAGTATTTTTTTAAGAAGGACATTTATGGGAAAACAAGGCCTGAAAATATCACTATTGTAGAACCAAAACCTGAAAAATGGCGATTTTTATTGTGGGACGGTGCTTGTCGGCATTAAGTAATAAATACCGGTTTGTCGAGATTGCTTTGTGAAGAGAGATTTTTTATTAATCTTTTTTAAAAAAAAATTCTCAAATGTCAGTGTTTATTATAAGATTAAATTATAAAACAATACAAATGGTAACTAGAAATAGCAACAAAGAATTCAATTCAATTCAATTCAACATAGTTTATTAAAATTTGGATAATTAACAATTCATGGATTACATGTTACACTTAATACTATATACAATATATAATACTAAATATAAAACGTGTATGTGTTGGTGGTGCGCTGCTCAGGAGTCTTCGTCCTCTTCAGCGCGTGGATGTGCGTGGATTGTTGGTTTTCGTGTGTTTGGAACGCCTGATGGCGGTATTGAGTGCATTGTTGTTGGTTATTCAAAAAAAAGCGGGTGTTGTGTGGTGTTGCTTTTGGATTGGTGTGTTCGTTGTGTGTGGGCTGTCCTGTCGTCGCTAGGTTGCTTATCTGAAATAAAAAGAAATATGTGTTAGTAAAGTGTAACACTATCGATATTTACAGAACAGAAATTAAGTAATTAATTATAAAAAACGATACTAAGTACTTATCTCGGGCGCCAGACTTCGATCCGGACCGTCGTGTGTTTACCCTAAAAGGGTAGCCACCTCCTGACTGTGTGAGAGGACAACCCCCCACAAGCCAGTCGCAGATTCCACCTTAGCGAGTGAATCTGCCACCTTACGGATGACAGGTAGGACCTTCTTCATATTGAGCCCTCTGAGGAAGGTCAATAGGGAGTCGAACCCTAAGGCAGACTGATAGGGCGGGGTAACGGTGGCGGCGGGAGCAACTCTCGATACTTCCGCCTTCTCAGCCTTGCCTGCCGTCGCACGGGCGTAGCTGACTCCGGTCCGAGTCGAGGAAGGGGCCGGCGGTGTCCTCTTCGGCGGTCGCTGCGGTGCTTCCATCTTCTTCCGTTGCGGAGGTCGAGGGAACTTTGGGCATCCACGGTAGCTTGCGGGGTGGTCCCCACCGCAGTTAACGCACTTAGCCCGGTCGGTACGGGGTAAAGTGCATTGACTGCAGTGGTGATCACCGGCGCACTTCACACAGCGTGCTACCGCCCTGTAGCAACGCTGTGCGTGACGGAAACCTTGACACCAGTGACACTGCCTGATGTAGGATTTCCGCCTCGAGTCCTCGACGGTGACTCGGAGGCGGGCGACGTGCTTCACCTCCCGAATCCTCTTCTTATCCTCCTCGCTCGGTAGGTGTACCAAAACCAGGGGGATCGCTCGGCCTCGCTGCTTCATCCTAAAACAAGAAACTGTGTTAATCCCTTGCGTCGTCAAATCGGAGCTTACATCCGCTTCGGATAGCTCTACGGGCACGCCACGTATTACTACCTTGCAAGACGCTCGCTCCTTGCCTGATAGTACGTGTGGTACGGCGTACCACACTTATCGAGATACCTCATCAGCCTGTCTCGGTCCTGGAGTGAGGCCGCCTGTATCCGGATTCCCTCGAAGGTCGCCTTGGCCCTGGTGAAGGCTATCTTCTTCCGGTCGAGTTCGCGGGAGAAAGCAACCCAGTTCTCTCTCTGACGAAGGATTACCGGGGGTACTTTCTCCCTGGTCTCTGCTGCGGCGGTCTGCTCCATTGCTGAGGCGGTGTCCGTGTACTGCTCCAGGGCGTGGTACACGTTGCTCGTCGGTGGCGGCGTAGGCGGGCGGACGGTCCCCTTCTTCGGCCTCTTCTTCTGCGCCACGAAGTCATCGGGGCTGGTGGATCCAGGACGGGGGTGTTCACTTCTTCTCTCTTCGGTGGCTACGGCGGCAGCGGCTTGCGGCGGCGGTGTTGCTCTTGTTGCTTCGGCTTCTTTGGCCTTCTCCTCTTCTGAGCGGTGGCGGCTGATGGCGCGTCGCTTCTGGCGCCCTTCCACGGAAGGGACAGAAGCGACGGTATCGGGCTGGCGGTACTTGTTGATGGTAGGTTGCCCGGCTTGCAACCGTACCATATCTCCCTGGTGTCGCTGGCGTCCCCGTGGAAATCCTCGATGGTGTGCCAGAGGAACTCGTCGTCGTCGTAGACCTCTCGGCCCGGTCTATGGCGCGGCATCGTTACGTTGATACCGGCCGATAAAATCGAATTTAATTTAATTACTTGTTAATTACAGAGTAATTAATTCTAACTTAACGACCTGTTCTGATCGGATACCAAAACAGGAATGTAGCAACAAACAAAAAATTAAATACCTTTATAGGAATTGATTATGGATGAATTCCCCTTCATTATCGCCTACAACCTGTAAGCGTTTTCTCCATTGGCTAATAGAATTATTTATAATGCGTTGACTAAACCTATCCCAGAAATAAATAATTATATTTTTTATATCGTTAATTGTCGTAATATTGTAATTCGCATAAACCGTGGTTTCCAAAATTTTCCATGCGCAGTAATCAACGGGGTTTAAGTCAGGGCTGTTAGGCGGTCAGAAGTCCGGCTCGATCATTTCTGGGCAATTTTCTTGTAAAAATCTAATTGTGCTGCCGGAAGTAGGGGAGGGAGGTCCGTCTTGTTGAAAGGAATAATTAACACTTATCTTTTCAATTTCGTAAGGAAAATTTGCAAGCACATGCTGTTGGTAGACTTCTGAATATATCTTGACACTTTTCTCTATAAAGATAACCCTGTTTTTTCCTGACATAGAAACAACCAATGACACCATGACAGACTCTGCAAAATGTAACCTTGAAATTAAAACGCTATGCAATGGAACCTCAGCAGTTTAATAAACCCTGTTATTTTGAGCATCCTTTGGTTGACGTAAAGATTTTTTCGTAAAAAAACCAAATTTTTGAGATATCTTCCCTGCTACGAAATTTTCTCAGAAGTTGTTGACATCTTAAAAGCCTTTTCATTTTATTTTCTGTACTTAATTTTTGGGAATACACTTTTTTTTATAACTTAAAGTTCAGTTTTTAAAATTCTTCGCACCGCGGTTCGTTTTATTCTTGTGATTCATGAAATCTTTCTTGAACTTACCACATCTGATGGATTAGCGTTTTCAACAATTTGCCAAACTTCTAAAATATCGTCTTAATAACGTCCGCTTTTTTCCTACCACGACACACATTAATTCTAATAGTTCCATTTTCGCGATAATGTTTAAAAAAATAGCTTACGGTACTTAACTTTCAGTTTTTCTAGAAACGTTTTAAGTATTTTTCGTGCACCCATATTCCTTTCCATTAATTCTTTAATCAAAATCATATCTTCCAAAGATAGAACCATGTCTACTTATTTAAAACTAAACGGGTAATCATGAAATGTCAAAAATTTGATAAATGTTTGATTCCAAAGCAACCTTAATGAAAGTAATGAGAGATTCGCTATCTGAATTGTTAATAATTCCGACAAGCGCAGTCCCACAAAGAAAATCGCCATTTTCCAGATTTTGGTTTTACAATATTGATATTTTCAGGCCTTGTTTTCCCATAAATGTCCTTGTTAAAAAATACTGGTCGGTTTGTAAATAGCTAATTCGTTTTTGCAACGAGCTTTAACGCACAGATTTAACAAAATCGCCGTAAGTCCGGTCCTCATCAAAATTGGCAAGTTTTATTTTAAAGTGATAACAGGAACATTTTGACTAATATTATATCCAAAAATCATTAAAATCCGTTAACAAATAAAAAAGTTAATAAAGTTGAAATTATGTTCCAACTAAATTTAGCCCACAGTGTACAATGGTTATTAAAAGGAATACAAGTGCTGCTTATTGTCTAAAGTGGTTAATGCAGTTATTAAATTGATTCCATCAAAGTAAGTCATTATGTTTATGTAAATTGCTTGCTTTAAAAGCGGCAACGTTTTGTAGAACGCATATAGAAAGGAAGGAAATTGTCACCTGTTTCATTCCGTCCTCCACAAGGGGAGGGCGGAATGCTTGAGCTTTCCAAGCTCCTTCAGCCACAATCATGGATTCACATCTTACATACATTAAGTATGTGTGCATGGTGGGATTAAATACAGAACCGCAGGGAACGGAGTTAGGGTTCTCAAGGAGAAGATACTACCCCAGCATTCGCCTAAATAGCCGCATATGGTGTGTGTATACGCAGTGACCATGCCGCTATTGGCGTCAGAGGAAAACCCCTTCAAAAGACGTCATACAAGGTAGACGGTAGCGGGAATCGAACCCATTACCTACCGAATGCTAAACAGGTTGTGTCGTCACAACTCTACTAGTTCGGTGTATAACGGTCTGCGTATAGGAGAAATTTATAGTAGACGATTTTTCCGAACATAGCCAAACATCTATTGGCGCACATTTCTCGTCTATTGTCAGAAAATTAAAGATTAGTGAATTATCTGCTAAAAAAACATATAATTACAAAACTTTACTCATTCTTCTAAATGATTAAAGTTTTGTAATTAGTAGACAGTACAATAAAACTCACTACTAAAACTCCACCAAACCTCATTGACTTAAAGTGTGGTATTTATGGGGCGAACCAGAACTCTCTAAATAATTAAAAAAAACTCAGATAGCAAACTGACAGTTGCAGCACATTTTGGTTTGCACAAAAATATCTTCATTCAAATTCAAATCTACCCTGAAAATATCATAGACTTACAGTGAGATTCAGCCCTAAATAACTACAAAATTCAAGTAAAACGCACAGAAAGTTATAGCACATTTTCGTTTGCTCAAAAATATCTTCATTCAGATACAAATCTACCCTGCAGATTAGATCGAGTTACAGTAGGATTCACGAGTGAAATTCACCAATGAACAATTAAAAAATATCTTCATTAAGTTGCAAATATCCCTTGAAAATTAGACCTAAAGATATCTAATGTGGAACACCACACGACCTTCCAACCTACAAATGGAAACTAATAGAAATGAAATTATATTATTAACAATTTTTTTACGATAATTATGCAACCTCTTTTATAATCAGTTCATTACTAAAATAGGCAATATTGTAAAAACAAAAGCAATAATCTATGTCAAATAGACGTTTAAAATTTCATGCCAGACAGAGGTTAATAGACATCTAGAGGCTAACTTAGAAACATAAAAGAAACGAAATAATTTTAATTATGATTTTTTTAGTGTAACTATACAACCTCTTTTTATATGATCATAAAAACAGGCAACATTGTAGAAACAAAAAAATTAATCTAGGTCAGAATGAGGTTTAAAACTTCATGTCAGATAGATATTAATTGACATAAATATACTTTAAAATACATACCAAAGCCGCCCTCTTCTATAAGATGTCAATAATACAGTTTAACCATTTTCATTTTTATGTAATTCATTCTCAGACTTACTTTGCGTTATATTAAGAAACTTTATAAAGAAAAGGAATGTAAAATTAAATTTTCTTATAAAATTAATCGTTATTCAGATATCGAAAAATTTAAACTAAGACATAAATTCTACCTTACGTACTTTTTTGCCGCTAAATTACGCGTCGTATCAAAAAACTTAAACTTAATCGATATGTTTACGGTCTACTGCCTAGGTATTTTATATCTTTCAAATATGCAGCTGTTTTTATAAATATTTGATAAAACCAAAAACTGCCCCTGGATTTCTCCTAAAATCTAATCAACTCGTTCTGGATTTATCGTTGATACTAACATTGTAACGTACAAAAATAGAAATCCGGATCCATAGGGTCGATTTTATAATTTCTGTGACTGCTGTATTAAAAATTGCCTTTGTATTAAAAGTTTGGGATTTAAATTTAATGGTTTTTTCTGTAACTATGTCAATAGCACTGATTTTTTCAGCTTCTATAAGGGCTGTGTTACAATTACCTCTGAAAGTTTAAATGGACATATTAGTTAACTGGTTAGTTTGCTGCTTACTGCTACAGGGCAGTACTGTAAATAAATGAAATGTAACAGAAACCTCTATTTCCAACATCTTCAAACAATTTTTAACAATGATTTGATAACGATGGATCTGATAACTGAAAAATGCCTTTTAAGAACGTGCATTAGTTAGCCATCTTGTGTGAACATGAAGTATTCTTACGAAATTCTCATTTTCTAATTTAATCGATAGCATCGTCGTTTCTATAAGGGGTAGTTTCGAATGTATCTTGTAAGAATCGCATTTTTGGCGGATATACAAGAATCGTGTTTTCAAAAAAAGTGTAAACTATCCGAATTTCTTCGATTCATTGGTAAACTTTAATTTCTTTCAGTGTCGAGCTACCACAAATTACTAAATCGCTATTCGCACGACTGAAATTTAACCATATTTTATTAATTAACCACGTAGAGCTCGCTTTCAACCTAAAGAAGTAAAACGTTATCTGAGTAAAGTACTATTACTTATCTTAGCTTCTTCGAGTATCCTGCGATTCACTTTCAACTTTACTAACGATTTTCTCTGTCCCTTCGAGTGGACTACTTGAATATAGCTTGTAGCTTTACTCTAATTACTTTCGTGCATCCTGTTTGATTGCTGTTGATGTTTCGTTTGTCTGAAAGGTACTTTATGCTGTGCGAAAGTTAACGAATCACTCTGCATACTTAGTTTACGTTACTAGGGTTTACGATAATGGGATCTGGCTGTATGTTCACTACTGACGATTCGAAACCTCATCTGAACTAACCAGGGTTTAAAGTATACTATACATCAACACCAGGTTAAAATATTCCATTAGTGTATGTGTTAATGAATTTTACCTTTGAAGTTACGTTATAAACTGTCATATTTCGGAAGCTGCCTTCAGAAATGGTCAACAACATTTCTACTAATAAAAATGAGATTATCCCGGGAACTTTTTTTTTCACTGTCTCTTCTCCCCGGTTCGAGTTTTACGAGGCTCTCTCTCATAAAGTCGTAATTTTCTCCGGCTAAAACTTCGTGACGCTCAAGCTTTGTTTACTATCCTAGTTATGTGTACTATTACGATTCTTTTTGTTGTCTCATTAAACTAAAAATATGTAGTACTTGTCTACGCTCCAAAACCACCCATTCCAACCAAGTGCACTGCGACCAAACTGACGTTAGACTAAGTTCTCAGCCGCGCTCATCACTTACTGATTCCTTTTTTATGTGACGTGGTAGGTTAGACACGTGACAATATACATCAACATGGAAATACATACAGACATCATTGCCGATATTGGCGAAAGTTCGCCAAAAATTGTAAAAGGAGCTAATAAGTCGATTTAGCGGTAGTGGAAAAAAATCGATTACATAACGTTCTATACCTACATATAATTATGTTTTTACTGTTTAAAATGTTTATTTTTAAAATATCGTATAATATTTTATTAAACATTAATAAACAAATATAATGAGTAGTCACTAACTAACAGTTAATATGAGAACTAACACATCTATCCATTATCAAGTGGTTTTATAACTTCATTTTATCTGTCTTGATAGTGTTGAAAATAACATAAAAATATTTCTTAGTAACAATGGTATTTGTATAAGTTGTGATATAAGTTATTAATACCTTATCTAATAATATGGAAAATAACATTAGATACATTTCTTAATAATAAACATGATGCAATAATTATGTATTATTACTATAATATAACTCCTCCTCTCTTAAGAAAGAACGTCCTCGTTCATTGAATGTTTCTTTAGTAAGTCCTCTAATGGAATTGGAATTGCTTGTCGTGTGATAGTGACATATTTTCATACCTTACGTCTAAATACAAATACGGTAATACTAATAATGATAAAATTATAAACAAGATACAGGTTGTTGACAAATGAGCTACATGTATAGGTTTTAATTCAATATTGTTTTCTAATGATTTTGCTTCCTCTCTAAGATCTCTTATATTATCTAAATGTTTTTGTTTTATGTTTACAATTTTATTTGGTTTGTAGTTATTAATTTCAATATTTGGTTTGACACTAAAATTACTATAAGTATTAACAAATGTTTGTTTTTCAATTATTAATTTGCAGTCGTTGTCTGTTGATAATAAGACATTATTAATTACAGCAAAATAGTCTATCTTCCCATTGCATTCTTCTGCAACTTGAACACTGTTTTTACATGAGATTAGAATATTTCCATTTTTTAATTGAGAAAAAATTTTATAGTCATTATTCACTATTGCGTATGCACATTGATTAGCGTTGTTTAAATCGCACTCACTAACTTGGGTTTTTTGAAGACACAGTGTTTGTTGTTCTATAGATTGGCATTTTCATCGGTCCATAATTCTTCATTTATACTTCTTAGGTTATACTGGTACGGTGGTAACATGACTTTATTTTGTAGATTAGGTATAGGGTAAATTCTGTGATATTGGTAAAATTGTGGGTTTAGGATAGGTATGTATAAAATACATGTGATCGTATCGTGTACAGATATAATTTGAAACTTTGAAAATTCTAATATTTTAAAAATGTGTACGGTATCTAATTCAATCAATTCAATTTTACTATAAATTAATTTTAAGTGATTTATTATTTTGAGAATCTCTTTATGAGAAATTATTTCTATATTGGTTATCTCTGAAAACGCTAAAGTTAATGTTCTCTCTATCTTCTGGAGGATATTTAAAATATTTGTGTATAACAAATTATTATATTGTACATTCATTTGTATTTCAAAAGTGTTGCTCAAATTTTCATTGCTGTTATTGAGGCATTAATATTATATTGAAGTATTTTCTGATCATCAGAATATCTTTTGGTTATATGATTAGCAAATGAAGTATACTGACTAACTTGTTTAATAACTTTGTCTTGATTTTAAATAAGGTGTCTAAGTTTTTATTAATTTCTATTAAATCATTATTATCAGGGTTACCTGTTATGTATTTAATAGCTGTACCTAAAACATTTATTAAGGCTCTTTTGGTAAGGCGACGATATTTGAATTTTGTAATTTATCTTCGATCAATCTACAATTTTCTTTTAACATACCAATTTGATTTTGTATTATTGAATTTAAATCTTTTGTGTTTCTAGGATTAATATATTCTGTAAAATTTGGTAATAACTTGTTCCTAATTCGCTAATATTAAGATAAAATAAAATTTATGGTAATGATTTAAAGTTCTTACTAAACCTAGGTTTTCATTGAAATATCCATTACTTGGAACTATTTGGGTTTGAAGGACCAGGATCTGGCCAATCAGGAGTATCCTGCAAATAAAATTTTCTTTTAGTGCGTTTGATTTTTCTTTGATGTATATCTATTAGAGTGTTCTCTTATTCCTGTAACTTTATTGTTATCTATAGAAGTAACATGGACTTTGTCATAATACAGGTCAGTTTTTCGTATTCTTTGTCTGGTGAAATACGCTATTGGTTCATTAACGATAGGGGCTCTTCTGCATTTTCATTGGCTCTTTTAATCTTTGAGAGCCTTTCTCTAATTGTTTGTTGTATAATTGCTCATAAAATGGTAATATTTCATCTTTTCTTGTTTGGTTGTATAATTCATAAATAGTTTTATCAAGGTCTATTTCATGTGCGTTCAAATTTTCATAAGGTCCATATAATAATGTAAAGGGAGTGGAACCTGTAGAGGAGTGAACTGATTGATTATATGTAGTTATTGCTGTTATCATAATATTTTTAACATCATCACTATTTTTCTTTTGATTTTTCAGTATGCGTATCTTTTCCAATAAGGTGGAATGTACCCTTTCAATCGGCGAATTTGAGCTGCTGTTATAATTGGTTGTAAAGTGTAATTCTATTCGAAAAAGTTTACAGAATTCTTGAAATACTTTGTTTTTAAATTCTTTACCTTCATCACATACTATCTTTTTAGGGTAACTGTGGTGAGAAAAATAATGTCTTAATTTATTTAGGATTGTTATACCTGTCGTATCTGTTATAAAATAAGCTTGAGTATATCGCGAAAATAAGTCGATTATCGTTAAGAATTTATTTCCTTCAAAACTAAAAGTGTCATTTATTATTTTATTGATTTTAGTTTTCATATCAGGGAAATAATAATGTAATTTAAGGTGGTTATACGTTTCTATTATTCCGTTATGATTTAAATTATGGTAGTCTTCTATAATTTTACTCTGTGTATCTGAATTTTCTACATCTTTAACTAAAATATTACTTTTGATAAATTTTACGTTATTATTAAATAATTGATGGGTCATAGTTAAAAATTTTGACTCTAATTCTTTATCTTTGAAATAAATTCCATACAATGTTTGAGGATTAATTATTTGTTTAAACATTCGAGTTAAATTTTCTAGTTCTGATCCTTGTCTGATTGTTATGTCATAATTATTTTTCGAAAAAGGTTTTTCATGATTAACATTAAATTGATCACCTAATCTTAAGATAATTCTATTCATGAAGTAATTTACTGGTTTTTCGGAAATAGGCATAGTAAATATGGGATTCTCTTGTGCAGTGTGTTGAGTGATATCTGAATCTTTATTTTTATGCGTTAATATCTTTGGGGTTTCTATAAATTCGCATTCATTCGGTATTTCTGGATCTTCATCAATATTATTAAACAAAGAAGAGAGTTCGTCATTTGATTCTTTTACATTTAATTCTATTCTAGAAAGAGCGTCTGCAACCGTATTCTCTTTACCTTTTTTGTATTGAATTTTGTAATCAAATTCTTGAAGCTTAAGTCGCCATTTGATTAAACGAGAGTTGGGTGTTTTTAATGAAAAAAAGCCAAATTAAAGGTTTATGATCGGTTTCTATTGTGAATTGTTTTCCATAAACGTAAGGTCTAAAATGTTTTGTATTTTCTACCATTGCTAATAATTCCTTTTCTATTGTTGAATAGTTACGTTCAGCACTATTTAAAGTTCGTGAGTAAAATGAAATAGGTTTATTGTTTTGTGATAGCACACCTCCTATAGCAACGTTTGAGGCATCTGTGGTTATATGAAAAGGTTTATCAAAATCTGGATACGCTAATACGGGGGGAATTGCTGAGTAACTCTTTACATTGTTGAAATGCTCGCAAATAATCTTCATTATTAGTATCTATTTTTGAATCTTTCTTTAAGCATTTAGTAAACGGTTGCACTATTTTAGCAAAATTTTGTATAAATCGTCTATAATAGCCTATTAGGCCTAAGAAAGCTTTAATTTCTTTAGTTGTTTTTGGAATTGGATAATTTTTTATTGCTACTATTTTTGAGGGATTAGGTTTAATACCTTCAGGAGTAATAATGTGACCCAAAAAAGCTACTTCTTTGCATAAAAATTCGGATTTGTCAATCTGGACTTTTAGATTGTACTGTTGGAACTTTTGAAATATCTGTTTTAAATGAATAATATGATCATGTAGGGACTTTGAAAAGATAATTACATCATCCATGTAAACGAAACAAGTTTTATGTAAATAATCTCTTAAAACGTTATCCATGACTCGTTGAAAGGTACTAGGGGCGTTCTTTAATCCAAAAGGCATTCTGACATACTCATAATGCCCATTATTTACAGTGAAAGCTGTTTTTTCTATGGATTCGTTGTCCATTTCTATCTGGTGAAAACCTTGTGCTAAATCAAGGGTAGACAAATACATGCATTTACCTAAATTTTCTAAAATTTCTTCTATTCTTGGCAAAGGGTATTTATCTTCTATTGTTTTTTCGTTTAATTTGCGGTAATCTATTACCAAACGCCATTTTCTTTTACCACTAGCATCAATTTTTTTTGGTACTATCCAAATAGGGGAACTGTATGGTGATATACTTGGCTGAATAATTTTGTTGTCTAATAATTTTTGTATCTGATTTTGAATTTCAGTTTTTAGATTATAAGGGTATCTATAAGATTTAGAAAATACTACTTCATTGTCTACAGTTCTGATTTTATGTTTGATTGCATTAGTAAATGTTAGATCTGAGTTCTCATTATAGAAAATGTCTTTATATTTTTTGCAAAGTGATATAATTTCGGCCTTTTCTTCTAAATTTAAGTGTTTCGTTCTAATTATATTAGGTATGTCTAAATCAGTAAAATGTTCTTGAGGTTTTTCTTTTATTTCAACATTAACAATTGGTTGGACATCGAATTGTTGAATAAAATTAATGTCTAATGTTGTATCGGATCCTAATGGGATTCTACAGACACCGTTGTGTGCGCATGCTATCGATTCGGGAAGGTATAAGTTATTTAGTTTAATTTCAGGTATAATTACGTGACCTTCTTCAATATTTACAGGTATGTCGATAAAATTTTGGACTGTTTGTTTAAAAGGTTTAAAATTTTTAGGGTTAAGTTCAAAGAAAAACGGTATTTTAACATTCCTATCTCTAATATTTGAGTATTGTAATCAATTTTGCTCCTAATTTTCGAAGATCTTCACTTCCAAGAAGTGCATCGAATCTATCATGCCATTCTAGTACGTGAAACTCCATCTCTTTATTTATATTAAATTCATTTAATAAAGGATATTTTACATTAATGTCATTTGATATACTTTTATTTAGACTTTTTACAGAAAAAGGTTTTTTTAAATAAAAGTTCTGAAAAAATTCTTTTGCTGGTTTCGGATTCATGATCGAATTTGAGGCTCCACTATCTATCAGAAGTTTTAAGTTAAATTCGGGAATAGTAATAAAGGGTAGTTTGGGTTTACTGATTATGGTATTTAAGTCAAGGTTTTGTTGTTCCGAGGCTCTTAAACAAAAACTTTCATTTAATTCATTTTCATGAGTGGAACATTCTGATAGGTAATCTTCGAATTCATGATTATTTTCGGAAAAGTTTGACGAATCATCATCAAGTGGATCTACATCAGTTGGAGATTCTACGTTAAAAAGTTCTTCGGATATGAAATTTCTGGGTCCATTGGGTTTAAAGAAATTATTGCGTGTGTTATTTTGGAAGTGTTTATTAGTATTCCTAGTAGAAGTAGACATAGGGGTTGGTTTATAATCTGGTTTTCTTCCAAATACTTCGGAATTAGTGGGATATCTAGCCTGTATTGGTCTAGTTTGAAAATTAATAGGTCCACGAGGAAACTGATTTACGTTTGAATTATTGTTATTACTTTGTTGAGGTAAAATCATTTTTTGATTAGGGTTATTAGGTAATGTGTTCGGATATTGATAATATTGTTGGAAAGGTGTTTTATATAATGGTGGTTTTTGGTTAATTGGTTTTTGTGGGATTTGTCGGTTCAATGTCTTTTGTCGCATAAAATTCATGAAATTAGTCTGTTGTTTATAATTATCATAATCTTTAAGTTTTAGTAAACAATCATCTAATGAAGTTACTGTTTTATACATTATAAATGACCTATATGGTTCTATCAAACCTACTATATAAGTGTCTAATGCTTTTTTGTTAAACATGTCTATTTTATATTTCTTTAATTCATCTTTAATTTCGGTTATGTTTATGTGCTCTAGTAAATGTTGTAATTTAGTTCTAATTCTTTCATAATAATCCTGATACGTTTCATTACTATACTGATAACAAGTAACTAAATCATTTTCTAAAAGATTTTCATTTCTACAATCACCAAATCTATTAATTAATGTGGTTTTAACTTGTGTCCATGTACTACAATTAGAAATAACTAACGTATCTCTAGCCGCACCTACTAATCTCGAACAACAAATTTCAAATAATAATTTATTTAAAGTACAATTTTCCGGGTTTTTGTATAAATTCATAAATTTTTCTGATTGTTGTAAATAATAAGATAAATTTTTACTTCCTCCTTCACATAGAGGAACAATTTCCTTAGCCATGTTAATTTCTGTAAAATTGGCCATATTTTCTGAATTTGAATTATTTGAATTACTTAACCGTATAATTGGGGATCTATCTCTTACGTGACTCATTCAAAAATACTTATTCACATGTACTTATATATAAAATTAGGAAAAGAAAAGAAGAGAAAAAAAAACGTAAAAAGGTCTTACAAAATAAAGTTTGTTAATAGCATCACGGGTGGAAATGCCTAACGAGTTGTCCAGTGGAAGTCGGGTTGCAGCAGCGTTCTGATTCTTTACTGAAGTGAAGTCCTTCTTGTAGGTGAAGTCCTTCGTAGTTTGGAAAGCAGTTGAACTCGGATGCAAGAACTTCCGGACGGTTGGTGGTTGTCGTAGGTAGCCAATTAAGTATTAAAATACACTGTTGTTGGCTATCCTGTTCGCAGCGCCAATTATGTTTTTACTGTTTAAAATGTTTATTTTTAAAATATCGTATAATATTTTATTAAACATTAATAAACAAATATAATGAGTAGTCACTAACTAACAGTTAATATGAGAACTAACATATCTATCCATTATCAAGTGGTTTTATAACTTCATTTTATCTGTCATGATAGTGTTGAAAATAACATAAAAATATTTCTTAGTAACAATGGTATTTGTATAAGTTGTGATATAAGTTATTAATACCTTATCTAATAATATGGAAAATAACATTAGATACATTTCTTAATAATAAACATGATGCAATAATTATGTATTATTACTATAATATAACTATATGTATATGCAGGTTAGAAGGTAAAAATTCTAGAAGACGCGCTAAAAGTTGCAGCATATTTTGATTTGCACAAAAATATCTTCATTAAGATCCAAATCTACCCTGAAGCTTAGATAGACCTATAATCATCATTCATCCCTAAATAATAAAAAAATTCAAGGAAGCAAACTTAAAGCTGGAGCTCATTTTCGCTTGCATAATGTTCATTAAGATGCAAATTTACTCTAAGCATTAAGTCGACTGACAATGGGATTAATGGCAATTTACCGCTAAAGAATTAAAAAAATGCTAAAAGGCACTTCTAATACTTGGAGCACATCTTAGATCGACTTAGAGTGGAATTAACGGAGTGCAATTTGCCCTTAAATAGATGAAAAATTGTAGAGAGCATACTAAACATTGGAAATCTACCAAAGGACGTCTGTGAGTACGGTTCCTCTTTACTACTTTCAAAGCCCTTTATTTCATTTGCTATGGCAGAATTTTTTTTCGATAGAGGATTCAGGAATGCACCCCTAATACTACCATTAAAATACTCAATACTAAATGATATCGCCATATGTGTTACACAAAAGCCAACTCACTAACTTCATTAACTAAAATCGTGCTTGCTTTAGAATATATTACTTTGTTTGTCATTTGTACAACATGGATCTATACAATTTGATACCATTTTTGAAAAATGTGCATAACACTAATGAGTGGATATAAAATGTTTATCCTTCAATCCTGAACTGATAGTATCCTACATGCTTTTATGTATGTATTGCAACAATGTGATGTTATTGAACTCTTTGGAAGGGGTTTGAAAATTTGTGAAACTAAAATCACTAAAAACTTAATGAATAAATTTTTGTGTAAAAGTAAATGTGCTCCAACTTTTAATTTGCTTTCTTGAATTTTATAATTATTCAGGGGGAAATTAGACCCTATCATGCCCACTTGTTACACGTCCAAACCGCACTAGGCTTCGTGCATGCTTACTAATGTAAGCGGGTTGCCAAGCCAGCTAACAGGGAGATGGGCGTGGTCGAAATAATAAGTAAAATGAATGATTAATATGCTCAAACACCTTACACCTACATTCAAACAGCTCAGTCCGGGAAAATATGTCTCTAGGCGCCACCACAATCGAAACTTTGCTAAAATAATTGTCTTAAGCTGGATGTTAATTAACCCTACTTGATTGTGGAAAGTAGGATTGTGCTTACTCGGTAAACTCCTATACGAAGGTTCTAAAACAAACACTCGTCCCAAACAATTCAACTCAAACTCAAATAAATTTAGCACTACCCAGGTTATTAAAAACTTTTTGAATACACCTCGTATACCAAAACTTCCAAAATAAAATTTATCACTCAAATTCATTCAATGAACGGTAATTAATTTTAAAATTCTTAACATGAACGATATCTTTTAAATTTAACTTACTTTTTATAACATTTCTGAATCGTACTGACATTCGTAAATAATTTAAGGTTTCAAAACTCCAACTTTTTGTTATACTTAATGACATTTTTAAGACAACAGCTGATCCGTTAATAGTGCATTGCAATCAACGTGGGTAATATGAACTTTCAGGTTGTTCCTTAATCTTAAAAATCCAAAAAAAAAAAAAAAATTAAAATATGCAAAGCTTACTTTTAAAATTGTCAAAACAAGATCACCAATTAAGTAAATGTTACAACTGTGTTTCATACCTGGCTAAATAAACAACAGAATAAAAATTTAACGATAAGTATATATTGTCCTGTATAAAATAATAAACAAATGACAAGAAACAAACACAAATATATTTACATATACCACTACAGCGTGGTTGAAAATCAAAACCACACGTCACTACCAATTTCTGCAAAATTCTTAATACTATACAACCCAACACAACATAATTCGAGAACGATTATCTTTTCGCTTCTAAACTAATTAATATTTAATCACATTACACAAATGAACTAAACCAAAGAGATAATCGTGCTTTACTAAATCTTCAAAAATACTTAGATATATTCCTTACTTAAAATTGTTCATTAATCCTTGGATTTTCTTTCTTCTTTTTTTTTTCTTCCGTAAATCAATTATGTGTAGTCCATTGGTAATCCTTAAATTGCATGAACGCACATTACAAATGCTCAACAAAACTTATTCCTCTGTGCACTCGCGATTAGTTCACTACGCGAGGTTATTACTCCCACAAACATGTAATAACGGTAAACCTTTGGTTGCCTCTTACAAAATAATTCTAGCAACCTTTACACCAATCTAGTCCCTTATACAAATAAACTTTCAATGTCATATAACGTTACTTAAACATTGGCTTAATATACAACGAACGCTTCGTTCACTTAACAGGTGGTCTCATAAATACTTTTAGCTGAATCTCGTTACAAGAACACGCGCTAACCTTGACACTTCTAACGTTACAACTGTTAACTTTATTCAAATCTGCTTACGCACTTATTATTTTCTTGAAAATAAACAAACTAATTTTATCTTCAACCTCAATTTTATTATCGTTTTATTTATGAATGTCTTTTACGATTCATCCCCGGTTCGGGTTACGCAGTTGTTTAAACAATTACTGCCTCATTAAAATTCACAAATATACTCCAACATCATCCCATTCTATCACACAACCTTCGCACGCGTCTTCCGCCAACCTTCACCACCGGCCACAGCCAAAAACGAAAAAGCTTAACTGCCCTGTCAATCTCTGACTTTTCTATTTATAACTTCAGTCATCCATCTTTAAACATGTCTTCCTTCCGCGTTATATTCTCCAATAGTATTCATTCAAAATTCCATAGTTCCAACAGATGCCGCCCTCTATACAAGCACGCGTGTAATTACAATACATCGCCATATTTGTTCTTACTTACAAATTTTACAATTACTTCATGAAGAAATCATTTTTCGTCACCACATTCATTCAGTAGCCACTCTGGACCATTACACAACTTTTAACCTTTATCTCCAACCTGCGCTCAACCTGCTTCCGCAACATTTGCAAAAATCAGTACCGTCTAAGGTCTCAAATTCCATATACATACACGTATTCTCAAAACAATTGCACAACATTACAAAACCCTTCGGAAATTAACACTTAAACATACCCAATCTTTCTCTACATATTTTCTAAAACATTCTTCACTTATACTTCACATCTTCTGGCAAAGATTACTCATCTTATCTTCAAATATTCCATTCTTTATCAGCAGCAAAACAGTAGCGATACAGTGGAAAGCATTATCGTCCCATCGACCAATTTCTCTTCACATTTACATTCATCAGAATCTAATTATTCCAACACTAAAGTCTCTATAATATTCAAATACACGTATCTACATACTGAATTATATTTCTCCTACATTTCCAGTGGCGTATCATACACCCACATACATTATGCACCCACACAAAAAAAAAATTTTTTTTTGTTCAACCTCAATACACTCGTACTCAAAACACGTAATACACGTCATTACAACATCCTACATACAGGGTGCGTCAACGCAACCTGACACACTGTAAGTCGATATAATTTTCAGGGTAGATTTGCATCTTCATAAAAATATTTTTGTGCAAACGAGACTTTTAGTTTGCGTCCGAGAATTTTTTTAAAATTATTTTAGGGTGAATTGCACCCCATGAATACCACAGTAAGTCGATATAATTTACAGGGTAGATTTGTATCTTAATAAAGGTATTTTTGAACAAACCAAACTGTTTTTTGAATTTTCGTTTAATTATTTAGGGGTGAATTGCATCCCATGAATCCCATTGTAGGTCGATCTAATTTTCAGAGTAGATTTGCACCGTAATGAAAATATTTTTGTGCAAGCGAAAATATGCTTCAGCTTTCAGTTGAGTTTCTAATTTTTTTAATCATTTATGGCTCTGTTCCGCTCCGTAACTGTAAGGTAATAATATTTGGTGGAGTTTCGGTGGTGAATTTTGATATACTTCATAGTGTACCGTTCTGTATGATTCAACTTTTTAATTTTATGTTTTTCCAGCAGATAATTCGCTAATCTTGAAATTTCAGTCTATAAACGAGAAAGGACCTATATTCGGAAAAATTCTGTATGCTATAATTTTCTGCTGCTTTCACATTTGTTTTTGTGGAAAACGGGAACTGTAATTTTATTATTATTTAAATTTCGAAGCAAAGCTTGTGATATAAAATATGCTATCAGAAATTCATACATGCCATTAAATGTGCTCTGATTAACACAATAGTAATTTAAAAATTGAGGTATGGTTGATTACAGATAACAGGTATTAATAAACACGTCCTTGTTGGAGTTAAAGAACTAATGGCTGGGGTGACAACTAATTAAACGTCGCCAAGCCCAAAATCTAGAAAAAAAAAGGTTGTAAGACATGTACAAAGAAGAGGAGGATCCAGACAGCTTTATATGGGACTGGAATGTATTAAGGTAAAAACATTTACCTCATACACTGATTTTCTGTCAATGTCAAATAACTATGAAATTCTAATTGACCAAAACATGATTTTTCAAACACTGTTTAATTTGTCTCGTTACTTAACAAATTTTGCTGATTTTACTATAAATTTTGTGGATAAGTGGCGGCTCCATGTTTTGTTCTTCAAACTAAAACAAGTTACATTTTGACCAGTGACAAACATAGTATGATCTTTTAATTAAATATTTATTTTTATACTTCGCTTTAAAATTCATTTAATAGTTTTGAATGTTAAATTGCAACTTATTTTGAGTTTGACTATACGATTTACGTTATATTTAAACAAAATGCTTTAGTATATTTGCAATTTATTTTAAACCCTATCAGTGGCGTCCCTTAATTCTTACATATAACCTGTACAAACAAGGCTGAAAAATTTAGGGAGTATGCGAATTCAAATTAACGTTTTAACTGCTACTTACTTTCTTGTGCGCGTAACTAAGCGTAGTTTGTCTAAAAACATCTATCAAATTTAAGGCGAACGATCTATTTGGATTTGCGTGTTTGAGTGTGCATGTGCATGTAAGTGTGCGTGTTAGTGTGCGTGTGCGCGCGTGCGTGTGCATGTTATGACGCGTAAAAAGTGAATACGAGAAACGTCTGGGAATTATTTCTAGAATTGTAGGTCGACCACCAGAGGGGGTAACTGGATATCAAATATTAGAAATCTTACCTTTTTCAAAATTTTCCAAATTAAGATTCATTATAATTATGAAAAATGGAATCTTCAGAACATTCTACACATTTTTGGTTAAATGGTTTTTGTTCTATTTTTCCAAATAAGAGGTAGGGGAGAGTGGGAAGCCTGTTTTGAAAAAACGTCCGGTTCTACTACACCAAATTTTACAAACTTGGTACAGTTGAAACGAGATTTTGTCCACCAATGTAATGTACATCAACTTTAATCAAGTTAACCAATATGGCGAATGGTAGAGGGCGCTGCTTAATTTTTTTAGGTGTGTTTTCTCTTGAAAATATTAAATGGAAACATGTAAGTTTGACTATGTCTTTAAAAAATATGCTAAATTAGCAACAGAACAGCGCAAATCGGCTGTCTGTAACTTAAGAAATGGTTGGATGTGTAACGGCAATATCGCATTATCACTAAAAAGAGTACCTATGGGGCATCCATATCCATGATTTTGATGAAAACGCCTTTAGAGACAACTATTTTAAAAAGAAATGTTTGTGTAGTACACGACTTCATCATGGGAGTAAGAGGTAAACATCTAAATTTATAATAACTGTAATTTGGAAGTGATACACTACCATTCTTACCTACTGAAGTTTATTACCAACACATAGACTTGAAATATTCTGTATAAATATTTCTTTGGATTGCATCCATCACATAGTCCTTCATCGGGCATTACAGGAAAGAGACTTTGATCAAAGGCTCGATTTCTGTAACTAGCTACAGAATATGGCGCACAATTATAGCTTCACTTGTTTCAATACTTACTTACCTACTCGTATTCACCAAAATCATGAATGCCTTGTATTGGTTTTTGATAATGCGATATGTTTGTCACTCTTCCGACCATTTCTTAAGATATCTCGGGCCAGGAAAAAGATATCGCCATCCGGTTTTCACTGCAGCCAGTCTCTTCAAAAACTATTCTTACTTAAGCTCTCCTCTGCGGGTAATCTTTGGCATATCCCCTCGAAGGAATTGTTGCATTTTTATTACATTGAAGATAAGTAGCTAGGATGTCGTGCCCTTCGTACGACAAGCACTAAATCAATTTGGTAGGTTTACGTTTAAAACTTGTTACCGTGTCAACGCATTCATTTGTTTCACAGCCGACGCTGTTATGGCGATTTATAGAAAATATCGCTTCCAAATTATAATTATTATAATTTTAAATCTTTATCTCTTGTTCCCACGATGAAGTAGTATACGACACACGCATTGTTTTTGAAACAGTTGTTTCTATATGAGTTTTTATCAAAAGCATTCATTTGCATATCTTATAGGTACTACTTTTAGTAATAATGCGATATTGTCGTTACACATCTGACCATTTCTTAAGATATCTGTTGCTAGGAAAAAGATATCGACATCCGGTTCTCTCCGCTTTATTGCTAATTTGGCATATTTTTTAAAACCTTAATCAAAGTTACATGTTTTCATTTAATACATTTTCAACAAAAAATTAAACAGCGCCCTCTACCATTCGCCATATTGGTTAGATAGGTTAGAGTGAATGAAGTATCAATTGTTGGAAACAAGCTCTTTTCATCTATATCAAACTTGCACAGTTTGGTAGAGCAGAACCGAACTTATAAGCGTTTTTTCAAAACAGTATTCCCCACTCTCCCCTACCTATTATTTGGAAAAATACAACATAAACCGTTGAACCAAAAATGTGCAGAATGTTCTGAAGATTCCATTGTTCATACTTCTAATGTATCTTAATTTGGAACATTTTGAAAAAAAGTAAGATTTCTAATATTTCATATTTAGTAACGCCCTCTCATGGTCGACTTACAATTCTAGAAATAATTTCCAGATGTTTCTGGTGGTCACTTTTGTTATATAAATGTGCTTCCTGAAGCTGTAGTGGTAGCCCTTTCTGAGAAATGGCTGGCATCATTTCTTATTTGAACACCCGGTACGTACACTACACATTTGTGTAAATGTTCAGTTTTCTTTGCCCTTCGCTTGGAGATGATCACCAAACCATCCACGGGAGGAGACGTATCGTTTTCCTCCCTTGATACATAAACAGCTATTTATTTGAGCACGTTATTTGTTTGTCCTTGAAAGATTTTTAAATAATTTCTCTATCTACAATTTATTAATTTTTTCTTTTGCTAAACATACAGTGTGTCCCAAAATTAATTTCCCAGCCGCGGGATTAGACTCTATAACCAAAGTCGAAAATCACGTATGTCAAAATTTCTAAAACTGCCTCCTTACGAAATTATAGCCATCATGAAGATCGCTATGAAGGTATTTTTGCAAATCAATTTTTGAAATAGGTATCCAGATTTATTTATAATTAAATCGCTCTTGACGAAAGGAGAGTATGGCATTTTGTGTCAATGTTTGATTGCAAAATATCAAATCAATTGTAAAGTAACGTACAAAGGTAAACAAGTAAGTTTTTGTGCGTATTATAATGCCCAGAAGATACGGCAATCAATAATACTTTATAGGTGAGAGGCATGTGTACCCCATGCCAGCCGGCGAGGTACCACCACCCTTACCATGAGCTCCTCAATATTGGGTTTCCAAATTTCGAGCTCAGTAAGAGCTACCGGTCACCTTTTTCTTCATCCTTAATCTATTCTCATCCTTATCCTAGTTTAGTAATTGTCGGACGTAAAATCCGGCTCTGTTCAGATGTCCGGGAGGGCGGGACCCAAGCGACCGCGGTCACCGAAAGTGCTAACGTTCTAATCCACTATGGCAGCATCCGCGGTATCATGTCTAATCTTAATGTCCACCAACAACTTGAACAATTACAACCTGACATTTTGTTTCTATCTGAAGTCTCCTCTGAAAGCCACGATTCACCCAACTTGCAGTATCCCCAAAACAACTTTCGATATAAAGGAGACGTATGTTCCTATATCAAGGACAGCATTGCGCGCAAGGGGATTTCTTCCTTGGAAAATGAAAATTTCGACATGATTGTAGGAGATTTCAATGTTCATAACTCTAAATGGCTTCAATTTTCATCTACTACTAATCCTGCAGGTCATAGTGCAGACACATTTGCTATTGATTGTGATCTCATACAAATGATTTCTGAAATCACAAGAATCCCTGATAATCCTAGCCATTCTCCAGATCTCCTAGATCCCTTTCTTTCATAAACCCACTTGCTTATAAAACTTCCGTTCTTTCCCTCTAGGTCTATCTGACCATTGTTTAATAGAAATAACTTCTGCCGCCCCTAATTCCTATATTGCTTGTACCACTGATAGAAACTTGAGGTGTTTTAAGTCAGATAGATGGAGTGATTTACGGGACTACTTGACAACTTTTACATGGCGTGAATATTGTATTATGTCGTCCTCTACTTCAGACATTCCTCTTTCAGTAGCTGATATATATATATATATATATATATATATATATATATATATATATATATATATATATATATATATATATCACGGTTGCAAAAATATTTTACGTCCAGCAGTAAATTATAGAAAACATTCCAAATCTAGGTAAACCACAGTTTCCTATGTTAAATATTAGTGTGAAGACATTTTCAGCAGTCAAGACTTTTGGGGTGGGTGGTTGCACTTCCCTTATCTTCAAATCTGAATTAAGAGTGACGTAATTTAGGTTATCTGGATCTTCATAGAGAGAACATCACTATCAGTATCAGGAGTTCGAGATACATTTTTTTTACCAACTTCATCGTTTTTATCTTGACCGGTTATATTGTAATGGCTTATTAAAAGTAAAACAGCTAATACCTCTGATACTGGTTCATAATAATAATAATACTCACTCGGTGGCAATTATACTTTGTAACGGATAATATACAATACTTAGTTGCTACTATTATTATTATTATCAAGCTGTACCGTATTCATCATCTTCTTGAATGTATCTTTACCCGCCAGAAGTACGTTTTCTATTTTATCTTGAGATATTTTCTATTGTTACTAATTTAGCGAATCAGATAATATTATCACATATATAAATTACAACGTATTTGAAATGACCCTGTATTATTGATATTCTGTAGAAACGGTCGACCCTGGAATTTTTAAACTTTAATCAAATAAGACAGATATAGGAACTTGCTCTCGGGCCTTCACCTCCTTGCCGTGGCCCTTATAGGCGGTTGGAAATAGTATTATAATAAGAAGGCCCTTATTCTGTCTCATAAGGTAAGTATAGGAAGTTGTGTTAGGGTCTGCGCTCTGTAGTGTAGTATTTCCAAGGTCGTGCTGAAAACAGCTAATTTAAGTATAATCTCATCTCTGTGTAATAATAATAATAGTAGCAAATAAAGATTGTATATTATACGCTACATGTATTTAAAGTATAATTACCACCGAGTAAGTATTATTATTATTATGAAGCAGTATCAGGGGAATTAGCTGTTTACTTGTTAATAAGCTTTACCATATAGCTGCTCAACATAAAAACGATGAAGTTGGAAAGATAAATGTATCTCGAACTCTTGATACTGATAGCGATGTTCTGTCTATGAAGATCCAGACAAGCTAAATTACGTCACCCATAATTCTTAATCCAAAAGTCTTGACTGCTGAAAATGTCTTCACACTAATATTTAACATAGGAAATTGTGGATTACCTAGACTTGGGATGTTTTCGATAATTTACTGCTAGACGTAACATATTTTTGCAACCCTGACCTATATAACTAAAAATTAGTTACTTTTAATTGGTATGTTAAGTTTATGGCTATGAACATATTTGACAGTGTTTAAAGAAAGCATGATATTCCGTACTAATAATAAATTTTACGTAATTTAATCTGACTAAATAAAAGTAATACGATTGATTTTTAAACGTGATCCCTAAACTAAAACACACACTTAGTAGTAAGGTATAAAGAAGGCCCAAATTAATCATTATTAATACTAAGGCAATATTCAAACAATTTTTACCCGATTAAAAGGAGCTTACAATGAAATGTAGACAATCTGTAATACATATGAGTAACCATTTAATGCATTTTATTTTTGTTTCAACCTTGTACATATAATTTTAACAGTCGACCTTCAATATTTACTTTTAATTGATAACACTATTAAAAGTACTACACAATGGATCGTAAACGATCTATAATGTATATGTGTAACCATTCAATTCATTTTATTTCTGCTTAAACCTTGTACATATAATTCAACATTCTCAAGGGTAAAATTACTATAAAGTGTTTTATAAAACAAACCGGCAAGTTGGTAAGATAAATGTATCTCGAACTCCTGATACTGATAGCGAAGTTCTGTCTATGAAGACTATGATAACACTATTAAAAGTAGTACAGAATGGATCGTAAACAATCTATAATGCATATGTGTAACCATTTAATTCATTTTATTACTGCTTAAACCTTGTACAAATAATTTAACATTCTCAAAGGTAAAATTATTATAAAATGTTTTATAAAACAAACCGGCAAGTTAATTACTCATTTATATGTATAATGCTGAACGCGAACTTTTCTCAACGTAAAATAAGTATATTGCAAATTGTTACAATCAACCTTCAACATTTACTTTTAATTGTTAGTTGATAGCACTATTAAAAGGAGTACACAGTGAAGCGTAAATAATCTATAAGACATATGTGTATTAATCAACGTATTGATGCATTTTATTTCTTCTAAAACCTTGTAGGTATAATTTAACACTCTCAAAGTGAAAATCATTTTAAAGGTTGTTTTGTAAAGCAAACACGCAAGTTAATTACTCATTTATATGTATAATGTTGAAGGTGACTTTTTTTCAATGTAAAACTAATTACGTTGTTGTAATAAAATTCGTATATAGGTAAAGGCCACAAACCTCAATTGAAAATTAAAAGAAATGTAATAATTTTAATAACAATTATGTCTCTTTATAATAAACCCTATTACGAAAATCACATTGTAAAACAGTTATCTAGGCCAGAATTGCGTTTTTAAACTCAGATAGAAATTAATTAATAGGCGTAAATACAATATGTTAAGGTTAGATACTGATAAAATTTGAGTTAGCGCTTAAAATTCAGACTTAAAGACAGCGTAGAACATAATCGTTTAAGGTCTAAGTTATTATACCTTTGAAATATTTTTGACAAAAGTCAAAACTGGCCCTAATAATTATTAGTAATAACAAACGCAGATTAAATAACATCTTTTTATTACGAAAAACACTTGCTATCATCTTTACATTTCTTACCTATTAATTCTTCTTCCCCATTACTAGAACACAATTTTTATGACAGGGACGATACCCGTGAACAGGTTCCTATAACAGCCTTACAAGACTAGAACCCTTTATTAGAATTCAAATTCCAGCTCAAGGCGAACTCCGGGGTCAATCCTAGACTAACTCCAAAACTAAACTCGAAGTCGATCTCAAGGCCAAAATACGTCCCACACGTGGGCGGCCTTGGGGTTTGCAAGGTCAAAAAGTAAAAGTCAAAGCCCCTATTCTGGTTTTGTGATAATGCTCTTGCCACAGAGCGTCTATTCCGCCAACTTTTTCCTACCAGGTGACATCCAGATCATAAAACAATAAGTGCTGTTGGAATTAGTCTGCTTGAAACTGGATGTTTGGCTCCTAATATGATTTATGCTGGTGGTCCTAGACAGCTAACATGGTAACAAGAGGAGGGACTACTCCACGACATTGGAGAACATCCGACTGTAAGTACCAGGATCTTGGAAACCAATCGTCACCATCGTCATAGTACTATTCTAGGATTTATGCAAAGAGAAAGTCAGTGTCCTTATGACTTACAGCTGGTTCAATAATTGCATCCTGGGGATAGTCAGTTGCGCTTGCTATTCTTCAAATGGTTTTTATACTGCTTAGATACAAATGAAGACCTTTTTAAACAAGTATTGTGGGGTGATGAGGCCCATTTTAGTCGACAAGGGGTGTTTATCCAGCAGAACATGCATAGCTCGAATTACGAAAAACTACATCAAATTGGAGAATCACCAAAGCCAGTGCGCTGGAGTGTAATTGTGTGGATTGGTCCATTGGCGAATGACATAATAAGACCACATTTTCTGCCTAGAATATTACACGCAGAGATTTATGCCAATTTTTGGAATATCACGTTACCAACCTTTTTTGCAAGATATTACTTCATTGCAACGTCAAACTATTGTGCATCAACATTATGGAGAGCTCATTATTCTTGAAATGTGCGAGAGATATTAAATCGGCGAGTTACCGATAAATGGATCGGTCGCGGAGGACCTACTGCTTGGCCACCTAGGTCCCCGGACCTCACCCTGATACTTTTGGTTTGGGGTTACTTGAAACATGCGCTATACCGAATAATGAAGATGACGTTATTGTTCGTATTCATGAAGCTTTAACTCAAATTACAACCAAAACAATAGGTCGTGTTGAAAACAATGTGCTTCGCCGATTGCATAGAACAAAAATGCGAACGTTTCCTACATTTTCCTTTCTAGATTTAAGTATTTTAATTTTATTATGTCACTTGGTTTAAATTAGTAGATTATTTTTACTTGGATATTTGAAAATATTATTGCAATTCTTAATATTTTTGATTTTCGAGTTATTTTTGATCATATAGTACAATCCCGGCCGATGGGGAATTAATTTTGAGACACCATATATAATTACTTTTGATCACTTGTTTAGTTTTACATATTATTTCGTATTGTGCTTTAAACTAGCCTACTTTACTTTTAGCTAGGATTGTGTGTTATTGATTTCACTTTTATTTCTTCTCGATGGTTGCCTAGCATGTGGCTACCTTAACAGCATTCTTACTTATGTATTTGGGAACAAACAGTCACAAATGCTTTTTTAGGTTTTTTTTAACTTCTCCTCGAGCAAATAAGCTGTATACATTTTATGAATAAATTTAGATTAATACACAATACTTGTATAATTACGTTTGTGAAATGAGTTCTCAAAGTTAAAGTAACATTAACAACCCATTTTCCGATTTACAAAATCTTAAACTAACTATATAACAGCAAAATACGTTATTATTTTAGCTTTGAAAATTCTACCATGTAACAGTTAACGGTACTGACCACTTTATCAGCGTCATTATCTCCATTAGTGTCTTTGCATTTCTGGATAACTTCTTCTGCAAATTCTTTTTATTTGGATAGTCAGGATGACTAAAAAATGAAAAAACTTTTGAATGAAACCATTTAGCTGTAACGGACGGAACAACTGCAAGATTTTCATCAAACATTTTCATTTCTCTTCCCCAACATAAAACATAGTTATTTGTTTTTTCATCTCCTGTAGCCAAGAGACGATTTTCAAAATGACTTTCAACGTATTTTGCATCAATTCCGACTTTTTTCATGCACGTGTAATCCTCTATAGTATAATACTCCTCGGCAATGTCATAACAGATTATCTGTAAGGCGAGATTTTGTTAAAATTATTATGAATATTTGATTGCAATACCTGAGTGAAAAAGAGAGTCACACTAAGAACTGCTGGATAAATCATTATGGTTAATGTTTACTATACTGAATCGAATTTAATCGTTTTTAGGTGTATTTATATACAGTTGCGCACACTTGGAGAAATTAAGTAATCTTACTTTATCGTTAAGCAATTGATCCCTACAAAATAAAAATAAAAAGTAGTAAACAAAAATAAAAATTAATGATTCCTCAATTTTGATATATCCGATTAGTACGTGTAGACGTAATTTCCGCATTATCAAAAAAAGGAATAAATTTAAAGAAAAAGAAACATGATAGATTCTTTTCTTCGCATCTTTGAAGTTGCTATGTATATCGAGTAAACGGTTAAGACAGGATAATATTTGTTTATCTTTAGTTTAGATCAAAAGTATAAACAAAAACTGTGGATAAATAATAGTTGTACTTAATTGTAACCTTCATCAGCGCACTTGATTAATAGCGTATAATAAAACGAATAAATGCTGAGCAATCAATACACTTATCTTACACCATTGAAAACGACGTAGTAGACTTCAGCGCTATTTTTTTGTTTGGTCGGTGTGTTAAAGAACATAATTCACTTATCAGCAAAGCTTTAAAGTAAGGAGGATTTATGTTGTAACTATTAAAAGGCCTTCGCGCTAATTTTACGTGTTTCTCTCATATTTTGACTACTACACTAACTAATCCATAGAAACTTTGAAACTTGTACAGTCTTTTTGTACGTTTTTTTTTTTTATTTAGGCTCAAATAGTATACTTACTCGGTATCTGTTCTTTTATTCTTGTATAAATTAATAAATGGATAATGGTTATACAGTTTCACTTTTCCAATTAAATCAGTAACTCTAATATTCCTGGAAAAATTCTCATCTTCATAGTAAGTTGCCATAAAACTACATATCACCTTGCAGAACTCTCTTATTATCAAAATGATGCGCCTTATAAACTCTTCACCAGAATTATAATATACCGATCAATGATAAATTTAGATACAGTTGGTTAAATAATATTGATACTGTTTTATATTTGAAATAATTGTTGCAAGGTGGGAGGTGTGTATCCAATGCCAGCCAGGGAGGTACCAACCGCCTTACCATAGGTTCCAATATTGGTTCTTCGATTTTTTGATATCAATACCTTAGTCCTTAATATATCCCCATCCTTATTCACCCTTCTTGTCCTCACTGTCTTCCTATTACATTGAAAGTCCAAATCAAAAAGAAAATGTGGCTGTAATTTCTAGGGTAATAAATGCCACTCATAAAATCCTGTCCCGTTCGGATGTCCAGGAGGGAAGGACCCCAACGACTTCGGTCATCGAAAGTACTCACTTTTTGATCCATTATTATATCGACCGTGGTATCAAGTCTAATATTGATGCTATTCACCAACATCTTGAACAATTACAACCTGACATTTTGCTTCTGTTTCAAACACACCTTGCAGAACTCGTTTATTATCAAAATGATGCGCCTTATAAACTCTTCACCAGAATTATAATATATCGATCAATGATAAATTTAGATACAGTTGGTTAAATAATATTGATACTGTCTTATATTTGAAATCACTGTTGCAAGGTGGGAGCCATCGTATCTCATGCCAGCCAGGGAGGTACTAACCGCATTACCATACGTTCCAATATTGGTTCCTCGATTTTTAAGATCAGTATCTTTATCCTTAATATATCCCCATCCTTATTCACCCTTCTGGTCATCACTGGCTTCCTATTACATTGAAAGTCCAAATGAAAAAATGAAAATGTGGCTGTGATTTCTAGGGTAATAAATGCCGCTCATAGAATCCTGCCCCGTTCGGATGTCCAGGAGGGAAGGATCCCAACGACTTCGGTCATCGAAAGTACTCACTTTTTGATCCATTATTATATCGACCGTGGTATCAAGTCTAACATTGATGCTCTTCACCAACACCTTGAACAATTACAACCTGACATTTTGCTTCTATTTCAAACACGTCTCCTGTAAAGCTCCTAATCATCCGACTTGCAATTTCCCTACTATAATCTTCATTCTAGCTTTCGATACAAAGGAGCCGTATGTGTCTATCTCAAGGACAACGTCGCTTGCAAGGTGATTTTTTCATTGGCGAATAAAATTATTAACGCAATTTGCTTTTAACATTCTGGTCCTTAACTTGAGAAAATCCACTGTTGCATTTTTTGATCTTATAATGACAGTAATTTTCATGACTTTTTGGATTATGTGAGGTTGAAAGCTGAGTATCTTCTGGCTCAGTTTCCATCTTGCGATAACACATATTTTAATGATAATAACTCTAATTGGCAAACTTGTTTATGAAGCTTCAGTTCCTTTCCCTCTAAGTCTTTTTGACCATTGTCTAATATAGATAACTTCTACTGCCCCTAATTCCTCTGTTATTCGCAACATTGCTCTTTCGGCATCTGGAGTCGTCGTCATGGGCATAAAGCTGTATATTCCCAAATAAAATCGAATAGGTCATTCACATTCTCAACCTTGGTTTAATAAGGCTTGTGTTGATAGAGTGTCTTTGAAAAATATATCTTATATTCAATGGAAATCTAAAATACAACGATCGAGGGTCATGCAGGCTACGTTGGTGATAGAAATACCTGCAAAGGTATTACCATTAAAGATAAAAAGTTGTTCGACGAAAATGCAATGAACTAGCTGAATCCCCTTTGGGTAGTCTTAGATTTTGATCTTTAGCTAAAACCATCAGTAAAAACTTCATTTCCACCATCTCGTTTTTTGACGGATATATGGTTGCTGATTATGTAGACAAAGCCAATATTTTTGTGGGTTTATTTGCATCAAACTCGTGTCCTAATGATTCTGGAAAATATGTGCCCCATAGTCAACTCTTCTACATGCACTATCAAACCAATTCATTTTCGGAACAATCACCTAAAATCAGCTATCAGTAGGCTTGATGTCAATAAGGCGACTGGTCCAGATGGTATCCCAGTTATTGTGTTAAAGAAAAATTCCCCGAACTAGTACATGCCCTATCTATCCTATCGGTCTCTATGTCTACTGAAGAACCTCTTTCATCATGAAAGATACCAAATGATCTCTGGTACTACCAACCAATTGCCATCACTCCCATTTTGTCTAATATCACGGAAAAAGCTAACAACCAGCAACTTCCCTTTTTCCTTGAAGCTAACAAACTCCTTAGTGACCACCAGGAAAAAATATTTTTTTCTTCAGACGTCAATAAAGGATGACATTTTAAACTTCACCTGACAACGTTAAAGTTTGACATTTTCACCGGCGGCTGTAACAGTCTTTTGCATCCCCTCGCAGCGGACGCAAAAGTAATGTAAGTTAATAATTCAAACACCCAATTTGGAAAATAACGAAAACATTTTCGAAAGCATTTTCTCCAAAATAAAATCCGCCAGAGGAAATAGTGGACGTCTCGCTGCGTTCTAAGGAAATGGTCTTTAATTCTTCCTCTTCTACATGAACCTGTGTACTCGTAGCGCTTGCACTAGGTACAAAAATTTTCAAGGCTGCCTCTTTTTTGTTGATAGAGAGTCTTCAATACAACACTCTGCTACAGTGCTGGATTTCCAGCCACCATGGCGCTTCAAGCACATTAAATCTGCGCCGCCTTCCACCAGCAGTGTAGCTGAGGTTCTTCTTAGACAATGCCCTGTGTATTCTATATAGATCGCTAATTTTAAGAAAAGAGCTACCTCCCTAGGAACACTACTTATTTTGTGGATTCCCATCACCGCTCATAAGCATTTTCCATTTCCGCATTTCAAAAAAAATCGGCGATCAGTCATATCTCGTGGGCACAAAGCAACATATTTGTTATATAAATTTAGGAATGATTCCCCCACCACTGTAAATGATTTAATTTTTTTTGTTTTGCTGTCTGGAATTTTAATACGTAGCAGAGTTTTCAGGTTCTCAATGTCGTCTACCTTCATCTTCACCAATTCATCGCAACGACATGCCCCTGAGATACCAATAATCAAAACTATCTAAACAAGATGCAAAATATAAAGACTTGTTTTCATTCTACTTCATTGCCAAGTATTTTTCATCCGACGCTTCCGATAAAAATTTGTTAAATTGGTCTTTTGTAAATACTTTTACTTTGGTCTGCTTTGGGGTGTATCCTTCATTCTGCTTCTTTAGATATGCACGAAGTTTCAAGTATTTGATTATATCTACGCCATGTCGAATGTTCAATAATGATTTTATCATCGAATATGGAGACCACATTGTCGAGCTTTTCATTTTCATTTTTGTTGCTAATTCGGCAAAATAAGCTAACATTACGGTTTCAGAGTATCTTTTAATATTTTTTTCGTCGCACCATTTTATAAATTGCTGAAAAGCGCGTTCATAGATTTTGCTCGATCTTGTAGGTAATAGATCATTTATTGCTGTGTTAGACGCTTCAGTAATTTCTGACGGCATGTAGTTCTCCCAATCCATCATACTCCTAACAATGTAATATTTTAATTTACACAAATAGGAACAAAAAGTTTAATAAAATACTTACAATAACACGGAGAATCTTCACCAATTTTCAACTTGCTTGCCAAACCACTCTATCTAACTATTCCGCATTTTCACAACCTAATTATTTTCCTTATTTCACATTTAAGTGTAAAAAACGTTTGAAGAAAGAATAGTATACTTTATGCGGAGCAAAGTGACTTTTTGTGGCTCATCTGTATTTGACGGACTCACTACGTTCGTCCGTTAAACCTGCAGATTCGCCACAAAAAGTGTCACTTTAGCTATTCTTTACTATTTCTTAATCCTTATAGAAACTAGCCAAGTCTGCTAGACGATCGAGATATTTGATTGGTTGTCCAGACATGTGGGAGAGTAACAGGTTCACGACGTTCCAGTTATGTATTGCCTTATTTGTCTTGTGTCACATTCTGTGGGTATTACAGTGTTAGAGTGACGTATTATTAACTAATATGAGGTTTAGTTATGTGCTACCCGCCCCATAGACCTAACGGGTTACTCAAGCAATAAATAAGAAATACATGTAGGGGCGTGATGGGTTTCTTAAGCGATAAGTTTTTTAAGCTATTTTTTTATATTAATTTTATATTTTTGATATCAATGGGAGCAGCACTGCTGAATACTGTAAGGAAATATAAAGCAACTCTACGCATTATATTTTTTGATGAAAATATGTTCTTCTTCGGTTATAAAAATGACATGGAAAAGGAAAGTTCTGCTGCTGATGAGATTCAAATAGAGATAGATCGGCTGATGATGGTGACGATGATGTTTCACTATAATCTGAAGACGAAGATCTTGAAACTTTCCCCTTCATTTCACAAAGAATCTTACTTCCCGAAGATTTAAATGATATAGATTCCGATGATTAGTATAATGATCCAGATAACGTATCGATAGAGGAAGATATGTGTCAACCTGATGAACTAGTTGAAGTTGCGGTGAGAAAAATTTTGGAAAAAAACAGAGCCGACTCGCCTGGCCCTTCTACTTTCAGAAATGGTACAGAGAGATCAAATGAGCTAAGTGCACCGTTTTCCTCACAAAAAAAGGGAGTTACAAAGCAAGCTAAACGACCAAAAACAGCAAAAAAAGATGAAGAAGCAAACCGAACATGTAGTATACTTGAGATACGCGAAAAAGAGTTAAATGGCAAAGACGGCACAACTAAATGGAATACTAAACCCATTCCTATGATCAGTACTAAATCTTCAAAAAAGAACATCGTACATGTTCCCGTCAAGACTTTGAACAATGCCGCAGTAGCAAAGGAGCCTCTAGAGGGTATCACATTACTACTTATTAAAGCAGGAGCAACTAAAACCAATCACGTACCCATAACCGTGATATATGATGCAACCTTGTGTGGGAACAGACATCGGCAACAATGTCAATAAATATATTTAGATTCATCAGTTCATGCTTGTAGTTTGATTCCAGCGAGACAAGGCAACACTGATTAATACATAATAGACTTGCGTCAGTGTCTGAGGTTTGGTGCTTCCTAATAAATAATTGCCCAATAAACTATTAACCCGGTTCACACACAACTATTGATGAGCAATTGGTTGAATTTCGGGACAAGTGTAAGTTTCTCATGTACATACCTTCCAAATTCTAAAAATACGGGATTAAATTGATTCTGTTGTATGACCGAAGTACTACGTACCGAATAAATGGCATCACTTATACTGAACAGGATTCCTCACCATCCCACGTTCCAGTAGCATTTTACTTTGTACACGAACTTGTAAAACTAATATCTAAGACAAACGGAACGTGCCATGTGACAACTGGTTCACCAGTGTCTAGTTAGTGCAAGAATTGTTAAGAGATTACAATTCTACATTTATTGAAACCATAAAAAAAATAAACCGTAGTTGCCTGCCGAATTTGTTATCCAACCTTTCAAGGAACGACCAGTAGGTTCTTCACTTTTTCTTCCTAAAGAAGACATTACAGTGGTATCTTATAAACCAAAACCTAACAAAACTGGTAACAGTTGTTTCTACAATGCATGATGATGCTTCTGGAAATCTAAAAATAGAAATGATCTTCAATTACAATGAAATTAAAGGAGGAATGGATGCCGTCGACCAGATGTTCCAATCTGTGAATGTGGGTCGCAAACCCAAGAGATGGCCCGTTATTTTCTTACAATAGGATAAATATTGCCTGCATTATCTTCTACGTAATTTATGTTTACAATACTTTTAAGTCAGGAAAACTCGGCTCCTATCAACGTTTGATTTTATGCTCTCAACTGTTGAAACAGTTCACTGAACGTTAGATGCACGAACGACTTGCTCTATGTATTCCCAAAGATCTGAAAGCTTACAAATGTCTAAAGCTACCCGATCAAGATATTCGATGGAAAGAGAATATCCCTCCAGAACAAATAAAGGAAATGTAGTCAATGTCCATCAAGAATCAGGGGAATGTCAAAAATGACATGCTCAATGTGTAATGGTGAACATCACAAAAAAAATTTGCAACAATTGCTTTAGAAATTACGATAATCAATAATGCTCTTCAAATTTTTTTTGTTTTTATATTCAAAGTTATACGTATTTTGCTTTTTTTTAGTTTTTTTAATAAACAATATATCAATGCATCAATAATGTATTAAAATACAAAACACGTTTTATTTATATATATATTTTTGGTATGCATTTTCTGGAGTACACTTCTGCAAGATGTAACAGATCACTTAAGCGAAAAAGTCCACGGGCTTCTGTAAGGGTTAAATAATAATTATATACAAAGGTAAGTAAAAACTACCAGTAACAAATTTAGCATATCAACCGATGAAGGTAACATCTAATTTTGTACACTATGATCGCCCACATCCGTATGAATTAAGAACGTAATCACTGATTAGGGTATTATAATATAATTGGGTTGACAATGAATTAATGGTTACAACAGCAATGAATAATTTGTGTTAACTGGTAATTAGTATAATTTAGTACGATTGATTTGTATTATACAAAAACGTCAACTCATCTTCATTGTTATATAGAATAAAGTTTAATACTAAAATAAAGCTCTGTGTGAAGCAGTAAAACATGATTTTCGTCCGATCAGTCGTATTTATCAATTAACTATGGCTCCATTTAGAACGGTACGTTGACTATACTCTGTTATAGTGTCTAAATGTAAACACGGCTGGTAATTGATTTACATACCGTCCTAGAACGATAAGTAAAAATAAGGAAAAATTGTTTATTTGTTAATAGTTAATTTGAAAACACAGTTATTTAAACTACGAGAATGCATAGCAACGCATGTGTGTTGTATTATATGACTGGTAATTTCAGTAGACTTTATTGAAATGCTTTCTACTCCCGAAAGGTCATTAAAAAGGGAAGTATAGCCCCGTTCACTGCTCTTAACGTGGGACACCACTCTACTTTCGGTTGAATTCGAATAACACTTCCAATTTACGTAAGAATTACTTCAAGAATCATTCGTAATTTATTCTACAAATTGAATTTTGTTTTCCGAACGTTCCTTAACGTACGCCTGTGCTGCTCTCCATGTCATTTTTATCCTAAAGCATTTGCTTCACTGTTAGCCAGTAATATCGCAGATGTACGGCCGTATGAATGGCCTGTGCATGTGACTGACTGCATCAGGTCATTTTAAATCGTTCCCTTTCCCTCCACTTACCTGGTACATTTTCCATTTGCGTTTCTACAGAATAATCGCTTCTAATTCTCGTGTTTTGGACGGCTTCTCAGAAAATTTCAAATAAATCCCATATTCCTCCCCTTGTAACAATAAATGATCTGGTAACGTTATTCTTCGTATTTGGTATTTTTAACACTAACATTGTACTACGACTTTCGATGTTTGCTGTACTAATGTTATATAACTCACTCCACCTACAAGTGCCCGATATACAACCACTGATTAATTTTGCATTCATATTATTTGTAACCGAGAACATTTAAAGCATTTGTAATGATCCTGCAGATCCTTCCTAAAATTCAAATCCTTGTCAATAAATTCCTTCAAACTTATTTCCTATTTTCTTCCACAACTGCATTTATATGATTTAAACATATTATCAGTTGTTCCCCACTCTCCCCACTCTCTCCCAAAATCCCTATATAAACATTAACTTCCCAACCAACTAACACACTTGACACTTTACTTTCATATTATTATTATACCAGTATTATTATTCCAGTATTATTCCTTACATCCTTTCCTTAATTAGTAATACTTTATTAGTATCCTAATTCTATATTAATCCTGCCTGAGCCTACCTGATTTATTATTCCTGCATTACATTCCTTCCTGCAGTCCTCCTGTTATATTCATCTAACCTCACATGACTTCCTGTTCATTGTACATTAATTCCTCATCATCTTCCCCTAGCCAGCATAGGTATACAAACTTATTGTGGGTTCTGGCCCCGATTTGGGTATACCTACAGAAGTTGATTGTGTGAAATCAGACGGAGGGCCTGTACACCCCGAATGGTTATCCACAGCTAACTACCTCTGTTTCTCATGACCTTTATCAACCAAACAAGATTGCTATCCCTATAAACTTGTTGAAGGTGTAAGCCGCGACAAGGATAGGGCATAGACATCCGAGAGATTATAGAGGAGTGACGGTGGTATATTGCCCCCGAAACATCCTATATGATCACGACCCAGGTTATTCCCTTAAACTTCCCCCTTTGACGGTTTCGGCTTGTGCCCCGAAAAAGGCTTCCTTAACCATAAATATTCATCCTCTTTCCCCTGTATATTATAACACCAATAACGTCGCCATCCCTTATAATAAATTCTCCCTGCTATCACACACACCCACCAGATCATATTTGCTCCTTTAATTACCTTTTCATTCAATCCTCCCCTATAAAACTCACTCACACACCACCTCTTATTTATCCCTATACAATAACCGTTCCCCTTAAAATAGCGATTTATCCTACACCTGAACAACCCTTGTTCTACTTTCAAATAGTAGTTCTACCTTAAATTATAATTAAATCAAATTTCTTACTTACTCATTATATAACCACCTCCTGATTACAATACTCCACCAGTATTTCACATTAATTATGTATTATCACTTATAATTAACAAAACACATATATTCACCGGTATACCACGTTTTGAACATCTGTTTTAGATTTAATACACAACCATTATGGAAGGTTGGAAACCAAGATAGGCCAGAGGCGTAGACGTTTAAAGGAAAACCATCAAGAATAATTAACATATTTTTAATCGTATTTTAGTGTATTATATAACCAGTTAGTTTCAGTTTCTTTATTTATTTGTCTTATATTAGAATCAATATTATAATTTCCGTTTTGCTTTGTAAATAAACCATTCCTGTATGTAACGTTTGTAAAAATTAGATAGGCAACCCAACCTGCATCTAGGTATACAACCTAGTCTGAACCCCCTTTTTGAGAAAGCTCTCATATTCAAAAATTAGAGTTTATAAGTTGTAAAATAAGACACTTACAACCAGTAAAAGACCGGTAGAAGCTACCATTAAACCGGGAAGCAATACACATTTACGCATAAACAAGCCACTAGGACCTTCGATGTGGGCAGATCTCCGCGGTAAGCGGAAAGAGGGAGGGGGTTAATGTGATTTTCTTCGGCCTAAATAACTCAAAAAATTGAAAAGTGATTGAATTGTTAATATCAACTAGCGATATAAGTAGAAGCTCCAGTTTGGCAGAACATTTACTGTAAACGTCAATTGAAAAATGTATGACTGCAATAATTTTCTAGTTTTAATATAAATTAAACAATCCGTATTAAATTGCAATGTAGACTGACACTATTTATTGCATAAAGGTTAGAAATACATTCTATTCTCGAAGAGTTTAGTGCGGACATAAATTTTATGTTGCAGTCTTCTTATTTTAACTTGGTAGTAGTTAATTCTATTCCTTTCAAATACTCATAAATCTTATCCATTGAATTTGCCGCAGGTTTTTTTGTGCCATTTTCTGTATGAAACATTTTAATCATCGGTACTACTGATTATACCATCCCTTACGAGCTAAATTTACTTACAAGTTTCAAACAGTGACTCACCAAGCTAATTATGCTGTTAACCAGTTATGGAATACCAACTTACTCTCTCTGTTTGAACCAGTGATACTGATGGAGGTCACACATTGCCTACTATTTAGAATTTCTCAAACCGAATTGTACCTGAAGGCTAGCAGTATTTAGTTGGTGTTTAATTTAACTTTAATTACCTTACAAATGAATACCATTACGTACGGGGTGGCCAACTAAGAATGCGAGGTACTGTATCTGGGAAACTATCCATCGTAGAGGCTTGCGCAAAAAAAAAGTTAGTATTAAACGGCCAATACAAAAACGGCCAATACAAAAACCTGGAAAATATTTTCAAGTTTCTGAAATGGCCGCTAGCAATCTTGAATCCAAGAAAATGATGTTTCTGTGAATTCTGCTATATTAACCTAATAAAAAAATAACTGATCCTTGAAGTCGAGGATAATCTAAACTTTTTTTGTTTGGCACTTTTTGACGAATGTCTAAAAATAAAGTGGTGGGGAGTATTCAAAGGTTTCCTTAAATAACCCCCTGTATCTTCGAAACGGCTAAGCCGATTTTAACAAACTGGGGTGCGTTGGAATGAGCTGTTCTTGGGCTACAAACGTTAAAATAATTGAAGTGTTGTTAGTTTCACATGTCGTCGCTAGAGGGATTTGTTCGACGCTCCGAGCTAAATGATGCCTAAACAAGCTCGCGAAAACCGCATCTCGATATCTTGTTCCTAACCTAAAATATCGGCCAAAGAAAACTTTATACGCAAATCCCTTAAATTTTAATTTTTTTTTAACTATATTTTTCTGGATTTGTTTCTATTATATAAGTTGTGGCCCTAAAAAGGATCGATTTAAAAGAGGTCGGTTTTAAATGCCCCCGTGAATGCTCGAAATACTGACCATCACTATGTGCATTGCTGTTGCCTCTTATTGGTAGACAAAACTGCAGCTTCAATTTCGGCTCTGAATAGGTTACGTAGAAATTGCGATTTTAAATGTTTGTAAATTTATTCACCAGAATAAAATCACCCTTTTTGAAATTACTACGGGCAAGTAAGCAATGCTAAAAGTTATACGAAAGGCCTATTTTTTGTTTGTTTAAATGCATTTTCACTATGGATATATACGAAAAATACAATTAATAGAAGCAGGCAATGGAAACAGATACCTAAACAAAACATACATAATCCTCAAATTGTCAATACTTTCGCGTTACTTTGAGCAATTGTGTGCTTTCAAAATTCGTTTTACGAATAATGAAGCTGTTGATATGCATGCGGTTTATTTTGAATGTCTTCAGAATGCCGCAGTAGCTAAATGAGTTTACGCGGCTCGATATTAGTGTTTTCGCTCATCGTTCCGGTTCCGGCATCGTGATCTTCGCCGCTTCGGAGGTAGATCTGTCACAGCTTGCATACAGATAATACGAAGAGCGGTCATCAGAAGAGGGCCACAGCCCAGCTGCAAGCAGGAGCCGCCGGAATATTGCAGCAGCAGCGGAAAATTCCAGGAACCAGAACACCGCCAACAGGATCGTCGTCGGTCAGGACAACTCTAATAGGCTAAAGGTATCATTAATAAATCATTTTAATTTAATACTTTCTTGTTTTAATTTAACTGTGTATTTCCACCGTTTCGTATTGGGTCTCTGATTTGCCTTTTTTCCTCGGGTGTGAGGCTGCACCTTGGCAGAGACCCGGCCTTCTTAAACAGATTCTTATTTCAATATTCAAAAACCTATTACTAACCACGCAACCGAGATGGTCAAGGTCGCCATGAGCTACCGTCAAAGTTGTGTCCCTACCCCGACGCCGTCCGTCCACCCACACACCACCACTCACCACACAATACGCACACACACTCGTTTCACCTCCACCTTCCTCACGTACACGCTCCCATTCCAATGCATCTTCCATATCCACCACATCCACACACTACATCTCCACACGATCCACCTCTTCCACAAAACCATTCAAACCCGCTCACAAACCTGCACTCACACACCCACACACATACACCTGCTGATACCCACACGCACACGCACATACCCTCTCCTAGCCACACCTTCTCAACCACCTACACCGTTGAGTCCTAAACCCGTTTCACCCAATCCTATACCTACCTGCTCAATCCTCGAGATATTGCGTCCGCAATATCCCGAAGTCCATCATCACAGAAATCCTCTTCAATTTAAAACCCTTAACCTCCGTGGTTGAACTTAACATTCAACCACAATCACACCTGCCTCCTGAAACCTCTCTCCCTTACCGGATGGAACGCAGCTTAGGTTGCACACCACTTCGGTGAACCTTCCTCATTATATCACAGTTATCCGGCCCCGTCCACAACTCCATTCCTAAACCTCCTCCTTTTCCTGCGTGATTCGTCACGTGGATAAGGACATCCTACAACGAGATCCTCGATGCAATCGACCTGCCTCACGTGAGAAAGGCCGCATCACCTCGAAGGCCAACAAAACCCATCCCTAGTCCGCGTCATCACAAATTCCCAAACCACCCTAGAGTTCCTTTAGCAACCGGTGTCTCCATGTTCAGGCACTTCCGTTGCGAACCTTCCTCATCCCTGCACCTCTCCCCAGTATTGTGTCACCTGCACGCAGGTGGGACATACCTCTGAGGAGTGCCCGACCGATCCATCAAGTGCCCAACTGTGGCGGAAGCCACAGATCCACATCCTGTAAGTCCGCAAAACCCAAAGTGTAGCAACTGGGATCCCATCCTACCTACTCCTTTATGCCGGATGCGGCGGAACCTCCAGTTCTCCGTCACAGATGGCAATCCTGATCCCATCATGTCCGACGAGTCTGACTCTGAAGACACCCTTCACCTTAAACCAATTGACACAGATCCCGTCACAATCAAACTTTCATACAAGTCCTTACCCACTCTCAGACCTGTTCCATCACCACCAACGCCGTGATCCGAACCATAGAATTTATCCTCAACTTTTTCCAACGGCGTATCAACGTCTGCGTAGCCGGTACGCGGAGGAAGGTCGCCGTAGTCCGCCAACCCATCCTTAAACGCCTTTGTTCCCAATGGACATCATAACAGGGACCATTAATGCTAGGGGCGTTCGTCGTAAACGTTAATTAAACACTTCTACACCAACACAATGTACACGTCCTTTCAATTACAGAAACCAAACTCTCACAAAAATACACACTACAATTTAACACGTATAATTTTTCCACAACAATAGCGCACACGGAACCGCCCTCCTAATTAAAACTGTTTCCTTCCACCTGTTTCAACTACCTGCATCTGCAGCAACTCCGAATGCGTTGCTGCAACGGTGCACTTCCCCACTCCATAGTATTCATATCCTACTTAAATCCACCCGGGCACAATACACTTCCGATGACCTGTTTATGCCTCAGCCTCCCAAATGCAGTCATCCTAGGAGATTTCAATTCCCGCCATATTCAATTCGGTGACACCGCAACAAATGGAAACGGCAACAGACTATCATCTGCTGTGTTGCAGTTGCCTATGTTGAATCGCCAATACACAACCCACTTATTTTGACCACTTAGGAGCCTCAATAATAGATCATATAATAGTTTCCGAATCAATAGAACATTACTTCGATCGTGAGTGCTTTCTAGGCACCACGATCACTTCAGATCATATTCCACTGCTGGTCAAAACTTCATTTTGTCCAGCTCCCCAATACCCCTCAAAACACAATCATTAAAGATTTTTCGAACGCAGACTGGAATGTGTTCGCTGAACACATCTCCAACAACCTTCCTACACCCGATCTTCAAACACCCAAGATCTCGAGAGAGCCATTAGAGACCTAACTTCCGTAATTACGGAAGCGGTCGACACCTCAGTCCGTTAAAAACATCGACATTTCCAAAACCGCTCCCACGACACATAGTGAACTGGATCAAAGAGAATCTATCGTCAATTCTTGAGATCCAGGATCCGGCTCTCAAGACGAATACAATCGCCTTAACGCCTTAATCAGGCGAGAAGCCAATAAACACGCAGAAGACTCCTGGCTAAAGCCACTTCCCAGTTAGATTATCGAGACGGTAAACGCTTCTGGCAACAGTTTGACAGACTGACCAGAAGAAAAGTTAACCCAAATCCCATCTAACCGACCTTCAGGGCAACCTAATCTCCTCCGACCAAGGAAAGGCCGATTTCTTTGGTCACCTCCAATTTCCAATCCCCAACGATCCCCAATTCGATCCTGGTTTCAAGGCCTCGAGAACCGTCTCGTGGAATTCCGAAACCTTAACCTTCCTGAACCCTCGACAACGAGAGTCCTTCGCCCCCAATTACGCCCGACCAGGTCAATGCCTATTTCAAAAAGGTAAAACTCAGCCCCAGGCGACGGCCTCAATAGAAAAATCCTCCGACACCTGCCCGGCCCATGCCTCCAACTACTCAAACATATACAATAAGTGCCTAACCCTCTTACTTCCGACGGATTGGAAATCGGCCTCCACCGTCATGATACCAAAACCTCACGAGACCTAACCTCACCTAATTCCTACAGACCCATATCCCTCCTGAGTTGCCTCGTTTGAGCAAATTCTAGCCAGGCGGCTCAGGGAACACCTAGAGACGACCCTTCCCAACAGCCAATTCGGCTCCCAAACCGGACGTGTCACGATCCCTTGTTGAAGCTGCTTACCGAGACCACCAGAGCATTCAATAAGTAATGCAATCTGGCTGTGTTCTGGATATTAAGCAAGCATTTGACAGGGTCCACGCCGGTCTCCTACAAAAATCCGAAACCTTAACATTCCTGACCCTTCTCCAAACTGCTTTCGTACCTGACCAATCGATCAGTCAAAGTAGGGAAAACCTTCTGATCCTTTCCAACCCACTGCAGGCGTTCCGCAAGGTTCTGCTTAGCCCCCATCCTTTACACCATATTTGCTTCAGATATCCTCAAGTTACCCAACCCGGAGTAGTCGTTGCGCAGTTTGCTGATGACACCGCCTTCTGGTCGGTTAATCGGAACAGCGAAACGGCCTCCAACCGCATATCCAAAACCCTTCGGAACTTTCCAACTGGGCCAACCGGTGGAGAGTCTCCGTTAACCCCTCCAAAACCCAAGCAATCCTTTTCCACCTAATTACGTAGATGACAAATTCCCAAACCTATCCTCCAGAAATGTCTCACCATTAACCAAGAAAGAATCCCTCAAGACCAAATCACATACCTAGGAATCCTATTCACCAGAACACTTAATTGGCTCTGATGTTAGAAAACACTTAACAGAATTAGAAACCGCAAACCTACTGGCCCTCCGGGTCGAATCAGAGGTTGTCACCCCAAACACTCAACACATACAAAACTTACATCCGCCCTGTTATGGATTTCCGAGCACCAATATACAAACATTAACCCTAACCACCTTTCCTCCATAGTATCCTGTGAACGCCGAATATTTAGACGTATACACGGGCTTACCTTCAGGTACCCAAGCAACCTCACAACACAACACGCAAACATACCACCAATCACAAACAGAATCCAAACACTTCAGAAAACTTTACACAAAAAGAATTTTCGGCGATACCATCCTACCAAAGAAATCATCACAACTTCCTACACCTACCAACCTCCCAAATTCGTAAAAACCCAAACTTAAATTCAAACATCGATCTTAACCCAATTATTAGACGACATCCCAGAGGAGATAGAAGAGACCTCGATAACATCCTTATGCACTCCGCATCCCACCGTCAAATGGATAACGACCACGCAAGGATACCGGCTAACGAATCGTTTACCCCTCACCACACTCAACCACATGCACACCTAAACCTAAATATCACAACATTAATTAATCAGACCTTCAAACTTTTTACACCAAATAAACCCTCAAATAATTTTCTTTTACACCAAAATAATAAACTCATGATTGTAAACCACACAATTACAAAAACATCGCAACACCAACAATAATGGAATGACCAGGGCTGAAGAGGAGGAATCCTGAACAGTCTACGAATACATATACATAAAACATAAGCATACTAACCAAAAGCATGAGCATACTAACCTAAAAAAAAAAAAAAAAAAAAAATAAAAAAAAAAAAAATAACTAACACAATTTTACATTTACTTTCATATTATTATTATACCAGTATTATTATTCCAGTATTATTCCTTACATCCTTAATTATCAAGTACATCCTTTCCTTAATTAGTAATACTTTATTAGTAATCCTGTTATATTCATCTAACCTCACATGACTTCCTGTTCATTGTAAATCATCTTTAGCCAGCATAGGTATACAAACTGTGGGTTCTGGCCCCGATTTGGGTATACCTACAGAAGTTGATTGTGTAAATCAGACGAGGGCCTGTACACTGAATGGTTATCCACAGCTAACTACCTCTGTTTCATTACCTTTATCAATAAACAAGATTGCTATCCCTATAAACTTGTTGAAGGTAAGCCGACAAGGATACATAGACATCCGAGAGATTATAGAGAGTGACGGTGGTATATTGAAACATCCTATGATCACGACCCAGGTTATTCTTAAACTTCCCCTTGACGGTTTCGTTGTGAAAAAGGCTTAACCATAAATATTCATCCTTCTGTATATTATAACACCAATAACGTCGCCATCCCTTATAATAAATTCTTCACACACACAAGATCATATTTGTCTTTAATTACCTTTCATTCAATTTATAAACTCACTCACACACCAAATTTCTTATTTATCCCTATACAACAACGTTTTAAAATAGCGATTTATCCACAATTGAACAATTGTTCACTTTCAAATAGTAGTTCTACCTTAAATTATAATTAAATTTCTTACTTACTCATTATATAAATCCTGATTACAATACTCCACCAGTATTTCACATTAATTATATTATCACTTATAATTAATAAAACACATATTCACCGGTATACCACGTTTTGAACATCTGTTTTAGATTTAATATAATAAACCATTATGGAAGGTTGGAAACCAAGATAGGCCAGAGGCGTAGACGTTTAAAGGAAAACCATCGAAATTAACATATTTTTAATCGTATTTAGTGTATTATATAACCAGTTAGTTTCAGTTTCTTTATTTATTTGTCTTATATTAGAATCAATATTATAATTTCGTCAAGATTGCTATCCCTATAAACTTGTTGAAGGTGTAAGCCGCGACAAGGATAGGGCATAGACATCCGAGAGATTATAGAGTGACGGTATATATTCTGAAACATCCTATATGATCACGACCCAGGTTATTCCCTTAAACTTCCCCTTTGACGGTTTCGGCTTGTGCCCCGAAAAGGCTTCCTTAACCATAAATATTCATCCTCTTTCCCTGTATATTATAACACCAATAACGTCGCCATCCCTTATAATAAATTCTCCTGCTATCACACACACCCACCAGATCATATTTGCTCCTTTAATTACCTTTTCATTCAATCCTCCCTATAAAACTCACTCACACACCACCTCTTATTTATCCTATACAATAACCGTTCCCTTAAAATAGCGATTTATCCTACACCTGAACAACCCTTGTTCTACTTTCAAATAGTAGTTCTACCTTAAATTATAATTAAATCAAATTTCTTACTTACTCATTATATAACCACCTCCTGATTACAATACTCCACCAGTATTTCACATTAATTATGTATTATCACTTATAATTAACAAACACATATATTCACCGGTATACCACGTTTTGAACATCTGTTTTAGATTTAATACACAACCATTATGGAAGGTTGGAAACCAAGATAGAGGCGTAGACGTTTAAAGGAAAACCATCAAGAATAATTAATATATTTTAATCGTATTTTAGTGTATTATATAACCAGTTAGTTTCTTATTTATTTGTCTTATATTAGAATCAATATTATCCGTTTTGCTTTGTAAATAAACCATTCCTGTATGTAACGTTTGTAAAATTAGATAGGCAACCAACCTGCATCTAGGTATACAACCTAGTCTGAACCCCTTTTGAGAAAGCTCTCATATTCAAAATTAGAGTTTATAAGTTGTAAAATAAGACACTTACAACCAGTAAAGACCGGTAGAAGCTACCATTAAACCGGGAAGCAATACATTTACAAACAAGCCACTAGGACCTTCGATGTGGGCAGATTCCGCGGTAAGCGGAAAGAGGAGGGGTTAATGTGATTTTCTTCTAAAATAACTCAAAATTGAAAAGTGATTGAATTGTTAATATCAACTAGCGATATAAGTAGAAGCTCCAGTTTGGCAGAACATTTACTGTAAACGTCAATTGAAAAATGTATGACTGCAATAATTTTCTAGTTTTAATATAAATTAAACAATCCGTATTAAATTGCAATGTAGACTGACACTATTTATTGCATAAAGGTTAGAAATACATTCCATTCTCGAAGAGTTTAGTGCGGACATAAATTTTATGTTGCAGTCTTCTTATTTTAACTTGGTAGTAGTTAATTCTATTCCTTTCAAATACTCATAAATCTTATCCATTGAATTTGCCGCAGGTTTTTTTGTGCCATTTTCTGTATGAAACATTTTAATCATCGGTACTACTGATTATACCATCCCTTACGAGCTAAATTTACTTACAAGTTTCAAACAGTGACTCACCAAGCTAATTATGCTGTTAACCAGTTATGGAATACCAACTTACTCTCCTGTTTGAACCAGTGATACTGATGGAGGTCACACATTGCCTACTATTTAGAATTTCTCAAACCGAATTGTACCTGAAGGCTAGCAGTATTTAGTTGGTGTTTAATTTAACTTTAATTACCTTACAAATGAATACCATTACGTACGGGGTGGCCAACTAAGAATGCGAGGTACTGTATCTGGGAAACTATCCATCGTAGAGGCTTGCGCAAAAAAAAAGTTAGTATTAAACCTGGAAAATATTTTCAAGTTTCTGAAATGGCCGCTAGCAATCTTGAATCCAAGAAAATGATGTTTCTGTGAATTCTGCTATATTAACCTAATAAAAAAATAACTGATCCTTGAAGTCGAGGATAATCTGAACTTTTTTTGTTTGGCACTTTTTGACGAATGTCTAAAAATAAAGTGGTGGGGAGTATTCAAAGGTTTCCTTAAATAACCCCCTGTATCTTCGAAACGGCTAAGCCGATTTTAACAAACTGGGGTGCGTTGGAATGAGCTGTTCTTGGGCTACAAACGTTAAAATAATTGAAGTGTTGTTAGTTTCACATGTCGTCGCTAGAGGGATTTGTTCGACGCTCCGAGCTAAATGATGCCTAAACAAGCTCGCGAAAACCGCATCTCGATATCTTGTTCCTAACCTAAAATATCGGCCAAAGAAAACTTTATACGCAAATCCCTTAAATTTTAATTTTTTTTTAACTATATTTTTCTGGATTTGTTTCTATTATATAAGTTGTGGCCCTAAAAAGGATCGATTTAAAAGAGGTCGGTTTTAAATGCCCCCGTGAATGCTCGAAATACTGACCATCACTATGTGCATTGCTGTTGCCTCTTATTGGTAGACAAAACTGCAGCTTCAATTTCGGCTCTGAATAGGTTACGTAGAAATTGCGATTTTAAATGTTTGTAAATTTATTCACCAGAATAAAATCACCCTTTTTGAAATTACTACGGGCAAGTAAGCAATGCTAAAAGTTATACGAAAGGCCTATTTTTGTTTGTTTAAATGCATTTCACTATGGATATATACGAAAAATACAATTAATAGAAGCAGGCAATGGAAACAGATACCTAAACAAAACATACAAATCCTCAAATTGTCAATACTTTCGCGTTACTTTGAGCAATTGTGTGCTTTCAAAATTCGTTTACGAATAATGAAGCTGTTGATATGCATGCGGTTTATTTTGAATGTCTTCAGAATGCCGCAGTAGCTAAAGAGTTTACGCGGCTCGATATCCTAGTGTTTTCGCTCATCGTTCCGGTTCCGGCATCGTGATCTTCGCCGCTTCGGAGGTAGATCTGTCACAGCTTGCATACAGATAATACGAAGGAGCGGTCATCAGAAGAGGCCAGCCTAGCCGCAAGCAGGAGCCGCCGGAATATTGCAGCAGCAGCGGAAAATTCCAGGAACTTCAGAACACCGCCAACCGCAGGATCGTCGTCGGGTCAAGGACAACTCTAATAGGCTAAAGGTATCATTAATAAATCATTTTAATTTAACTACTTTCTTGTTTTAATTTAACTGTGTATTTCCACCGTTTCGTATTGGGTCTCTGATTTCCAAGCCTTTTTCCTCGGGGTGAGGCTGCACCTTGGCAGAGACCCGGCCTTCTCATAAACAGATTCTTATTTCTTAATCTATTCAAAAACCTATTACTAACCACGCAACCGAGATGGTCAAGGTCGCCACCGAGCTACCGTCAAAGTTGTGTCCCCTACCCCGACGCCGTCCGTCCACCCACACCACCACTCACCACACAATCCTACGCACACACTCGTTTCACCTCCACCTTCCTCACGTACACGCTCCCATTCAATGCATCTTCCATATCCACCACATCCACACACTTTACATCTCACGATCCACCTCTTCCACAAAACCATTCAAACCCGCTCACAAACCTGCACTCTTACCTACACCCACACATACACCTGCCCTGATACCTACACCTGCACACGCACATACCCTCTCTCCTAGCCACACCTTCTCAACCACCTACACCTGCCTTGAGTCCTAAACCCGTTTCACCCAATCCTATACCTACCTGCCCCAATCCTCGAGATATTGCGTCCGCAATATCCAAGTCCATCACCTCACAGAAATCTCTTCAATTCCCTAAACCCTTAACCTCCCGTGGTTGAACTTAACATTCAACCACAATCACACCTGCCTCCTGAAACCTCCTCTTTACCGGATGGAACGCAGCTTAGGTTGCGACACCACTTCGGTGAACCTTCCTCACCCTATCACAGTTATCCGGCCCCGTCCACATACCCATTCCTAAACCTCCTCCTTTTCCTGCGTGATTCGTCACGTGGATAAGGACATCCTGAACGAGATCCTCGACGCAATCGACCTGCCTCACGTGAGAAAGGCCGTGCGCATCACCTCGAAGGCCACCAACAAACCCACATCCCTAGTCCGCGTCATCACAAATTCCCAAACCACCTAGAGTTCCTTTTAGCAACCGGTGTCTCCATGTTCGGGAGGCACTTCCGTTGCGAACCTTCCCTCATCCTGCACCTCTCCCCACGTATTGTGTCACCTGCACGCAGGTGGGACATACCTCTGAGGAGTGCCCGACCCGATCCATCAAGTGCCCCAACTGTGGCGGAAGCCACAGATCCACATCCTGTAAGTCCGCGGCAAACCCAAAGTGTAGCAACTGCGGGGATGCCCATCCTACCTACTCCTTTAAGTGCCGGATGCGGCGGAACCTCCCAGTTCTCCGTCACAGATGGCAATCCTTGATCCCATCATGTCCGACGAGTCTGACTCTGAAGACACCCTTCACCTTAAACCAATCCCGACACAGATCCCGTCACAATCAAATCCTTCATACAAGTCCTTACCCACTCTCTCTATAGACCTGTTCCTCACCACCAACGCCGTGTGATCCGAACCATAGAATCCTTATCCTCAACTTTTCCAACGGCGTATCAACGTCTGCGTAGCCGGTACGCGGAGGAAGGTCGCCGTAGTCCGCCAAACCCATCCTTAAACGCCTTTGTTCCCAATGGACATCATAACAGGGACCATTAATGCTAGGGGCGTTCGTCGAAACGCCCCTAATTAAACACTTCTTACACCAACACAATGTACACGTCCTTTCAATTACAGAAACCAAACTCTCACAAAATACACACTACAATTTAACACGTATAATTCTTTCCACAACAATAGCGCACACGGAACCGCCCTCCTAATTAAAACTGTTTCCTTCCACTGTTTCAACTACCTGCATCTGCAGCAACTCGAATGCGTTGCTGCAACGGTGCACTTCCCACCCCATAGTATTCATATCCTACTACAATCCACCCGGGCACAATACACTTTCCGATGACCTGCTAGTTTATGCCTCCAGCCTCCCAAATGCAGTCATCCTAGGAGATTTCAATTCCCGCATTCAATGGTGACACCGCAACAAATGGAAACGGCAACAGACTATCATCTGCTGTTGCAGTTGCCTGTTGAGGATCGCCAACACAACCCATTATTTTGACCATAGGAGCCTCAATAATAGATCACATAATAGTTTCCGAATCAATAGAACATTACTTCGATCGTGAGTGCTTTCTAGGCACCACGATAACTTCAGATCATATTCCACTGCTGGTCAAAACTTCATTTTGTCCAGCTCCCCAATACCCCTCAAAACACAATCATTAAAGATTTTCGAACGCAGACTGGAATGTGTTCGCGAACACATCTCCAACAACCTTCCTACACGATCTTCAAACTACCCAAGATCTCGAGAGAGCCATTAGCGACCTAACTTCAGTAATAACGGAAGCGGTCGACACCTCAGTCCCGCTTAAAAACATCGACATTTCCAAAAAACCGCTCCCGACACATAGTGAACTGGATCAAAGAGAAGAGAATCTATCGTCAATTCTTGAGATCCAGGATCCGGCTCAAGACGGAATACAAATCGCCTTAACGCCTTAATCAGGCGAGAAGCCAATAAACACGCAGAAGACTCCTGGCTAAAGCCACTTCCCAGTTAGATTATCGAGACGGTAAACGCTTCTGGCAACAGTTTGACAGACTGACCAGAAGAAAAGTTAACCCGAAATCCCATCTAACCGACCTTCAGGGCAACCTAATCTCCTCCGACCAAGGAAAGGCCGATTTCTTTGGTCACCACCTCAATCCATTCCAATCCCCAACGATCCACAATTCGATCCTGGTTTCAAGGTATTCCTCGAGAACCGTCTCGTGAATTCCGAAAACTTAACCTTCCTGAACCCCTCTCGACAACGAGAGTCCCTTCTATTCCCCAATTACGCCCGACCAGGTCAATGCCTATTTCAAAAGGTAAAATCAGCCCCAGGCCGCGACGGCCTCAATAGAAAAATCCTCCGACACCTGCCCGGCCCATGCCTCCAACTACGTCAAACATATACAATAAGTGCCTAACCCTCTCTTACTTCCGACGGATTGGAAATCGGCCTCCACCGTCATGATACCAAAACCTCACGGTAGACCTAACCTCACCTAATTCCTACAGACCCATATCCCTCCTGAGTTGCCTAGGAAAATGCTTCGAGCAAATTCTAGCCAGGTGGCTCAGGGAACACCTAGAGTATAACGACCTCCTTCCCAACAGCCAATTCGGCTTCCGCCCAAACCGGACGTTTCACGATCCCTTGTTGAAGCTGCTTACCGAGACCACCAGAGCATTCAACCATAAGTAATGTAATCTGGCTGTTCTTGGATATTAAGCAAGCATTTGACAGGGTCTGGCACGCCGGTCTCCTACAAAAATCCGAAACCTTAACATTCCCGACCCTTTCTCCAAACTCCTGCTTTCGTACCTGACCAATCGATCGGTCAGGGTGAAAGTGGTAAAACCTTTCAGACCCTTTCCAACCCACTGCAGGCGTTCCGCAAGGTTCTGCTTTAGCCCCATCCTTACACCATATTTGCTTCAGATATCGTTACCCAACCCGGAGTAGTCGTTGCGCAGTTTGCTGATGACACCGCCTTCTGGTCGGTTAATCGGAACAGCGAAACGGCCTCCAACCGCATATCCAAAACCCTTCGGAACTTTTCCAACTGGGCCAACCGGAGAGTCTCGTTAACCCCTCAAACCCAAGCAATCCTTCCGCCATCCTAATTACGTAGATGACAAATTCCCAAACCTATCCTCTAGAAATGTCTCCTCACCATTAACCAAGAATCCTGCAAGACCAAATCACATACCTAGGAATCCTATTCACCAGAACACTTAATTGGCCCCTGATGTTAGAAAACACTTAACAGAATTAAAACCGTGCAAACCTATCTGGCCCTCCGGGTCGAATCAGAGGTTGTCACCCCAAACACTCAACAACATACAAAACTTACATCCGCCCTGTTATGGATTTCGAGCACCAATATGCACAAACATTAACCCTAACCACCTTTCCTCCATATATCCTGTGAACGCCGAATATTTAGACGAATACACTACCCTTCAGGTACCCAAGCAACCTCACAACACAACACGCAAACATACCACCAATCACAAACAGAATCCAAACACTTCAGAAAACTTTACACAAAAAGAATTTTCGGCGATACCATCCCTACCAAAGAAATCATCACAACTTCCTACACCTACCAACCTCCCAAATTTCGTAAAACCCAAACTTAAATTCAAACACCCCCATGATCTTAACCCAATTATTAGACGACATCCCAGAGGAGATAGAAGAGACCTCGATAACATTCCTTATGCACTCCGCATCCCACCGTCAAATGGATAACGACCACGCAAGGATAACGAATCGTTTACACCCCCACCACACTCAACCACATGCACACCTAAACCTAAATACTCACAACATTAATTAATCAGACCTTCAAACTTTTTTACACCAAATAAACCCTCAAAATAATTTTCTTTTTTTTTACCCACCAAAATAATAAACTCATGATTGTAAACCACACAATTACAAAAACATCGCAACACCAACAATAATGGAATGACCAGGGCTGAAGAGGAGGAATCCTAACAGTCTACAATAAGCATATCATAAAACATAAGCATACTAACCAAAAGCATGAGCATACTAACCTAATTATCCAACTAACACACTTGACACTTTACTTTCATATTATTATTATACCAGTATTATTATTCCAGTATTATTCCTTACATCCTTAATTATCATTAGTACATCCTTTCCTTAATTTGATATATTGTGAGATATGTTGAAAAGTCGACGGACGGAGATGGGGTTTTAATTTATTTTTGGCAAATTCTGGCCCGTTTTCGAGAAAAATTGATTTTTTGTTTGAAAAGGCTGGAACTTAAAAAAATCTGCTTAAAAATATTTCTATCACCCACTAGGGGTAGCTTTTACATTAGGGGTAGCTACCCCAATTTGATATATGTACTAGATACGTTGAAAAGTCGACGGGGTAGATGGGGGGTTTCTTAATTTATTTTTGTCAAATTCTGGGCCATTTTCGAGAAAAATTGATTTTTTTGTTTGAAAAGGCTGAACTTGGTAAAATCTGCTTAAAAAATATTTCTATCACCTACAAGGGGTAGCTTTTACATTGGGGTAGCTGCCCTAATTTTATATATGTGTTAGATACATTGAAAAGACGGCGGGGGTGATGGGGGGGGGTTAATTTATTTTTGTCAAATTCTGGCCCATTTTCGAGAAAAATTAATTTCTTTGTTTGAAAAGGCTTGAAAATCTGCTTAAAAAATATTTCTATCACCTACAAGGGGTAGCTTTTACATTGGGGTAGCTTCCCCAATGTGATATATGTATTAGATACGTTGAAAAGTCGACAGAAGGAGATAGAGGGTTTTTTAATGTATTATTGTCAAATTCTGGTCCGTTTTCGAGAAAAATTAATTTTTTTTGTTTGAAAAGGCTGAAAAATCTTTGCCTATAAAAAGTTTACTGAATCATGCACACGCAAAGAAAGCCTTTTATTATAAACTCAGAAATGTCATACGATACCCCTACAGGTCAATAAACTTTGACCTTGACCACTCTATTTTTAGACTAATACACAAAATCATATACCGTTGCGCCTCTTCTTGTAGTAGACAACTTTATAGATAAAACTTATCTAGAAGTAATTTTTCTTTAAAAATATGTGCACACCTTTTCTTGTGAAACTAATTGTTATTTAGATAATGAAAAAAAGTTGAACTGACATTAAAAATTTCACCGTAGGAGTATTTTTTTGCAGCTAAATTATGCATTGCAGAAAAAATGTATAGAATATAATTTTTGTCTATATGTTTAAGGTCTATGTGTGAGTATTTGTATTACTTGGAAGTATGCAACTATTTTTGATAAGAACAAAAAAAAATAACCCTAAGAAACTCCCCCTCTCCGTCGCTGGAGTTCTGCCAAAAATTTAATCAGTTCTATTCCAAAATGAGAAGAAGCTTAAATAGAAATTTTTAAGCAAGTAGGTCTTTTCGTTCTGGAGTTAGTCGGTATGGAGGGCACAAGTGCCCCCCATGTGGGAGTTACATTATAGCATTAAACAGGAATCTGTACAGATAAAAAAAAAGGATTTTCAATAGTGTAACAAGGATTATGTTGGAACTTATATATAGAAGTAAAGAAGAATTTCAAATGTGAACAATGATATTTTTACTGTAGGAAGCACCTCGTTATCTGGGGAGGAGTCCGGATTCACCACTTCTGCCCTCATTCCAATTCCCCACTCCCCCAACACTTCAAATTTTGTATTTAAGACAGGTGGTTCCACTACAGTGTCAGTCCGTCTTTATGCGCTACCAAGTAAAGTTTCAAGTCTTATAAAGCGGTGTTACATCATGTCTTCAAAGAATAGTAAGTGTTAGTTTCGTATTGCATCTCTCGGCTACCTTCCTATCCAACACGTATAGAGCCCTTATTCACATCAACCTACACTTCAGCATATAGTTATTATTCTTTCTTTGTTGCAGCAAAAATGTTCCAATGTGAATGTCTCAAGAAATTTACTCGAAAGGATTCTTTACTGAGACATCAAAAACAGCATGCTGGATGTCAGTATCTACTCCACCATCTGGCATGCAGGAGGTTTCGTTACAAAGCCAAACCACAGGGAGCAATGTGGTGCAAGGGATCGCTTCCGACGATAACAAAGCAGTACATGGACATGTTACTGATTCATTTATGCAACCAGGACCATCAGTAGTATAGCTATACGGATCCTAATCCACTTTTCTACTATACTTTTTCTACGAGTGTTTCTGCTCAAGGTCATCATATTGCCTATTTGAAGGGTAGCAACCATGCTAAGTCAAGGTCACGTGTTAAGGTGTGTAATCCTCTTCAAGGTCATGCTTGCACGAGTCCTTCAAGGTCACCAGAAAAGTTACTAGATTGTTGATTGTCCTGAAGGTCATTGCCCTCAAGCAAGTCTATGCATGTTTCGAGGCCGCGCCTATTCTGAGAAACAAAGGTGGCCCATTGTTTAAAGTCTATGCTTTCAAGGTCAGAGAAAAAAGACGATCTATTGTTTTGGCTGAGTCATTCTAGGAAATCAAGAACAAAGGCGATGCATTGTACAAAGTCTATGCTTTCAAGGTCACATGAATGAACAAAGACTATCTATTGTTCAGTTAGAAATAGATTGTTATCTCAATTCTAGGAAATCAAAAGACGATGCATTGTTCAAAGTCTATGCTTACAATTTTCAAAGTAAAAGAACAAAAGCGATTCATTCTTCTGGTCGAGTTATAAAAAGAAATTGTGATCTCAATTCTAGGAAATCAAGAATGAAGGCGATGTATTATCAACGCTTCAAAGTCTATGCTTACAATTTTCAAGGTAAAAGAACATTCTTCTGGTCGAGTTATAAAAATAAATTGTTATCTCAATTCTAGGAAATCAAGAATGAAGGCGATGTATTCTTCAAAGTCTATGCTTACAATTTTCAAGGTAAAAGAACATTCTTCTGGTCGAGTTATAAAAAATAAATTGTTATCTCAATTCTGAGAAATAAGTCTGTGCTTATAATTTTCAAGGTAAATGAATAAAGACGATTCATTGTTCTGGTTGATTTATAAAAATAGATTGTTATCTAAATACATCTCTTTCAAGAACAAAGGCAATCCATTGTCAACGATTTAAAGTTTATGCTTAGAAGGTCACACCTCTGTAAAGACGATCCATTCGTCTCAATTCTAGGAAATCAAGAGCCCTGAGGTGCATGTTTCAAAGCCACGCCCCCAAAACAGGTGGCCGTTCCCCTAAACAGGTAGCCGTTTCCTAAAAACAGGTAGCCGTTTCCTAAAAACAGGTAGCCGTTTCCTAAAAACAGGTAGCCGTTTCCTAAAACAGGTAGCCGTTTCCAAAACAGATAGCTGTTTCGCAACCGTTTCCCGAAAAGGCGGTCTATTGTTCAGGTCGAGTTAATACATCTCAATTCTAGGAAATCAAGAACAAAGACGATGCATTGTCAACGGTTCAAAGTCTATGCTTACAATTTTCAAGGCAAATGAATAAAGACGATTCATTGTTCTGGTTGAGTTATAAAAATAGATTGTTATCTCAATTCTAGAAATCAAGAACAAAGGTGGTCTATTGTCAACGCTTCAAAGTCTATGTTTATCATTTTCAAGGCCACATGAGAGAACAAAGATGATCTATTGTTATGGGGATGAGTCATAGCTTCTAAAATTCTGAGAAATCAAGAACAAAGACGATGCATTGTCGACGGTTCAAAGTCTATGCTTACAATTTTCAAGGTAAAAGAACAAAAGCGATTCATTCTTCTGGTCGAGTTATAAAAATAAATTGTTATCTCAATTCTAGGAAATCAAGAACAAAGACGACGCTTCAAAGTCTATGCTTACAATTTTCAAGGTCATACGAGAGAACAAAGACATTCCATTGTTCAGGTTGAAAATAGATTGTTAAATACACTTCAATTCTAGGAAATCAAGAACAAAGACGATGCATTATTCACAAAAGTCTATGCTTACGATTTTCAAGGTCACATGAGAGAACAAAGACGATCTATTGTTTTGGGGGCGTCATAGCTTCTGAAATTCTGAGAACACAGACGATGCATTGTTCAGACCGATTAGGTCATCTAACAAGTAAAACGTTTTTTTTTTTATAAGACTACCACAATATACAGATAAAATTGATTTAAGTAAATACACATATTATGGGAAGTTTGATGTACTTAACATACTTTTGCTGGATCATATTACTCCAACCATATGTAAACATGCTCATTTCGTAGTGTTTAGTCGTAGTGAGGTTGTGGACAAGTAAAGTCATGAAAAAGCAATAAAATCGCTCCTGGATACCTCATGTAATAACAATATGAATAATAATTTAACATTTTGTTGTTCATGCTGTCAAAATAGTGATGGTAGTAGTAGTAGCAAAATGAAGAGAAACAAGATGAAGGTTATTCCGACTGGTCATCATCATTTCAAGATAGGGCTGAGGTGTACAAACAGGCAGCTAATGAATACTTAATCGATTGTGCTTCCTATAAACTATCGAACGATACGCATATTGAAATTGGATACAGTACACACCTTAACCTTGCACCAGTAGTGCGTATGAGATGTGGCAACAACGTGGTATTAGACGTGAAGGAATGGAATGAACTTCTAAGATGGTATTCATATGTAGAAATACAATTTCTCCGATCCCAAGAAATTGAAAGCCAAATTGATTGGTCACATGTAAACGAGGAGGATATAATACATGAGCAAGATTACGAATCTCTATCTAGTAATCTCGGTATTTATTGCAATTGGGAATTGCTTAAAGGATATGAGAGAATTTTGAAAAATGTTATGATAGAAAACTACAACTGTTGTTCGTGTACATTCAATGCCCATAACATAGAGGAACTATTCGATTTGAAGGATATAATAAGCTATAGATTGGAATTCCTTGAATCTTACAATCTAGCCTGTTTCCATGAAAAATTCATACGGCAAGTGGTTGACTACCGTCGTTTTCGTGAGAAGGAATTCGGTGATGATGACATTTATAAAGACATTGATGATGTTATAAATGCCAAGTATAATATTAATTCACATAACACTGTATGCTTAATGGAAATATTGTACTATCGCCCTGCCTATCTAATGTATAGCATTTACTAAAAATAAAGTTTTTACACGATTTTAGGTATAAATACCCTACCCTATCCCTCAAGGTGAACAATGATGGGTAAGAAGCGGAAGAGTGCAGGTGGTTTAGTGAATACGCTAATCAATAAACTACCGGTGGAATTACATTTACCCGGTTACCAGTATTGTGGTCCTGGTACAAAATTAGAGAAACGACTAGCACGCGGCGACCCCGGTATTAATCAATTAGATGCGCAGTGCAAACTGCATGATATCAGTTACAGAGACTACCAAGATTTAGAAAGTCGACATAGAGCAGATAAAATTTTAGAAGAAAAAGCTTGGGAACGCTTTAAATCAGCAGACGCAACATTAGGTGAACGAGCTGCAGCTTTAGCAGTCGGTACCACCATGAAGGCAAAGAGAAAATTTGGGATGGGGTTTAAACGTCGGTCCAAGAAGAAGAATGGTGAAAGTTTATTGCATGTACGGAAAACAATAGCTAAAGAAATGAAGGCTAACGGAGATTTCACCGACACAATAAAGTCAGCACTGTCAACGGCAAAACGTGTAGTAAAAAGGTTGGGGGGAAAGAAAAACATTAAAGTTCCTAGAGTAATTCCCTTACCTAAACAAGGAGGTGTTTTGCCATTTCTTATTCCGTTATTCGCAGGATTATCAGCAATCGGTGCTTTAGCTGGCGGTGCATCAGGAATTGCCAAAGCAGTCAATGATGCAAAAAATGCCAAAAAATTGCAAGAGAAGACATCGCGTCATAATCGTATGATGGAATCGATCGCTGGTGGCGCATTCTATCTGAAACCATACAAATCTGGAGGTGCATTATACTTAAAACCGTTTCCAAAAAACTGAGTAGATTACCCGAAAGAGCGTTAACAGATATTGATTTAAAGAAATACACAAAAGGTGTACCATACTTTAGGGTATTTTATGAGAGATAGCCTGCCTAAATTACCACAGAAAAATGAATCTGGAATCATCAACTTAGATAGTCAGAGTGGACCGGGTACACATTGGGTTTGCTACAAAAGCGTGGTGAAAAGGTATGGTATTACGATAGTTTCGGTAATCTTCGACCACCAGTTGAAGCGATTAACTACTTTCGGGATGTAAAATTTATTATAATTACAATCAAGATCAGGAATTTAATAGCATTATTTGCGGGCACCTATGCCTACAATTTCTATATAAATAATCGACATAACCTTAAATTTTCTCAGTTATGTCAATAACATTCAGTTTAGAAGGTGTTGGTAACATAGCTAGCTGCAACTTCTACCCACCGATAGAGCTAGATTTGGAGAAGAAATACGTTGTTGGATTGGTGGGATTTTACGGTTGCAACAGCATTAGAAACATTTATACGGGCAACGATAGATTTTATTTTAGAACAAATTCATCTCATTTGCAGTGATTAATATTCCACACGGTGCCTATGAGTTAGATGAAATTAGTGCTTACTTGAAATCAAAGATACCCACAGAAAAATTTTTCATTAGGGCAAACAACAATACGCTTAAGTGTGAGATAAACAGTTCATTTGAGATCGATTTTACTAAAGAGAGTAGCATTGGCCGCATGCTCGGGTTTGAGCCTAGAGTACTAAAGCGAACGTTACACATCTGCGTTAGACATCCAAATAATTAAACACACTAATCTGCATGTGGAGTGCAACATTATAAAGGGATCTTATCGAAACGGTAAACCTGCAAAGGTAATATACGAAATTGACGTTTCCGTACCCTCAGGCTACCGTTTGGATAAAGTTCCAACCAACACAATATTTAGAAATAAACACAGACATAATCAGTAATATAACAATAAAATTGACAAATCAAAAGGGTGAGTTAATAGACTTTGGTGAAAGTGAACCATTCACGGTACGCTTAGAACTAAAAGAACATGGGTCTGCGAATTAATCATAGGACAATTCCATACAAAGGACCCAATCAACCCTCATTGCAGTTAACATCTGCAGAGAAATATTTTTAACATCAATTGGATTGAAAGTTCTGAGTGAGCAAACCATTAAACGTGTTTCAAAGCGTACATTTTAATAGAATTAATGTATCTCTAAGAAATATTAAATTTGTTGAATGAAGTTTACTTTAATGTCTATCTCTTTTACACAATGATATGTCTCGCTCACACACATCGCAACCTGAAATTATTGTATCACTCTGAATGTATTCATCTAAAATATGCAATGTTTTATTGAACAATGGACTTTCTTTGTTAATAATAGCATTTGCATTCTTAAAAATTTGTAGGAATGTATAAAAAATTCAAGCTAATAAAGACTTTCTTTGTATAAAACACACACATCTGCATTCTTAAAAATTATTTTAATCACTTTAAAACTTGCCAAAACTACATCGCATAATTAGTAATATAATAATTAATGAAAATGAAAAGGATTCGCTATAAATAACAATAGGTTTTCATTCAAAAGTATGTAATTTAAAAAAGTGCAATATTTAATGTGAACAAGGATTTTCTTTGCATAACAATGAAAGCTTTATTCTTGAAAAATATAAAGTAAACAAATTGTAAAAGGGATAATTAATAGCAATTAATTTTAAAAGTTTGAAATTTATATATAAGACATCATCCCTTTAGTAAATCTTTAATTACTCATCAACCCTCCTTGCATCTACACAATGACCGAATCATTAAACATCTTTCAAAACGTACATTTTGATGATGCTATAATTAAATCAGATATTCACACCTATCTTCCGTATGGCTCTTCTAAGTATGGACCTTCCGAAGAAATACGCATTTTAATTCAAAGTCAGGATCTAATTACAGCTACTTATGATAGTTTTCTGTACATAGAAGGTAAGCTGAAGAAAGAGGATGAAGGAAAATCATGCAACTTAACCAATAATTTCCCCAACTTCCTTTTCGAAGAGATTCGTTATGAGTTAGGCGGTCAAAGAGTGGACGTTTGCCGAAATCCGGCATAACATCTACACTTAAAGGATATATTTCTTATACGACAAGCAAGAGCAAAGCATTAAGCCATTTGGGGTGGTCACCAAAGAATGAGGAACCATTACAAGTAGAATTCAATGAGGAAATGGCGAAAAATCCTTTGCAGTATGCATACCATTGAACCACATATTTGGAATAATGGAGGATTATCGTCAAGTGATCGTGAATATGCGTCAAGAGTTGATTTTAATTCGATCTAGAAGCGATACAAACTGCTACTATGGTGACGTTGATGCGGAAATAACCTAAATAAAATTCAATGGAAAGTACCACACTTAACCCTTAGTGATGCCGCGAAACTAGACTTATTTGAAGGAATAAATAAAATTCTATTGTTACTGTTCCATTTCGTCAATGGGAGTTATATGAATTACCTGCTTTAAAACAAGCAACCTCTGAGATATGGCCAATAAAAACGTCAACGCAACTAGAAAAACCACGCTGGATAATTGTTGCATTCCAACAAGGTAAAAGGTACACAAAGTCTGCAAGAGCCGGAAATTTTGATCACATTAACATCAGGAACCTTAAAGTACATCTGAATTCAGAGTATTATCCCTATGAAGCAATGCATTTGAACTTCAGTGCTAACCAATACATACCTGCCTATCGTAATTTTTTTGAACTTCCGATGTGACTACTATGATGAAGATAATACAGATGCGTTATTCAACTACACCGAATTCAAGTCATGTCCAGTATTTGTAATGGACTGTTCTAAACAGAATGAATCCTTAAAAAAACTCAACAGTAGACATCAAATTGGAAATGGAATCTCTAACACCTTTCGATAATGGAATCGTTGCCTATGGTCTTATTCTCCACGATGCTATTGTGCAGTACAACCCACTCACCGGAGAAGTGAAAAAATTATAATCTATATTATATAAATAAAAATGTTGTAATTATTCGTTTAGTTTCATTTCATCCATCGAAGATGAAAGTAGTTGCGCAGAAACAAAACTACCAATTCAAAATCATGACTTTCATGAAAAGTCTGGTACTTCAAAACATGGCGATTTACTTCCTAATAGTATACGTGGCATTATATGTGGCCCTCCAACTGCGGCAAAACAAACGCAATGATTAGTTTGCTTACTGAGAAAAACGGTTTGAAATTTAAACATGTATACGTATACTCCAAGTCATTAAATCAAAACAAGTACAAACTTTTACAGGAAATCCTACTTCCGATAAAGGATATAGGTTACTTTACATTCAGTGATAATCAAGATGTGATTGAGCCGAATTGTGCAAAAGCAAACTCTATCTTTATCTTTGATGATATCGCCTGTGAAAAGCAAAATAACATAAGGGCATATTTTTCTATGGGTAGACATAACGATATTGATTGTTTCTATTTGGGTCAAACTTACAGTAAAATTCCAAAGCAATTAATTCGTGACAATGCGAATCTAGTTATATTATTTGAGCAAGATGAATTAAACCTAAAACATGTGTATGAGGATCATGTAAGCCCCACCATAAGCATGACATTGTTTCGGGATATGTGTTCAAAGTGCTGGATAGATCCGTTTGGGTTCATAGTCATAAATAAGGATGCTGAAGTCAATAATGGTCGCTATAGGAAAAGGTTTGATGAATATATAATACCTTAGCCTGATTTCAGTGGTTTAGTAGTTACACACCGTTTAGGTATTAACAGCCCTTTTGCTACAATGGATAATAAGGAGATGATATTAAAGCGAAAAATTATTCAGGCTCGTAAAATAATACAGCAGAAATACAACAGTCTTAAAACTACCCGCATTGATAATGAAAGAACGTTTGAAAGTACTTATAAACCTCTAATAGAACCCCTAACTGAAATAGCGAATAAAATGCATCCTGATAAGAAAGCAAAGAGTCCGTTAAACCCAAAAACTCGCCTTTGTTCATATTTCGCAGAAAACATGCTACTACTAGCCCACCACACTTCCTTTCACCAAGGAAGACAAGCCCCCTAGCTCAACTTCCGCTGTTTCAAATAAATCCCCCTCCTCGTACACCACCTTTCCTAGAAACATCTGTCGTAGGAGAGATTACTGCCGAGGAGGAAGAACCTCTTAGTATCACAGATGATTCCTGCAATGAACCCATCTCTGAAGAATTTCTCGAGCAGTACCACGAATTACCTCGTATATATGTTGAACGTATTATGAGGGATCTTGAAGGTGCTATTGATCACACTTATGGAGTCCACTACGACGCCAAAACAGACAAATGGGCAATTGGTAATACCCCCATCACAATTAAAGGAAAGGATATGATCATTAATGGTGTCACGTATAAAGGGACTCCAGGTTTATATGATCTGCTTATTATGAATGAACCCGATTTAAATCTAGTAAATTCAAAGGATAGAAAGAATTATAAACGTATTTTAGCAGCTACAAATGTTGCAAGGCGAGATTATGATGTAAGTGGACAGATTCGAGGAAGCCGCAGCAAAAAGTATACACAAATAATTAAACCCTTGCTGTCATCACCCTCAACTCAGGGAGGTGGAGCTATGTTTTTTAAGGAATTAACAAACAGGCCGATTGAATATAAGTATTGGAATGATGTACATGAACTAATTCGTGATCTAGAAGTATTGTGGGCAGAAAAATTGGCTGGAAACACCGGTGTCGTGAACGATATAATATCAATTGTAGAGGAATTGTATGAAGATGGATACATTGAAAGACCAAACACTAGTTTTCTGAACAATATAAATCAGACTACATTGATGTCGACATATCATAACTAAAATGCCTCTTGATAAATTTGGACGGTCACATGCCCAGTATCAATTTAAGAAATTAACCCCTCAGTTTCAACTTATTGATGATAATCAATTCGATATCGAGAATAAGAGACTCAGCAATGTTGCCAACCCCATAGATCCTCAAGATGTCATCACCAAGCAATACTATTTATCGACAAGGTTGAATTTGGATGGAAACCGTTTGACCAAGTTGGCGGATCCAGAAGAAGATGGTGATGCTATAAGTAAAGGATACCTTGACTTTTGTCTGCAAGCAATTCATAAAGCTGTTAAAGGGAACTTTAACGCTTATCTAGTGTTGGAGGAAAAACTACATCAACTTAAAGAATCATGTCCAAATTACAACTTGTCAATGAATTGCACAAACCCGCAAGAAAAAATTTTAAACGAAGGCGCACAATAATTAAGGGATATGATGACCTCTGGCAAGCAGATTTGGCCGAATTTAACACATATGCCAAACAAAATAAGGGCTACAAGTATATTTTAGTAGTTATTGACTGTTTTTCGAAATACTTGTGGACCAAAGGATTAAAAACAAAACGGGCTTGAAGTTGCCAAGGCCATGCAGGCAATCTTCAAAACGGGCCGGAACCCTTCCAATTTGCAGACAGATGCAGGAAAAGAATTCTACAATGACCATTTCACTAAACTAATGCAGCGTTATGGAGTCAACCATTACTCCACCTATAGTACAAAGAAGGCAGCAATTGCGGAACGAGTGATCAGGACCGTTAAGTCTGCCCTATACAAGTCATTCAGCCTACAGGGTAAATATAAATGGATTGATACAATTGATACCGTAACGATGGATTATAACAATCGTAAGCATAGAACTATAGGAATGAAGCCCAAAGATGTCGGTAATCATACAAAGCTAGAGGCTTACACTCACATAAAAATAGTTGATAGGAATCGTTATTGTGTGGGTGACATAGTACGAATCAGTAAGTTTAAAAGTATTTTCGCTAAAGGATACACCCCAATTGGTCAAGTGAACTATTCAAGATTGTGAAAGTTTGCATTACTAACCCAACCACCTACATGTTGGAGGACATGAAAGGATCACCTGTGCTGGGAGGCTTTTATGAACATGAATTACAGAAAACAAAGCATCCGGATGTTTACCTTGTGGAAAAAGTGCTTCGCTCCAAGAATAACAAGTTATTCGTAAAGTGGTGGGGATTGGATGAAAGATCATGGATCAATAAAGACGATTTAGTTTTATAGCTGTAGGCATTGTAACTTTTAGATGAATTAAAACCACATAAAAATTATAATTGTATTTATTTAAATATTACATCATCTTATAAACCTAAAGTATTTCTATAATCGTTTAAATTACTAGACGACCATATTCCCGAATCTGGTCCATCCCAAGCAGGAATCACCTTTCTCAATGTTTTCCAAAATCCAATTTTGTGGTGTTCCTCATTTTCCCACGGTTGAAACTTATATGTAATGTTTTGTTCTAACAATACTTCAATTAAAATAGTGAGGCACTTGTAATTAGCATAATATGCTGCTGTCTCGATACATTCACTTAGAGGAAGTGTCTTTATAAACAATATTTTGTACGCTAGCATTTGTACACAATGAATCACCCCATAATAACTTGTATATGTACATTTTAAGGTAAATTCATGTCAAATCCTATCTACATCATTAGAGGTTTACGAACCTTTATCGGTATACAAGTTCGTAAAACTTTTAATGGTATTGCCTAAGCTAATTTTTCTATCAAATAATGTCTTAATAATTACTTCATTTGCACAACAGTTAAAACACTCAATATTTTACAATATATTCAATATAAATGTATAGTTTTCAGGAGAGGCCAAAGAACGCTTCAGGTACTTTCTGTAGATTTGTTTACTGAAAGTTGTACCCCCAGGGTCTAGTATCAGTGAAATCAAAATTTACTAAGCGTTTATCATCATAAGGATTGAGTATGACTTTATTTTGTTTAATGGTAAACACATCATGTTTCTTTGATCTTATGAGGTGTTGATAGCGCCTTATTACGCCACCATCAAATAAAACCTCTTTATAATCTTTAATAGTGATCTGCCTCACGCTTGCGCGGTAGAACCCTTTGATTTTTACAACCTTTTCATCAACCGCGTAAGCATACATTTTTGCACGAAGTCCTACAAATTCAACCATAATTTTGCCATGATTTTCATCTTTCATTAAGCCGGGGACCTTTTATTTACTAATGGGAGTCCAAAGATGTTGTCGGACTATAATCAGATGTATCGAATTTATCAATGTCCTCTTTAATACATTCATAGATATCGGGAACCGAAAAGGCGTATATGAGACTATCCGTATCCGTGTACAAGAGCTTAGCACTATTATGGAACTTGGGTAGCGTGTAACCGTAATGAAAATTATATAAAAAGTTTTGAAACGTCTAAAACACTGAATCCTGCATATATAGGTTTATTAAAATATACTTCAAGCTTATTCATTTCAATGATAAGCATATCATTGTCAAATATTGTACAACTATGAAAATTTGGTTTTGATATGTAAGCACGAGCACCATAGCGACCCTCCCATTTCGTTACTAGCCGTATGTCCTTATGCTTACGTACATTTTCCATCAGCTTCCCGAAAACACTATTAATCATTAATTTATAGAAATTTTATCGAATTCATTTTGAGATTGCTGACGCATGGCTGTATTTAAATCTATGTATTTTTTAACCACGGGGACTGTTTAAAACGTAATATACGGTGTACTTTTACCAACTTCAATCCATATTTTAAATATACTTTTAAATTTCTGTAATGAATTACATAATTACGTTTTGGATACAGGGTAAGCAGTAATTTTTTCATTTTGGAATCAGCGTGGGTGGAACCATATGTTCGGGTGCCAGCGGTAGATCACTGTGACTCTCATGTAATTCTATAGGATAGTCTAAATCACACTCGACTATATAACCAATTTCCGAATCATCAGGATGGTTTATTAAATCTAAACTTTCAAAATTAGCTTCATCAACAAAAGAAAAATCGCCAAATGGTAGAAATTCTGACATGGCGGCTCCATATAAATTATTCACGTCGTAGTACATTAAATACACACTTTCGGAGGTGGGATCAAATTTTCCCCCATGTACTTATTGTTAGCTTTAGCATACCGATTTGAACATTGAGCTACACCACCTCTAATCCCTCTTTCAATAAACATTAGCATATCAATGTCTGTAAATAATTCTAACTTTACTTGTGTAATTTTAAGCATAGCATCGAATGCTAAACCGGGAGCTGTATAATAGTGTAGAGGATCAAGGTCGTAAGTACTTAAACAAGTTTGCCTAAAATTTTCGAAAATATCTGCTAAAAGTAGAACGTCTGTTTTTAGATACAAATCGGAGTACTCCCCTAACGATTTAATACTAAATTTGTTCCAAACGTTGACCGCATGCGCAAAACTCTCATCACTGATTCCCTCATTATTAAGATGACTGAAAATGCTTCTTTAGGAGGGAGCGTGGTCTCGTTTAATTTCTCCACGTATCAATATACTCATAAGGAAACACACCTTTGCGAACTACTAGAAAAATTCCTCCTCATTGTTGCAACTAGCGCGGGAAATAATTTTTATTATCCTCCAAATAGTCTGACAACTTTTCAATACTACTACTCATAAATCTGAAAGAGTCAATAAATCTAAACTTAATTTTGGTGCCTTCCATTACCTTCGTGAAAGAGATATATCTTTCTTTGTTTATGGGTAGCAGTGAAATCAAACCGGGAACACTAGCCAATTCTCTAATGATGAAATGAGAATCATAACCTGATAAATTATGGAACACAACTGGCAGAATGTGGAGTCTGTATAGTTTAGGTTACACGCCTGGTGCGCTGCCCCGAAATGCTCCCGTAAGATGGTTATGGTCTCTAACTTTATATCAGAATTAGTAAATGGTTTTCGACAAATGTGACAAATCGTGGCGCTTTCAAATTGCTCAACCTGACTGAGACTTAAAGTAGCCATAGGAATTATTTGATTGATTATTTCGGTAGCCCAATGTGCAATACTTTGAAGCTCGTTAACAAACCATTGAATGCAATCCTTTCCTCTATAAAGACTAAATCGGATAAAGAATCATCATATGAACACTTCAAATAGTAAGCAATGCTGAAAGGTGTGTGTTTGGAGTGAAATAGAGTATTACCTTCGAAACCATTTGCACACTTCTCTAAAATACTTTCTAAATCGGCATAAATGACAAATGGCACCTTTTCTTGAAATGCAAAATTTTGAACTGTAAATTCATTTCCGCTTCGGTAGGCAGCCTAGTAGAGCATTGATTAAGTTGCTGACAGTGAGTGGTATGTTTTGTAGAAGACGATCTGAAGAAAATGGTTCAAGCATCGGTAACAAATAAATTGCTTGCCCTTGCAATTCGATATCTGTTTTGAAAATAAAGCTGACATATTTTTAATCCATGTGAAATGGTATACAGTGTCATCCGCGGTCGAAAGTATTAAAAGATTTATGGGTTCTTTATCGCTTTGCTGATTACTCAATACAAAGGGTACAACTTTTTATCATTTATGCAGTACAAATTAATCGCGAGGTTGTTTAGCTTCTCAAATTTTTACATCATCCAGCTGAATGGGAAGTGAATTGAATCGTACTTCAAAACATCTAAAATGGGGATAACTTTGAACCCTTTCCGTATGATATTCCGCGGGATATAATGCTGAAACAACGGCCCACAGGAAGCAAAACTCATCGTTATTTTTAACATTAACAACAGCACGCTTTACTGCTATGAAGCGAGGAACTTTAACATAGGTTGAATGACCGCCTCTAAATGGGACATAGCTATTAATATTTACTTTTAAATGTAAGACTTCATGTACTGCCCAACCGGAATCCCTTTCGGAAAACTCCTCTAATTTTATCCGTAACTTATCATACACGTTTTCATTGTACCAGACACGTACATTGGTTGAAATATCAATAACGCAATTTTTTGTGGCAAAAGTCTTCAACTCAATACTATGATTTTGGGGTTGCATGAAATTACAGCCTAAGACCACATTTACCTTTAGCATAGATTGCCTCAACATTAATTTCACCTTACGTGCAAAACTATTATATGCGTTTAGTAAAAAAATCAAAGGGTCCTTAATGTTTGACATATTGATTATAATTCCTGTAAGCAGCCTACCATTGAAACATGAGTCTAGGGGGTACCAGCGTAATTTATGCATACCTTTTTTATTGACAATTCCACTACCAACCTTCTCTGAAGCGTTCTTTAACCGTCTCAATCTAACCAGATAGCACTTGAGCAATGCTAAATTGCTCTCAAGCTTAAGCAAGCTTTCATTGGTCTCACAATAAATTTTATGTTTAATTATATCTTGCAATAGCTTGATATTGGTGTTAACTATACGGATATGCCTGGCAAATTCCTTTTTTGTCTTCAATAAGGGAACAATGCGCTTTGTTAAATTAACCATCTCACTACTACTTGGCATACTCATAGCTAGCAATATGAAGCACACACGTAACAATGAACTTGTAACAAAATGCTCTTCACAACGGTTCTAGTCACGATTGTAAAAATATGATGCACAAATTGGTGAGTACTCTTTACTTTTAACAAATTGCTCTTCGGTTTACAATAAAACTTTTAGTTAGGATTGTAAAAATATGATGCACACACTGGTGATTAATAATAGTTGCTTTTTACTTTAGGTAATTTGTTGTTGTGACGATTGTAATGTATCGACTGACGTGGGACTGTTCTTTATCTACTTATATAGAGATAAGATCGGGTAAGGTCGGATAAGTTCGGCTCACCTTTTCATAAGCTTCGACTCAGCAATGAATCGTCTTTGTTCTCTCACCTTGAAAATTGTAAGCATAGACTTTGAAGCGTTGACAATGGATCACCTTTGTTCTTGAAAGAGATGTATTTAGAATGTATTTTATAAATCAACCAGAACAATGGATCGTGTTTGTTTATTTCTCAAAGGTGTGACCTTGAAAATTGTAAGCATAGACTTTGAACCGTCGACAATGCATCGTCTTTGTTCTTGATTTCTCAGAATTTTGAAGCTATGACTCATCCCCATAACAATAGATCATCTTTGTTCTCTCATGTGGCCTTGAAAATGATAAACATAGACTTTGAAGCGTTGACAATAGACCACCTTTGTTCTTGATTTCCTAGAATTGAGATAACAATCTATTTTTTATAACTCAACCAGAACAATGAATCGTCTTTATTCATTTGCCTTGAAAATTGTAAGCATAGACTTTGAACCGTTGACAATGCATCGTCTTTGTTCTTGATTTCCTAGAATTGAGATGTATTAACTCGACCTGAACAATAGACCGCCTTTTCGGAAACGGTTTGCGAAACAGCTATCTGTTTTGGGAAACGGCTACCTGTTTTTAGGAAACGGCTACCTGTTTTTAGGAAACGGCTACCTGTTTTTAGGAAACGGCTACCTGTTTTTAGGAAACGGCTACCTGTTTAGGGGAATGGCCACCTGTTTAGGGGGCGTGGCTTTGAAACATGCACCTCAGGGCTCTTGATTTCCTAGAATTGAGATGAATGGATCGTCTTTACAGAGGTGTGACCTTATAAGCATAAACTTTAAATCGTTGACAATGGATTGCCTTTGTTCTTGAAAGAGATGTATTTAGATAACAATCTATTTTTATAAATCAACCAGAACAATGAATCGTCTTTATTCATTTACCTTGAAAATTATAAGCACAGACTTATTTCTCAGAATTGAGATAACAATTTATTTTTTATAACTCGACCAGAAGAATGTTCTTTTACCTTGAAAATTGTAAGCATAGACTTTGAAGAATACATCGCCTTCATTCTTGATTTCCTAGAATTGAGATAACAATTTATTTTTATAACTCGACCAGAAGAATGTTCTTTTACCTTGAAAATTGTAAGCATAGACTTTGAAGCGTTGATAATACATCGCCTTCATTCTTGATTTCCTAGAATTGAGATCACAATTTCTTTTTATAACTCGACCAGAAGAATGAATCGCTTTTGTTCTTTTACTTTGAAAATTGTAAGCATAGACTTTGAACAATGCATCGTCTTTTTGATTTCCTAGAATTGAGATAACAATCTATTTCTAACTGAACAATAGATAGTCTTTGTTCATTCATGTGACCTTGAAAGCATAGACTTTGTACAATGCATCGCCTTTGTTCTTGATTTCCTAGAATGACTCAGCCAAAACAATAGATCGTCTTTTTTCTCTGACCTTGAAAGCATAGACTTTAAACAATGGGCCACCTTTGTTTCTCAGAATAGGGCGCCTCGAAACATGCATAGACTTGCTTGAGGGCAATGACCTTCAGGACAATCAACAATCTAGTAACTTTTCTAGTGACCTTGAAGGACTCTGCAAGCATGACCTTGAAGAGGATTACACACCTTAACACGTGACCTTGACTTAGCATGGTTGCTACCCTTCAAATAGGCAATATGATGACCTTGAGCAGAAACACTCGTAGAAAAAGTATAGTAGAAAAGTGGATTAGGATCCGTATAGCTATACTACTACCATCTGGGGTAAACTATGCGAAGGATAATGCGAAACCCGGACCATCAGGGTTGAGCAACTCAAAAGCGGAAGTCTGACCAACGCGATGAACCGGTACAACCGACAAAAAGTGGTGAAAGTGTGCACTGCACAGATTGTTCAATGGATGTACCTAGGTATGCATTCCAAGCACACCTCAGAAGCAATAGGCACAAAGCAAATGTATGTTTGCTTGTCGCTACTGGGGTTGAAGTGATTCGAAATGCGTTTAAACAACGCATTGTGTCATACCGCCTGTCACCATGCAATACTCATACTGATGTGTCCACCTTTATGGCAGAGGTTAAAGGGAACGTATTGAAGGTAGTACAAAATCAGTTGCAGAAACACTACTCATTAAAATGTAATGTTGAGCTGTTTGGTTTATACTTTTGAACAGTAGGAAAGCACAGAACTGAAATCCTTTCAGACTAAGTATGATATTCTCAGTGTAGGGACGGTGTTAGAAGAGTATTTCCAAAGAATAAGTAAAATATTGGATGCAAAGCAATCCCAATTTCAGCATAAAGATTCTGGTAAGTGTGAGTCATGGTGTAATCGGTTAGTAACAACTGTTTTAGGGTAGTCCCTGGTGCAATTCGTATATTTAGAGGTGAACATGCTTAAATTTTCTCCCACCACTGGTTCATCCTATATGGCTGTCCCCGCCGAAATCGCACATAAACACGCCATAGTCAATGTAAAAAATAATGATAATTGCTGCTTTGCATGGGCTGTTGTATCGGCACTAGTGACACCAACGGGAGTACCACAACGCACATCTTCTTACCCTGATTTCCAGACGTTATTCAACTGGAATGGTGTACAGTTCCCTGTTAAGCTGACGAATATTTCAACGTTTGAGGGCAAAAACAACATTTCCATCAATGTTTATGGGTTAGACGATACCTATCGTGATGGTCAGCGTGTCACAGAGGTAGTGGGGCCTCTGTATTATACCAAAGCCAAACAGGCAGTTCATGTCAATTTATTATTATTAGTCAGTAACCAAATAGATAATCAGCATTATGTATGGATAAAAAATTTTTCTCGTTTACTTAGCAACCAAATAACTCGGCGGAACGGAGCAATGTATTTTTGTGATGCATGCTTGTATTACTTTAGATCCCAGGAGCAATTAACCCGACACGTGTCACACGACTGTAACTTCGTATATACAAAATTACCGGGCGTGAAACAAAAAAAAAGACATAACCGGGGAATTCTACGCGGAAAATATACTCGCGTTTCGGAACTATCAGAATCAAATGGTTCTACCATTCGTAATATATGCAGATTTTGAAGCGCTCTTAGTACCGGTAGATACGGCTGAACCAGATCCCGAAAAACCGTTCACGATAAAAACATGTAAACACGAACCATACTCGTTTAGTTATTATATTAAGTGTAGTGTAAACGATGCGTGGTCTAAGTTAGTGCTGTATAGGGGGAGTAATGCAGGGGAGATATTTATAAGACGACTGGAAAGTGATGTAAAACGGATATATAATGAACATTTCAAAGCTATTGTTCCAATGACACCATTAACGGATGAACAGCAGGTTATGTATGAACGCAGTGTATGTTGTTACATATGCGGCAAGCACTTTACGGGCGATCCGACAAATCCGAAAGTACGAGATCACTGTCACGTTACTGGTGAGTATCGTGGTGCAGCACATTCAACGTGTAACTTAAACTATCAGGTACCTACATTTCTCCCCGTTTTCTACATAATCTCAGTGGTTATGATGTTCACCTGTTCATTAAACAGTTAGCGAGTGAAACGGAAGAAATTACCGTACTTCCGGTTAACAGTGAAAATATATAACGTTTGGTAAGCATATTTTGTTGATGAATATGTAAACAGTCATGGTATCAGGAAAAGAAATACATTAATTTACGTTTCGTCGATAGTTGTAGATTCATGGCTGCATCCTTAGATACTCTATCCCAGAATTTATCAGATGATCAATGTATGGAGGTACGTAAATATTTTAGTAATGATAGCGACTTCAACTTAGTGAGAAAGAAAGGTAGTTTCCCTTATGCGTACGTAGACAGTTTTAGTAAGTTGAACGACGTCACGGTGCCATCATATGACAAATTCTACGATAAAATGCGCGATGCAAATATTTCCGATGACGAATACTGTCGCGTTCTACTGGTATGGGATCACTTTAAGTGTAATACACTAGGTGATTATGCTGATATTTATTTAAAATCAGATGTGTTGTTATTGGCTGACGTGTTTGAAAACTTTAGGAGATTATGTATGGGTGTGTATGGGTTAGGACCTGCACAGTATGTCACTTTACCTGGATTGGCGTGGGATGCCATGTTGAAATGTACGAAAGTAGAGCTAGAATTACTGACGGATATGGATATGTATCACTTTTTTAAACAAGGTATTCGGGGTGGAGTAAGTACTTGTATCAAGCGTAGAAGCATCGCTAATAACGAGTTTGTTCCAAACTATGATCCTAAACAACCGAAAGTGTTTTTACAATATTTAGATGCCACGAATTTATACGGCTGGAGTATGAAGCAATACCTGCCTCACGATGGGTTTATGTGGTTACCTCAAGAGGAAATAGAACACTTTGACGTAGTAAAGATTGATGATGACGCCGATGTTGGATTTGTACTGGAGGTTGATATACATTATCCCCACCATCTGCATGACGAACACAACGATTATCCGTTTTGTCCTGAAATGATCTGCGCACCACATTCCCAGGAGGAGAAGTTAATCCCGAACCTGTGTGATAAGACCAACTACGTTATACATTACCGCTATTTAAAACAATGTATAGAGCACGGCTTAATTGTTACTCGTATTCATAGGGTTTTACGCTTTCGTCAGAGTCCGTGGCTAATACCATACGTAGACCTTAATACAGCTCTCCGCAACACAGCACAGAACAAGTTTGAAAAGGATTTCTATAAAATCATGAATAATGGCGTGTTTGGTAAAACAATGGAAAATGTCGATAAACGAAGAGTTATTAAACTGTTAACACATTGGGAAAATAACGGTCGTCGGGTAGGTCTAGCACGGTACGTGGCAAAACCTCAATTTAAAAATTTTATTCAATTCACTGATAAATTGTTTGCGGCGGAATTGTCGAAACAGGTACTTACGTACGACAAAGCCGTCTATGTCGGATTCAGTATTTTAGATCTTTCCAAAATTATAATGTATCGGTTTTTTTATGATACCTTACGAGCTCATTATGGCAAGAATGTTACGTTGCTCTATACTGACACGGATTCTTTGATTGTTGAGATAGTAAATGATGATATGTATGCACACATGCGAAATAATTTAGACGAATATGATACTTCCAACTATCAAAATGAGTTGCATGGTATTCCTACGACTGCTTCCGTCGTTGGACGAATGAAAGATGAGTACGCAGGGAAAGCGATTCATTATTTTTATGGTGCTGAATCGAAGTCATACTGTCTGAAGCTTGCTGATAATGAAGTTGTTAAGAAAGCGAAAGGTGTTAAGAAAGTTGTTATTCAGAAAGTATTGACAGAAGTAGACTACAAAGCGGTTGCGGAGGGGTCTGATAAAACAGTAATGTGTAAAATGCTTGTGTTTGGATCAACCTTACATGATATATATACCGAAATGTTAAACAAAATTGCCTTTAGGTCCCAGGATGACAAACGATATCGACTACGTGATACGTGTTCCACATTGGCGTGGGGGCATTGGCGAATACCGGAATTGGAGAATGCTGATCCGTTGAGCGAACTATTGCAGGTTGCTAAGCAAATGAATTTATATTAACCGGAAGAAGAATGGTTTGGGTACTGACACTTGCTAGTTTCTTTCCTATATTCTCTCCATAATGAAACTAATATTAATAATAAGTTGTATTATTCCTTTAGTTGTTTAACATATATTGATATTATGTACTAATTCGTTAGTAAGAGAATATATGCTATACAAATACTGTGTGATATAAATAAAAAAAAAATAAATAAAAAAAATAAAAATAAATAAAAAATAAAAAAAACTATTTACTATTTTTTTATTAAAAAAAAATGTGTACAAGACTTATTGCATTATATATGTATTATATAAATGATATACAGTACTCAAAGCACAGTGACATAATGATTCACAGTGAAAGTAACAAACGGGTTGCATAGCAGGAAGAGGTGGACTTTCCTCAAGTTCAATAACAGGCTGGGTCACAAATTTTCTGATGTAATCTGCTTTCTCTCCGCCCTTGACATAGACAAAATCTGTTGGCTGAATCAATCTCTCGAGTATTCTTCGAAAGTGGTGTGGTGGTGTATACCCTTCTTCCCATTTAATACATTGCTGGTTATGTATTAACCAAGTAGCTTGACGACGACTCTCTGCATCCAGTGTATGCCAGGGATACGGTGATTTAAAAATAAAATGGGTAATTTGTTTCCCATTATAAATGGCGAGTTCTTTTGGTATAAAAGCTTTTGAAATTTTAAACCCTTGTACATCGATTATGACGGACATTGTATTACAACTGTCGTACTGCTTTGGTTAACGCGTTGTATGTAACTAAACGATCGTGGAGTATAACACAGTATGCTGTCGTGTTGGCAGCTATGTTTGCCGCTGTTTCAAACTCCACACGAAGAACTACTGCTTTAGAGTGCAATGCTTCTTTTTGATTTGAGCAATCTACGACAATCAACGGTGCAGCTGTGGTAAATTGCATAGGGGTGAGTAATGGTTGCCCATCTCTTTGGTAATACGACATCTGGAATTTAGCAAACATTTCATATAACGTAGCAAAGCAATTGTTATCATAATTAACGTTGAGATTGTCATACGGATAACGATCCGTGTTCAGGAACACGCGAATATTATTTAGTGCACATTTATCGAATCTGCTCGTATCTTGCATAACATTATTCTCTCTCCCAGTTTGAAATCCTATAATAATGTATCTAGGTGTTTCTATACTAATAGATGTTTTGATTGCCCATGTATGCTTATCTGTTGCTGGAACGGCGGGATATATGTGGGTTTCCCAACTTCTAAATGCTACTGGCGTATTTACATTTTTATCAATGTATTTCGTTAACGCCAACTCCTCTGCTAATGCTGGAATGATGTGTGGAACTTTGCAATATATCTTATCTATGTTAACCTTTAATGCTTCTTCTACAGTTGAAATTACTGCATCGGTATCAATGTTACTACGAATTAATTCCAATTCTTGTCTAATGTTCAAAATCACTTTATTGTAATCTTCGGCAAAGCCAAGTAGCATTCGCAAAGGTATACAAACATTAAAGTATCCTTGAGCATTTGTTAGTGTACTGTTTGCAGTAGGAAACCAACCTGCATTTTCATGCCGAGCGAGATCATTGGACGTCAATGATACCAATCCTTTCATTGTCGACGTTAATCCCACTTTCGTTACGGAATCTACCACTATTCCATTCATTTCATATCTAATTTCACTGAATAAAAAGCGATACCGTTATTAACGAACCTTGCGGTGTTAGAGACAGTACCATCCTGACCTAATAATCGTCCCTCTACGTACACATAGCTTTCGGATGGTAAAGTGCACATGTCTTCCTGAATGGGTATCCTGATTTCATCATTGTTTCCAAATCGGGTAGTGTATGGCTGATGGGTGTGCAGTTCGGAATTAACGATAGCATTATCAACGACAACTTTTTCATTAACGTTTAATATACTCATTGTAGTACTGTAAAGCCGAGACTTTCCAATAATGCTTTGTTCTGCGGTGTCAATGCATTGGGCGCTGAACGCTTACTGACTCTCACCTTTCCACACTTTGATCTTTTATAGTTTGATTTGCACTGGTTACATGAACATGTGTTATAACGCATCACCATATTTTCTTTAAATGTAGTCCTATCGTTATGACTTCCCCGTTAAAATTGACGAGATCTCCGTCTTGGTCTACTATTTTAAGTGTTATTGTCGAAATGGTAGATGCATTGATAGGTAGATAGATGACACGTTGAGGGGACGCTATTATTTTATACCCCGCTGGTACACTGGGAAAGAACTGATGAATTATGTGTGATGTTTCACCATTCTTAAAACTACCACTTGTTATATTGCACTCGATAATTAATGAGTTAATTTTGATAATGTTAATAGGAGTATCGGAGGTATGCACTTTCCCAGCCTGGTAAACAGTTTTATTAAATCCCAGCATAGGTCCTATCGAATTTTCCACATTGAAGTTAATGTCATGGGTTGCTTTCATACTTGCTTTCATAGTATTATTATTCGCTTGTAAATGCATAACTGCTCTCGATCTTTTCACTAACTCATTAATATATTTATTCACATCCGCGATTTCGTATGATCCTGGTGGTATTGTAATTTTATCGTTTCCAAATACGAGTTGGTTATTCTTTGAAGTAACATTCTGTATAGTATTGAAAGATTCAAAACTAGTCAATCCCATTACGTATTCCGACTCATTCTCAAGAAAAATCGGTGGATTAAAGGTTGCTTGCAAGATACACTTTTTGCCGGTAAATTTAAATGTGTACGACATTACGATCACGTAACGACTACTGAAAATCAGTACGAGTAGTCATATAAAAAGTGTAAGACTAAATGGCCGCAGTTGTATGTATCAAAATCTTGAACCTTGGTAAAGTTATACTCAATTGTGTTTCTGCTACCATCACTTTTAAAATAGTGGAGTAATTCAAAGGGTGGTTTAATATGTCCTATGCTATCAAAATATGTAATATGCCTGTTACGCTTAATGTAAGCTGTCCAGTGTGTACCCTGGTTAGTTTGATCATCCAGATTCACAATACCACATTCATTCGCATGGATTCGTGTAGGTAAGTTATCTCGCATATGTAACCCTCTAAAATAGGGAATCTGTAATTGCTCCACAAATTTTGATAGCTCAACATTACTTAAGGCGTGACGTGGTAGCTTCAGTGGGAGTTTTTTGAATACGGTTGTAAATATATACCTAACCCTCGTTTATATGGCTTTATGTATAAACCTTTTCCTAATGCAGCTGCTTCCATTGCTTGGTTGTGTCGTTTGGTTTCGTCTAACGTTTTTGTCGCAGCTTTTGCGTCAGTTACCGCTTTTGCGACTGCCGCAGCACCGCCACCTAGAGACCCTAGAGCTCCTAATGCTGCAAAGAGGGGAATAAGAGGTATTAATCCCCCACGTTTTGGTATTGGCAATATTCTGCTCTTGGGTGACATAATTTTTTTGTGTTTTAGAGCGCTCACGGCTTGCTGTACTGTCGATTTTAAAGATGATCGAAGTTTACCACCAACACGACGTCGGGCTAGAAGGACTGCTTTGTTAAACGAAATTGCTCTGCGAGAATGCTTCCTTCGTCGTGATTTATTTCCCATTCCTAATTTCTTTTGTCCTTTCCGTGATTTGCCACCCATTCCCATTGTCCGTTTTCCTTTCATTATACCAGCTATGGTTAATGCAGCTGCCCTTTCTCCAAAGGTAGTGTCGGTAGAACGAAATCTATTCCAAGCTTTTTGTTGTAAAGTCTTATCTGCTATGTGTCGTTGTCCTAGATCGTTTGACTGGGAGTATGCAATATCGTGTTCTTTACACGCTTCGTCCAATGCGTTAATACCTTTGTCGCCACGAGCTAATCGTTTTTGTAAACGGGTGCCTGGCCCACAATATCGATATGCGGGTATATGCAACTCCACGGGTAATTTATTTATTAAAGTATTAATTAATCCTGAACCTTTTTTTTTCCTCTGACGCTGGGATGTATACTTCATACCACACTGACTGACACTTCACTACTAAACTACTTTCTGCACGTGGTGTATATATATATATATATAGAAGCGTCATACAAGTCGTGGTTTAGTACCATAATGGGTGACATCCGTTTCATTCCGCAAGATACAGAATTACCTATCAAAAATTATGACATTACTCCTAACAAGGAGCAGTACTCAATCCACCGCGGTTTACTAACAGGGGGATGTAAACGAGGTATAATCGTCGGACCATCCGGCTGTGGAAAAACCAATGTTATGATTAGCTTATTAGAACATCCAAATGGCTTACGTTTTGAAAATGTCTATATATATATTGCAAATCTCTTTACCAACCTAAATACCAGTACCTGCGGAGTTACTGGCACCCATAAAAGAAATTAGGTATTTCGAATACAGTGATAATAGTGATGTTATACCTCCTAGTGAGTCCCGTAAAAATTCAATAATGATTTTTGATGATGTAGCATGTCATAAACAAAATGAAATTAGAGATCATTTTGTTTTGGCAGACATCGAAATAATGATTGTTTCTATCTGTGTCAAACGTATTCTTCAATTCCAAAACAGCTTATACGTGATAATGCGAATTTACTTGTTCTTTTCAACAAGATCACACTAATCTCAAGCATGTGTACGATGATCACGTTAATGTTGATATGTCATTTGATAAATTTAAAGACTTGTGTTGCTGTTGCTGGCGTGATAAATTCGGATTTCTTGTGATTGATAAAGAAAGCAATGTTAATAACGGTCGTTACCGTAAGAGATTTGACTGTTTCATTGCAGTATAGATAATCTACTAGGACTGTCAACGTACAGTCGTAATGGAGGAGCGCTTAGTACAAGACATTTTGCGTGCTCGCAAGAGTGTGCAACAGAAATATGCTAGTTTGAAAGAAGATACTGCACTTACAGAACGTGCAATGGAGGCACACTTTAAACCTATTACACAACCATTAAAACAATTAATTACTAAAAATGATGGTTCTCTCATCAAAGCTGAACCCCTTACGCCAGAAGTCGGAAAAAGGAGTCCATTGCACATGAAAATGAAGTATTTTTACATTATACACCGAAATCCTCTAGAATACGTAAGGAGCCGCGTACTATTGTTCCTGACACCATTCCCACACCTCTACAAGAATCTGTAATTGCTGATGTCACACATGACGACGAGGTGGAAATTCCTACTTTACAACAATTGAAATCGGAACTACTAGCTGCTGGATCTCAACCCGCCTTTGAAGAGTATCTTAATCTATACCAAGTATTAGCGAAATTCTACGTCGAAGGTATCTTTACAGATACCGAAGATGAATATGACTTAACTTACGGTGTGCATTTTATTCCTGAAGAAGAGAAATTATTTATAGGTGATGCTGAACTAGATTTTGTTGGAGAAAATTTGCGAATCGCTCTTCCCGATGGATCATCCCTAGACTATGAGGGAACACCGTGATTATATGAACTACTTTTTAAAAAAGTTCCTACGGGATACAAAAAGAGGGATCTTCAGCAATACAATGACATTTTGCGTCGTACGCATGCTGCCCGACGTAATTATAACCCTGATGATCAAATCCGAGGAACTAATAGTAAAAAGTACCTTGGAATCATTAAACCATTACTTCAGCCTAGAAAACGTTCTGCCACGTCGTCTATTGCACCTCCAGCCACCAGATCTCGAACAACTTCTATATCCAAAAGAGGTGGTGGACTGCAGCTATTGCGATACAATAATAAACCTATTGAGTTTGTACCGTGGAATAATCCGAATAAGTTAGTCGATTGGTTACGGGAATTATTAGGATCAATGTCGTCAGGAAATACTAGCAATCACAACGAAATAATATATATAATTGATGAACTACGTAACGCAAAAGTAATAAAGTAACAGAACTTGTTATAAACCTACCACTATAGTCATTTCCTTTCATTGTTACTACGACTATCACTACAGATAGTACTATACGTCCACCAGTGATGCCAATAGATAAATTTGGCGGTCATCTTCATCATCAAATGACAGTGGATAAATTTGGGAAACATATTGTTGATCATAGCGATCTGTCTTATGAAACTTTCATATCATTTTCTGGAATCGCCGCAAAGAAGACAATTAGTGTATCTACCGGCGTCGGTGATCAATATACCTATCCCTGTAACGACGGTACTATAGTACATTGCAGGTGGAGTCATCCAACTCTTGAGCTTAACATAGATGGTACAACATTTGAGCTGGCAAAGGATGTAATTGGTCAACATCTTAAGAGGAACGATGTAATTCGTGTAACCATGCCGAGGTTTGTAAAGTTTTCAACTGCAGCGATATTCAACGTAGAGTTCGTAGTAAAATCCAAAGCACAAAAAAAATGAGTAAAGCCGATGTTGTCGAAGAACTGCACAAACCTGCAAGAAGAAATTTTCCGCGGCGTTGTGTTGTACTAAAAGGTTTAAATGATCTATTTCAAGCTGATTTAGTGGAAATGATACCATATGCTCGGATGAATAAAGGATTTCGTTACATTTTAGTAATAATAAATGCATTCTCTAAATATGTTTGGGCTTTTCCCATCAAACGCAAGAATGGTAAACTTTTGTCTGGTTTGAAAAGGATACCTACACATATACAAACTGATATGGGAACTGAGTTCTATAATGCGGAATTCAAAAAAGTAATGAAAAAATTTAATATCAATCCTTACAGTAGTTATTCCACCTTGAAAAGTAGTATAGTCGAACGTGTAAATCGCACCCTTAAAGCAATAATGTGGAAAACCTTCAGCATGCAGGGATCCTATAAGTGGTTATCAATATTACCGCACATTGTCGCCGAGTATAATTCAAGAAAGCATAGAACAACTGGATTCAAACCGGTAGATGTATCGGAAAAAAATAGTGCATCTATTTCAAAACATTTAAAATGTCAAAAAATTCTTGACCGTAAAACACTTAAATTTAAAGTGGGGGAACATGTACGCATTAGCAAACATAGAAGCATATTCTCTAAGGGGTATACACCTAATTGGAGTTACGAAGTCTTTCGAATATCAACAGTTAAACGTTCAAGCCCACTCACCTACACATTACGTGATAGTCGAGATAAAGAGATTCAAGGTCGGTTATATGAGCCCGAACTACAAAGTGTTAAACATCCAGACATTCACCTAGTTGAACGTGTCATCCGACGTCAAGGGAATAAAGCTCTCGTTAAGTGGTTGGGTTTTGATACTTCTCACAACTCATGGCTTTCTACCAAAGACATTGTGTAATACGCTAATTAACCTTAATTATATATACTGTAATATTAATATGCAATAAACAGATCTTTTTTTTTACTTTTTTTTATTAATACTATCCTATACATATATATCACTACATACTACTAAAGCGTCTGACAAACACACACTCACGATGCTGTTTTTCGAGAATTTGTGAAATTATATTATCACAGTCGCCTATTCTTTTTTTAAATCGTGCAGAATCTCTAGCTAATTGTTCCCATTCTCCTTTTCGCGCATGCCTGTAAGCCAACTCCCATACTACTATGTAGTGAACTACGTTTTTGGACTCATTAATGTGCACCTTCTTCACTGGGTGGGTCGTCATCTGATGACTCAAAATTCGGTAAATATCGTTCTATTTCGTGTATAAATTGCTCCAATGCTATTTCTTTAAGGTCTTCTATTAATCGCTTTATACAACAAATACACTCTATGTCATCCGCATGCGATGTTAAGTATTTTTCACAAAGGCGTATTCCTCCCCCATACTTATTAACTAGATTATTTAAATAGTCATCACTAAATCTACCCATTCCATACACTTTTTCATGATCAGCATCGAATTCTAATGATTGTAACTGGCATATTAGTCTTTGAACTGCACTAACACAATCTACAGCTTTAGGCCACGACTCCGCACTATAACACATCCACATATTGACTAACATCTAATACTATCCACTATTGACTACAAGCGCGTTACCCCCTTTCAGTTATAGGTTTGGCAAGATCCATATCCATATATAGTTTCTCCTTGGCAAATTCTTCCATTTCCAGAAGGCAGGCTATGTTGACCTCAAATACATCATGCAATGGACGTATAACTTGGTGAATGTTACATTGAGGAATTACCGCTGCCGACTTTATTAGGTTTTTATAAAACTCTGGAAAGTTCACAGTATCTGCCAACTCCAATCGGTAATATATTATCTTCAAAAGCTTCCATAACTGTTCTATAGACTCCCATCCTAAATAGACATCAACTTCTTCACTATCACAGAGGCGTATAATTTTTTTCTTGTTAATATTTTCGTACGAGACAGTCTTCGATCCCAGTTTGGTAGGTAACCATATTCCTTCAGGACTGTAGAAATAATTAGTAATTACCCCTTGATTATCCATAAGTATACGCCATTCCTGCTTGTCAAACACCACTCCACCACTCTTCGATCCACCGAGTTTTACGACTGGCTCAAATCCAAATTTGGGTGATAGACCGACACTAACAAACTTTGTTTTACTTTTATTTAAGAAATAATGCACATTATTAAGCAAAATATCACAATATTTACTTGAACTTATAGCACCAATAATCTTCGCCTTTTCTATGGCTTGACGTAATATGTTATCCATTATTTACGATACTGGCTTTACATACATTCCCTCTCTTTTATATATGACACTCTCCCCACTATGTGTCCGCCTCAAGGCTACTTACGTGACCTTCACGATTATACCACACATTGCTTTAACGGTCTTGTCGGTTACACCTTTTCAAGGTTTTCTTTTCGTTCAAGGCTGTTACTCATTTTGTTTTTTTTTTACAACCTTGTATTCACCACTACTTCAAGGATTCCTAGGCATACTTATTTCCAAGGTTGTTCCACTTTGCCACAACAAGTTCACTGCACAAGGTTACATACCCCCACTCAGTATTATTCGTATACTTAAAGGGAGGGGTTTTTTACATATACCATAGTTACCGATCTTCACTATGTCAGTTACTCCAGTGCAAGACGATTGGAAGACTCCTGAAGTGTACCAACCACAAACATTATTTCAAATTAGTACGCGACGGGCATGTCAATTAATTCCGAACTGGGTAAATTTTGAAAAGAAAGGAATACTACCGCCTTCCATAATATCAGTAATGCGTATGCAATATGAAGATGTAAAGTGGGATTCGGCATGGTTTGACACCTTGCGCAAGCGAATCTCTGACCACGTCTCGGGGAGTAGTTTGAAAGATTACTCTCACATAGTTGCGTTGTACATTCGCTACCATCTGGTTGGTGGTATGTGTTTATGTTATGCATGTTACTCCACGTTGAAACCAGGAGATTACCGCGTGGTGGACCACCACACCCATATGGAGCGATGGACAATGTTGTACTACCTTTCACATGAAGAATACTGGTGCTCATCATGTAGAGCGGCATTAACCACTTTATACGATGTTTATGATGATGATTCTTGTTATTTGTGTGAGGAAGTATGTTATGTTGATTACTAATACTTGTTTTGCTGTCTATATATATATATATATATATATATATATATATATATATATATATATATATATATATATATATATATATATATTGTATTAATAAATATTTTATGCCAGTCGCTTAGTTTATCCTCTAGTGAAAACATGTGCGACGTGCCACCAACTTTTATTATCCTCAGTATTACAATTGTTTCGATAAACGATTACTAACGTATCGAAGCATGGTCTGGGGTTCACTCACCCTCATCGCTTGCTGCAGCAGGATTCATTTCCACATCTTCAGACGATACGGTTGAATGTTTCATGTGTGGGGTTAGAATAAACCGATGGCAGCCAGATGTCAATCCGTTACAGGAGCATCTCCGATGGGCACCACACTGCACGTATGCCCAATTACTTGCACCACGCAGATGTAATGACACAGAAGTCGAGAGGACCTTTTGCACGTGTACTAAATCAAAATATTTTATTCCTAAAGAAAATCATATATCTGAGTAATACATTAATTAAACATATTAATATATCGTTTTCTTTTATTTTGTGAGTGAGCAAAAAGTGGGCTAGAGTAGCAACCAGGTTACACGGATGTAATTGTGGAACACGTATAGGTTGCACGGATGGTCTGGTAATTGTGGAACAGGAAAGCGGGGTTTGTGACCTTTGTTTTGTGGTAATTAGGTTACAGTGATGGCCTCGTAGTTGTGGAACAGACAAGCGGGGTTTGTGACCTTGGTTTTGTGGTAATGATATGTAATTAGGTCACATATTACCCTTTTTTGACCTTGGTACGGTGGGGACCTTGGTTTTGTGGCAACCTTGGAAATGTGGGACCTTGGAAATGTGGTGGTGTTCTAGAAGTCTCCAATCTTACCTACTTTGGAGAGTGTCGTATAATTTCACTGACCCTTAGGAGTAATTCATCTAATTTAACCAAATCTGTATCTTTTATAATCAGCGAGATCCTCATGCTGGAAATGTTATCTGCAGACGTTTATACATATATATATATATATATATATATATATATATATATATATATATATATATATATATATATATATATATATATATATATCACGGTTGTAAAAGATTTTATGTCTAGCAGTTAATTATCGAAAAATCCCAAATTTAAGTAAACCACAATTTCCTGTCTTAAATATTAGTGTGGAGACATTTTCAGCAGTCAAGACTTTTGGGGTGGGCGGTTGCACTTCCCTTATTTTCAAATCTGAATTAAGAGTGACGTAATTTAGCTTATGTGGATCTTCATAAGTAGAATATCACTATCAGTATCATTTGTTCGAGATCCATTTATCTTACGAACTTGATCCTTTCCATCTTGGGCGGTTATATTGTAATAGCTTATTAACAAGTAAAACAGCTAATACCCCTCATACTGCTTCATAATAATAATAATAACACCCACTAGGTGGTGATTATACTTTGTAACGGATAATATACAATCTTTGTTTGCTACTATTATTATTATTATTATTAAGCTGTACCGTATTCATCTTCTTCTTGAATGTATCTTTACGCAATGTCGAGCCAGAAGTACGTTTTCTATTTTATCTTGAGGTATTTGCTATTGTTACTAATTTAGCGAATCAGATAATATTATCACATATATAAATTACAACGTATTTGAAATGACCCTGTATCATTGATATTCTATAGATCTGGTCGACCCTGGAATTTTTAAATGTTAATCAAATAATGCAGATATAGGAACTTGCTCTCGGGCCTTCGCCTCCTTGCCGTGGCCCCTATGGCCGGTCGGAAATTATAATAAGGAGTCCCTAATTCTATCTCATAAGGTAAGTATAGGAAGTTGTGTTAGAGTCTGCGCCCTGTAGTGTAGTATTTCCAAGGTCGTGCTGAAAACAGCTAATTTAAGTATAATCTAATCTCTGTGTAATAATAATAATAGTAGCAAATAAAGATTGTATATTATCCGTTATATGTATTTAAAGTATAATTACCACCGAGTAAGTATTATTATTATGAAGCAGTATCAGGGGTATTAGCTGTTTTACTTGTTAATAAGCTTTACCATATAGCTGCTCAACATAAAAGCGATGAAGTTGGTAAGATAAATGTATCTCGAACTCTTGATACTGGTAGCGAAGTTCTGTCTATGAAGACTATGATAACACTATTAAAAGTAGTACAGAATGGATCGTAAACAATCTATAATGCATATGTGTAACTATTTAATTCATTTTATTACTGCTTAAACCTTGTACAAATAATTTAACATTCTCAAAGGTAAAATTATTATAAAATGTTTTATAAAACAAACCGGCAAGTTAATTACTCATTTATATGTATAATGCTGAAGGTGTCATTTCGTCAAGGTAAATAAATATATTGCAAATTGTTGCAGTCAACCTACACCATTTACTTTTAATTGGTAGTTGATAGCACTATTAAAAGGAGTACAAAGTGAAACGTAAACAATCTATAAGGATACGTGTATTAATCAACGTATTGATGCACTTTATTTCTTCTAAAACCTTGTAGGTATAATTTAACACTCTCAAAGTGAAAATCATTTTAAAGGTTGTTTTGTAAAGCAAACACGCAAGTTAATTACTCATTTATATGTATAATGTTGAAGGTGACTTTTTCTCAATGTAAAACTAATTACGTTGTAATAAAATTCGTATATAGGTAAAGGCAACAACCCTCAATTGAAAATTAAAAGAAATGTAATAATTTTAACAATTATGCAGTCTCTTTATAATGAACCCTATTACGAAAATCACATTGTAAAACAGTTATCTAGGTCAGAATTGCGTTTTTAAACTCAGATAGAAATTAAATAATAGGCGTAAATACAATATGTTAAAGTTAGATACTGACAATATTTGAGCTAGCGCTTAAAATTCAGACTTAAAGACAGCGTAGAACATAATCGTTTAAGGTCTAAGTTATTATACCTTTGAAATATTTTTGACAAAAGTCAAAACTGGCCCTAATAATTATTAGTAATAACAAACACAGATTAAATAACATCTTTTTATTATGAAAAACTCTTGTTATCATCTTTACATGTTTTACCTATTAATTCTTCTTCCCCATTATCAGAACACAATTTTTATGACAGGGACGAAACCTGTGAACAGGTTACTATAACAGCCTTACAGGACTAGAACGCTTTATCAGAATACAAATTCCATCTCAAGGCGAACTCCGGGGTCAATCCCTAGACTAACTTCAAAACTAAACCCGAAGTTGATATCAAGTCCAAATTACGTCCCACACGTGAGCGGCCTTGGGAGTATGCAAGGTCAAAAAGTAAAAGTCAAAGCCCCTATTCTAGTTTTGTGATAATGCTCGTGCCACAGAGCGTCTATTCCGCCAACGTTTTCTTACCAGGTGACATCCTGATCATAAAACAATAAGTGCTGTTGGAATTGAACTGCTTGAAACGGGATGTTTGGGTCCTAATATGATTTATGCTGGTGGTCCTAGACAGCTAACATCGTAACAGGAGGAGCAACTACTCCACGACATTGGAGAACATCCGACTGTAAGCACCAATATCTTGGAAACCAACCGTCACCATCGTCGTAGTACTATTCTCGGATTTATGCAAAGAGAAAATCAGTATCCTTATGACTTACAGCTGCTTCAAAAATTGCATCCTGGTGATAGTCAGTTTCGCTTACTATTCTTCAGATTGTTTTTAAATTACTTAGATACAAATGAAGACCTCTTTAATCAAGTATTTTGTGGTGATGAGGCCCATTTTATCGACAAGGGGTTTAACAAGCGCACCTTGCATAGCTGGAATTACGAAAAACTACATCAAAATGGAGAAACGCCAAAGCTAGTGCGCTGGAGTGTAATTACGTGGAGTGGTCTGTTGGCTAATGACACCACATTCTTTGCCTTGAATATTGCACACAGAGAATTATGCCAATTTTTACCATATCACGTTACGAACCATTTTGGAAGATATTATTTTATTGCGACGTCAAACTATTGTGTATCAACATTATGGAGAGCTTATTATTCTTCAAATGTGCGAGAGATATTAAATCGGCGAGTTCCTGATAAATGGATCGGCTGCGGAGGATCTACAGCTTGACCTCAACCTGATAGTTTTGGTTTGGGGTTACTTGAAACATGCGCTATACCGAATAATGAAGATTACGTTATTGTTCGTATTCATGAAGCTTTAACTCATATTACAACCAAACAATAGGTCGTGTTGAAAACAATGTTCTTCGCCGATTGTATGCATGCATAAAACAAAATTGTGAACGTTTCGTACATTTGCCTTTGTAAATTTAAGTATTTTCATTTTATTATGTCACTTGGTTTAAATTAGTAGACTATTTTTACTTGGACATTTGAAAATATGATTGCAAGAACTTTTCGAAATTTTGACATAAGTGATTTTCGAGTTATTTTTGATCATACAGTATAATCCCGGGGGATGGGGAACTAATTTTGAGACACCCTGTACAATCACTTGTTTAATTTTATATATTATTTCGTATTATGCTTTAAACTAGCCTACTTTACTTTTAGCTAGGATTGTGTGTTATTGATTTCACATTTATTTCTTCTCTAACATGTTGCTACCTTAACAGCTTTCTTACTTATGTATTTGAGAAGAAACACTCACAAATGATTTTGTAGGTTTTTTTAACTCTTCCTCGAGCCATTAAGCTGTATACATTTTATGAATAAATTTATATTAATACACAATACTTGTACAATTACGTTTGTGAAATGAGTTCTCAAAATTAAAGTAACATTAACAACCCATTTTCCGATTTAAAAAATCTTAAACTAACTATATCACAGCAAAATACGTTATTATTTTAGCTTTGAAAATTCTACCATGTAACAGTTAACGGTACTGACCACTTTATCAGCGTCATTATCTCCATTAGTGTCTTTACATTTCTGGATAACTTGTTCGGTAAATTCTTTTTTATTTGGATAGTCGGGATGGCTAAAAAATGAAAAAACTTTTGAATGAAACCATTCAGCTGTGACGGACGGAACAACTGCAAGATTTTCATCAAACATTTGCATTTCTCTTCCCCAACATAAAATATAGTTATTTATTTTTTCATCTGCTCTAGCCAAAAGACGATTGTCAAAATGACTTTCAATGTATTTTGTATCAATTCCGGCTTTTTTCATGCACGTGTAATCCTCTATAGTATAATACTCCTCGGCAATGTCATAACAGATTATCTGTAAGAAGAGATTTTGTTAAAATTATTATGAATATTTGATTGTAATACCTGAGCGAAAAAGAGAGTAACACTAAGAACTGCTGGATAAATCATTATGGTTAATGTTAATGTTAATCGTTTTTAACTGTATTTATATACAGTTGCACACACTTGAAACAATTAAGTAATCTTAAGTTATCGTTAAGCAATTGATCCCTACAAAATAAAAATAGAAAGTAGTAAACAAAAAAAAAATTAATTCCACAATTTTGATATATCCGATTAGTACGTGTAATTTCCGCATTATCAAATAAAGGAATAAATGCAAAGAAAAGGAAACATGATAGATTCTTTTCTTGGCATCTTTGAAGATGCTGTGTATATCGAGTAAACGGTTAAGACAGGATAATATTTCTTTAATGTTTGGAACGAAAATACTTCGTTTATCTTTAGTTTAGATCAAAAGTATAAACAAAAACTGTGGATAAATAATGGTTGTACTTAAATGCAACCTTCATCAGCGCACTTGCTTAATAGTGTATAATAAAACGAATAAATGCTGAGCAACCAATACATACCTCAGCGCTATTTTTTTGTTTGATCGGTATGTTAAAGAACATAACTGACTTATCAGCAAAGCTCTAAAATAAGGAGGATTTATGTTGTAACTATTAAAAGGCCTTCGCTCTAATCTTACGCGTTTCTCTCATATTTTGACTCTGCACTAATTAACCCATAGAAACATCGAAACTTGCACAGTCTTTTTGCACGTTTTTTTCGTTATTTAGGCTCAAATAGTAATATTATACTTACTCGATATCTGTTCTTTTATTCTTCTATAAATTAATAAATGGATAATGGTTATACAGTTTCACTCATCTTCCTAGTAAGGTGTCATAAAACTACATATCACCTTGCAGAACTCGCTTATTATCAAAATGATGCGCCTTATAAACTCTTCACCAGAATTATAATATATCGATGAATGACTTCGGTCATCGAAAGTACTCACTGTTTGATCCATTATTATATCGACCGTGGTATCAAGTCTAATATTGATGCTGTTCACCAACATATTGAACAATTACAACCTGGCATTTTGCTTCTACTTCAAACACAAGTCTCCTGTAAAGCTCCTAATCATCCGACTTGCCATTTCCCTACTGTAATCTTCATTCTAGCTTTCGATACAAAGGAGGCGTATGTGCGTATCTCAAGCACAACGTCGCTTGCAAGATGATTTTTTCATTGGAGAATAAATATATTAACGCGATTTGCTTTTAACATTCTGGTCCTTAATTTGCGAAAATCCACTGTTGTATTTTTGATATTATAATGACAGTAATTTTCGTGGCTTTTTCGATTACGTGAGGTTGAAAGCTGAGTATCTTCTTGTTCAGTTTCCATCTTGCGATAACTCATATTTTAATGTTAATAACTCTAATTGGCTTCAATTTTCATCTACTACTAATCCAGCTGATCATAGTGCATAGTGCTATTTCATGTGATCTCACACAAATGGTGGCTTCACCCACAAGAATCTCGGATAACTATTGCCCACATCTAATTTTTTTCTTACATCAAACTTGTTTATGAGGGTTCAGTTCCTTCCCCTCTAAGTCTTTTTGACCATTGTCTAATATAAATAACTTCTACTGTCCCTAATTCCTCTGTTATTGGCAACCCTGATAGAACCTTGTATTGCAACCTTTCCATGGCGTGAATATTGTTTTAAGTCGTCCTTTTCTTCGGACACTGCTCTTTCAGTATCTGGAGTCGCCGTCATGGGCATAAAGTTGTATATTCCCAAATAAAATCGAATAGGTCATTCACATTCTCAATCCTGGTTTAATAAGGCTTGTGCTGATACAGTATCTTTGAAAAATATATCTTATATTCAATGGAAATCTAAAATACAACGATCGAGGGTCATTCAGGCTACGTTGGTGATAGAAATACCTGCAAAAGTATTACCATTAAAGCTAAAAAGTTGTTCGACGAAAATGCAATGAACTAGCTGAATCCCCTTTGGGTAGTCTTAGATTATGGTCTTTAGCTAAAACCATCAGTAAAAACTTCATTTCCCCCCCATCTCGTTTTTTGACGGATCTATGGTAGCTGATTCTGTAGACAAAGCCAATATTTTTGTGGGTCTATTTGCATCAAACTCGTGTCTTAATCATTCAGGAAAATATGTGCCCCTAGTCAACTCTTCTACATGCACTATCAAACCAATTCATTTTCGGTACAATCACCTAGAATCAGCTATCAGTAGGCTTAATCTCAATAAGGCGACTGGTCCAGATGGTATCCCAGTTATTGTGTTAAAGAAAAATTCCCCGAACTAGTACATGTCCTATCTATCCTATCGGTCTCTATGTCTACTGGGGAACCTCTTTTATCATGGAAGATACCATATGATCTCTGATACTATCAACCAATTGCCATCACTTCCATTTTGTCTAATATCACGGAAAAAGCTAACAACCAGCAACTGCCCTTCTTCCTTGAAGCTAACAAACTCCTTAGTGACCACCAAGAAAAAATATTTTTTTCTTCAGACGTCAATAAAGGATGACATTTTCACCTGACAACGTTAAAGTTTGACATTTTCACCGGCGGCTGCAAAAGACGTTTGCATCCCCTCGCAACGGATGCAAAAGTAATGTAAGTTAATAACTCAAACACCCAATTTGGAAAAGAACGAAAACATTTTCGAAAGCATTTTCTCCAAAATAAAATCCGCCAGAGGTAACAGTGGAGGTCTCGCTGCGTTCTAAGGAAATGGTCTTTAATTCTCCCTCTTCTACATGAACCTCAGTACTCGTAGCGCTTGCACTAGGTGCAAAAATTTTCAATGCTGTCTCTTTTTTTGTTGATAGAGAGCCTTCAATACAACGCTCTGCTACAGTGCTGGATTTCCAGCCATCATGGCGCTTCAAGCACATTAAATCTGCGCCGCCGTCCACCAGAAGTGTAGCTGAGGTTCTTCTTAGACAATGCCCTGTGTATTCTATATAGTTCGCTAATTTTAAGAAAAAAGCTACCTCCCTAGCAACACTGCTTATTTTGTGGATTGCCATCATCGCTCATAAGCATTTTCCATTTCCATATTTCAAAAAAAATCGGCGACCATTCTTATCTCGTGGGCGCAAAGCAACATATTTGTTATACAGGGTGACGTAGAATAAAGTGCAATGCGTAGTGCCAAGCGATAGATTTCCTATGAACTTAGGTCCACAACGCCTTCGTTTAAAAGATATAGGGTGTTGATGTTAAATTATTTGTTTGCTTTTTTTCTTAATATCTTCTTACAATGATTGTAATAAGCGGACAAAAATTTGTATACAGGGGATTTTTATCACGCAGAATTCAAATATGACCTTAGTTCTTTTATTACTGATAGAGAGCGCCACATGCAGGTTTCCATCTTATTTGAATCGGTCCTAACTTTCTAGCCTTACACTGTATGTCATTTTCGAATGGAAAAATTTGTTTTCCCATCTTTTCTGCTTCAGAAATGTACACCTTATTGAAGTCGCTAGCATGCACTTTTTTCTATGTCACCCTGTATAAATTTAGAAAAGATTCCCCTACAACTGTAAATGATTTAATTTTTTTTGTTTTGCTATCTGGAATTTTAATATGTAGAAGAGTTTTCAGGTTCTCAATGTCGTCTACCTTCATCTTCACCAATTCATCGCAACGACATGCCCCTGAGATACCAATAATCAAAACTATCTAAAAAAAATAAAAAATATAAAGACTTGTTTTCATTCTATTTCTAAAACTTACCTTCATTGCCAAGTATTTTTCATCCGACGCTTCTGATAAAAATTTGTTAAATTGGTCTTTTGTAAATACTTTGGTCTGCTTTGGGGTCTATCCTTCATTCTGCTTCTTTAGATATGCACAAAGTTTCAAGTATTTGCTTATATCTACGCCATGTCCAATGCTCAATAATGATTTTATGGGGACCACATTGTCGAGCTTTTTATTTTCATTTTTGTTGCTAATTCGGCAAAATAAGCTAACATTACGGTTTCAGAGTAGCTTTTAATATTTTTTTCATCGCACCATTTTATAAATTGCTGAAAAGCGCGTTCATAGATTTTGCTCGATCTTGTAGGTAATAGATCATTTATTGCTGTACTAACCGCTTCAGTAATATCTGACGGCGTGTAGTTCTCCAAATCCATCATACTCCTAGCAATGTAATATTTTAATTTACACAAATAGGAACAAAAAGTTTAATAAAATACTTACAATAACACGGAGAATCTTCACAATTTTCAACTTGTTTAATGCATTGTTTTCAACGAAACCTAGCCACGTCTAATTATTTTTCCTTATTTCACATTTAAGTGTAAAAAACGTCTGAAGAAAGAATAGTATATTTTATGCAGGGCAAAGTGACTTTTTGTGACTCATTTGTATTTGCCGGACTCACTACATTCGTCCGTCAAACCTACAGATTCGCCACAAAAAGTGTCACTTTAGCTCCTTATAAAATAATATACTATTTCTTAACCCTTATAGAAACCAGTCAAGTCTGCTAGACGATCGGGATATTTGATTGGTTGTCCAGACATGTAGGGGAGTAGCAGGTTCAGGACGTTCTAGTTATGTATTGCCTTATTTGTCTTGTGTCACATTCTGTGTGTATTACAGTGTTAGAGTGACGTATTGTTAACTAATATGAGGTTTAGTTATGTACTATCCGTCCCAGACACCTAACGGGTTACCCAAACAATAAATAAAAAATACATGTAGGGGCCTGATGGGTTTCCTAAGCGATAAGTTTTTTAAGCTATTTCTTATATTAATTTAAAATTTTTTATATCAATGGGAGCAGCACTGCTGAATACTGTAAGAATATATAAAGCAACTCTACGCATTATATTTTTTGATGAAAATATGTTCTTCTTCGGTTATAAAAATGACATGGAAAAGGAAAGTTCTGCTGCTGATGAGATTCAAGTAGAGATAGATCGGCTGATGATGGTGACGATGATGTTTCACTATAATCTGAAGACGAAGATCTTGAAACTTTCCCTTCATTTCACAAAGAATCTTACTTCCCGAAGATTTAAATGATATAGATTCAGATGACTAATATAATGATCCAGACAACGTGTCGATAGAGGAAGATATGTGTCAACCTGACGAACTAGTTGAAGTTGCTGTGAGAAAAATTTTGTAAAAAAACAGAGCCGACTCGCCTGGCCGTTCTACTTCCATGAATGATACAGAGAGATCAAATGAGCTAAGTGTACCGTTTTCCTCACAAAAAAAGAGAGTTACAAAGCAAGCTAAACGACCAAAGACAGCAAAAAAAGATAAAGAAGCAAAGCGAACATGTAGTATACTTGAGATACGCGAAAAAGAGTTAACTGGCAAAGACGGCACAACTAAATGAAATACTAAACCCATTCCTATGATCAGTATTAAATCTTCAAAGAACATACATCGTACATGTTCCCGTCAAGACTTTGAACAATGCCGCAGTAGCAAAGGAGCCTCTAGAGTGTTTCACATTACTACTTATTAAAGAAGGAGCAACTAAACGCAATCACGTACCCATAACCGTGATATATGATGCAACCTTGTGTGGGGACAGACATCGGCAATAATGTCAATAAATATATTTAGATTCATTAGTTCATGTTTGTAGTTTGATTCCAGCGAGACAAGGCAACACTGATTAATACATAGTAGACTTGCGTCAGTGTCTGAGGTTTGGTACTTCCTAATAAATAATTGCCCAATAAACTATAAACCTGGTTCACACACACCTATTGATGAGCAATTGGTTGGATTTCGGGACAAGTGTAAGTTTCTCATGTACATACCTTCCAAATTCTAAAAGTACGGGATTAAATTGATTCTTTTGTATGACCGAAGTACTACGTACCGAATAAATGGCATCGCTTATACTAAAAAGGGTTCTTCACCATCCAAAGTTCCAGTAGCTTTTTACTTTGTACACGAACTTGTAAAACCAATATCTAAAACAAACGGAACGTGCCATGTGACAACTGGTTCACCAGTGTCTAGTTAGTTCAAGAATTGTTAAGAGATCACAATCCTACATTTATTGAAACCATAAAAAAAATAAACCGTAGTTGCCTGGCAACCTTCAAGGAACGACCAGTAGGTTCTTCACTTTTTCTTCCTAAAGAAAACCTAACAAAACTGGTAACAGTTGTTTCTACGATGCATGATGATGCTTCTGGAAATCCAAAAATAGAAATAATCTTCAATTACAATGAAATTAAAGGAGGAATGGATGCCTTCGACCAGATGTTCCAATCTATGAACATGGGTCGCAAACCCAAGAGATGGCCTGTTATTTTTTTACAATATTATAAATATTGCCTGCATTAACTTCTACGTAATTTATGTTTACAATACTTTTAAGTCAGGAAAAACTCGGCCCCTATCAAGGTTTGATTTTATGCTCTCAACTGTTGAAACAGTTTACTGAACGTTAGAAGCACGAACGACTTTCTCTATCTATTCCCAAAGATCTGAAAGCAGTAACTTACAAATGTCTAAAGCTACCCGATCAAGATATTCGATGGAGGGAGAATATCCCTCCAGAACAAATAAAAAAAAAATGTAGTCAATCAGGGGAATGTCAAAAATGACATGCTCAACGTGTAATGGTGTTATTTGTGGTGAACATTACAAAAGAATTTGTTACCCCAGATAGAAAGAAAAGAACAATGAAGGTAGAAGGATAATAGGCAGGTAGCTTATTGGGCGGGGTGGAAAAAAAAAGGGTTCGTGGCCAGCTAAACAGTCGGTAAGGATCGTGGGTGACTGATATTTAAAGAAAGACAATAAAGGGGCGCCAGAAGCTTAATTATATGTTTTTTTTTGAATACACGAACCTTCGAAACGATTTCACACTACTTCAGCTTCATAAGTAACTTAGGACCCGTAAGCGTACACAAAAGGAAGGATAAAGTAATAAGAAAGGTTTAATTGTATAACCAAAACTTAAATGGATGAGGACGATAAATATTAAATTCAATTTATAACAAACGGAAATTTAATTTTTAATCTGGTTTGTTTTCTATTAGCAAAGATCTGAGGGGAGATCAGATATCTTAAAGATTAGTACAAAAATATATCTATATACAAAAAGAAATTACCGTAACTAAAATCCAAATAACACAAGAAATTATATTAACGGCGCGAACAATCGACGCAGTGGCTAACATAATGATCCACAAAATTTTATTATCTAATTATAATACAAAAACCCAGTACTCGGATAGGCCTCGCAGAGCACTCAAAATACACATACTTAATATTTCAAAAAAAACGCAAAAAAAAAGTAAATTGTTCTAGCCTCACATACAGATAGCAGGACAAATAAATCATGAGTATTATCAAAACAAATTATGAATTTACTTCTACGCGAAAGGGGGATGAATTACAATAATGAAACAAAACTAAAGGGGTTCAAAACATCCCAAAATAATGATTCTTAATTATGACTATTATCACCTAAATAACTGCTTAGTGACAATAAAGCGTCGTCAACGATAAGCATGTTGAACATGGATAGGTGTAAACTGCGCTTTATACAAGAAAACAAAAGCTATACGTCACATCAATTAATATAATGCATGAGTCGAGCAAAGGTAGAGTGTTCAATGTAAAATAAAAGTAGGTATGTATTTACAAAAAAAAGGGAGCAAAGTGACACATAAAAATAACTAACTTGGGAAGGTAAGTAGGTACACAATAATTGACTGTTATAATATTTGATACACACAACAAATTTTTTTGTAGGTTAACAAAGCATGTAGCACAAAGTTGGACGGTGAATCATCAACACATGAAATCACAATATCCAGAACTGTAGGTGGGTGGACAACGGACAAAACACAACACAGATCTGACCTTAGGCAAGTACTGTTACTCCAGTAGTTGAACTGCTTATAATCGGTGGGCTTTCAGAGAATAGTGTACCATCAGTATATCGTGGTACCATAATAATACATCAACAGTTTCATGATAGTTACACTACCGGCTACAATAAATTAATTTAGTGATCGATATCCAGAATTAAGCTGGTAACATACCTCTACGGTGTAGTGCGAGCCTTTGGAGAAGGTATCGACACAATTGAAGCTTGTCCACGAGTGGTAAATAATAGGGTAATAGTAAGGTAGTAATAATGCTAAAATAAAGTAGATAAATTTACAGTGTGGTTAGGCTTCCGATGAATATTTACCCCTACGGTGGAATGTGCACCCGATAAAGAACTTGCGAATTGTGTGGTTTCTTTTTAATCCTCGAATCGAGAAAATAATTAAGGTAATACCAGAACCACAATAACGGCTTAATTATTTTAATTTCTAAAGGCCACTAATCTTTCAGATCCCCTTTTTGATAGGGCGATTTTTAATTAATTAAAAAATCGAGTAAAGAAAATGGCATCCACACAATTCAACCTTCTAATCTCAATGTCAAAAATTGTTAGCGGAAGACGTTGAGGGGAGAATTTTTCACCGGAAGTGCATTATGGAATTGTCAGTAACAATAATAAAAATTAAAAATTACCAAAGAATTTGTTTATTTACTAAATTTGTCAATTTTTGATGAATAGGCAACCCACAGTACACACATGTACCGGCAGCTAATACCTAACTACAGAAAATTTGCAAGAATTGCCAATTAAACGTAACAGAATCCCCTCCCACAAAAAGAAAATTTTCCCAAAATTTTCTCCAATGGCTTATTAACACACGAAAACTTCGAACATAGACGGATATAGAGCTACAGGAAACACAAGTTACAAACAAAGAAAAAAAGGTAACCAAACACTATTACTCCGAGACGTCCGTTTCCTTATTAATAAATGGTTTTAGGTCCTTGGCATGCCAACTTCCCCTTAGGATATTCCCGTCAGGGTCTTTCAGTTCGTAGACCCAACGAGAGAACTTTCTATTGATAACAAAAGGCCCTACGAACTATGCCGCCAGCTTCGCGGAAAACTGTTTTGCCGCATCGGAAAGGACATAATTTCTTTTCCACACCCTGTCGCCTACGTTGAACTGGTCAATTCGCCGTCTGAGATCATAATATTTTTGGGCTTTTTCGTAAGATCTCCTAAGTCTAGTTTTAATATTCTCGTAGAGTCGGTGAAGCGTTACGGAACGAGTATGAAGATTTTGGGACCGATCGAAAATTAAGGGGTCCTCGTTAATGGTGTTTCCGGTTTCGTTCACCAGACGCATTTCGCGACTAAAATTAACGAAGTATGGGGTCATACCAGTAGATTCGTGCGTTGCGGTACGAATAGCGCACGTGACATGAGGTAAGTGTTTATCCCAGTTACGATGGTTATCCTGGACGTACGAACTGAGCATAGTCTTTAGGACACGATTAATACGCTCCGTAGGGTTGGCCTGAGGGTGATAATTAGCCGTATAAGAAATTTGACAATTATATTCTGTAGAGAACCTAACGAAGTCTTTGCTGCGAAATTGAGGGCCATTGTCGCAGATAATACGTTTAGGCACTCCGAATATTAGAAACACGTTTTGCTCCACCAGTTCTATGATTTTGTGGTGGTGGATGCACGCATAGGAAGGTTAAAGGGAACTTGCTGAAGCAGTCCGCAATAACAAGAATAAAGCAATAGCCTTTACGTGAACGAGGCAAGGGTCCGACAATTCCATGCAGATGACTTCCCATGGCTTGTTGATTTTGGTCTGACCCCCATTAAGCCCGCTGGACAGCGCTGTAATGGCTTAGTCTGATTACACGTGTGACACCGATTTACGTACGTGGCCACGTCTTTGCGCATTTTGGGCCAGTAGTATTTTGGTTTAGCCGAGACAAAGTTTTGGAAACGCCCAAGTGACCTGAGATGGGAATGTCGTGATGTAATCGCAGTAACTCGCCGCGTTTGTCTTTAGGAGGGACTATTTTCCATTCGTCAGTTTCCTCCGAGAGTTCAGGAAATCGAACTTGCACGTTTTTATAAAGTTTCCCTTCAGACACGCGCCATAATGGGTATTTGCGAGCCTGGGTGCTGACTTTGTGAACCATGCGCTTATACCACAGATCCTTGATATTCGAATGAGTGATGGCATCGATGACGGGCACAGACCTTGACAAGGCGTCAGGAACGACATGTTCCTTGCCCTTCCGATGCACGATATCAAAGTCGTATTGCTGGAGCCTTACCGCCCAACGTGCGATACGACCGACCGGATCAGCGATACTGTTAAGCCACTTTAAACTATAATGATCTGTCACGATAGTGAATTTGCTGGCCTCAATATACGGACGTAGCTTTTCAATAGCGAACAGTACTGCCAAGCATTCGCGTTCGGTAGTGCTGTACTTACGCTCATTCTTGGTGAGGGACTTACTTATGTAACAGATCACTTTTTCCCCGTCTGGGTGGTTTTGAGTTAGTACGGCGCCAATACCGTAACCGGACGCATCCGTTTGGATAACAAACGGAAGTGAGAAGTCTGGACATGCCAGTACGGGTGCACAGATAAGGTGTTCCTTGATGTTAGAAAGAGCATCATCGCATTCTGGTGTCCACTTAAAGGACGCATTCTTACGCAGCAAGGAAGTGAGCGGAGCGATAACGGAGGAGAAGTTGGGCACAAATCTCCGGTACCACGACGCCATACCAATTATGCGGCGTATTTCAGGCACGCAAGTAGGGGTAGGTATTTGAATGATAGCCTCAACCTTTTCGGGGTCTACCAGTAGGCCCTTAGAGTTAACCATGTAGCCAAGGTAGCGTAATTCGCTTTTACAGAAATGGCACTTGTCCTGACTAAGAGTTAAGCCTGCCTTCGTCAACCGGTTGATAACCTCGCGAAGCACTTGGAGGTGATGATCGAAAGTTTGTGCAAATAATCACGTCGTCTAGATAAGTAAACACGTAAGGTTCTAGATCCGCTCCAATTACGCGATCAATAAGGCGTTGCCACGTGGCTGGGGCGTTGTGTAAGCCGAAAGGCATACGGCAGAATTGAAACAGGTCCCGATTTGGGACGGTGAAAGCCGTAAATTGTCGTGAGGATTGCGCTACGGGTATCTGCCAATAGGCCGATTTTATGTCTAACGTAGTAAGAAACCGAGCATCCCTGAGTTTATCCAATGTAGCGCTAACGTACAGGATAGGGTACGCGTCCGGCTGACTAACCTTATTTAGCCGACGATAGTCGACGCAAAAACGATACTCGCCATCGCGTTTCTTTATCATGACTATGGGAGATGACCATGCCGATGTCGAAGGTTCCACGATCCCGTCAGCTAACATTTTCTCCAGTTCGCGATCGACGTGCCTTTGCAACGCAGGAGATATGGGGTAATACCTCTGCTTAATCGGAGATGAGGTGGTTTTAATCTCATGCTCGACAAGATGAGTAATTCCTATTTTCGATCCCATAGTCTCAAAGGTTTCTTTTATAAAGTTTTGGAGCGGTTTCAGTTGATCATCAGACAGATGTTCCACGTCCTGAATGGCGTTAACAACGCAACGAGGGGGGTTTGAGGAAAACTCCCATTCACCGTGACGTAAATCTGGGACAATACCCATTTTTCGCCAGAAGTCGGTACCTAATATAAGAGAATTGGGGATGGACGGTACCACTAGGACTTCCATTACGCAGGTTTTCTTTCGTAAGACAAACGGTACAAAAACAGTACCTAGGCTGGCACATTCGTTACCATTTGCAACTATGCAAGATTTCGCGCGAGCTGTGTTAATCTTACAGCGATCTTTTAAGAGTTCCCAACCTTCTTTTCCTATTACGGTATGAGAAGCTCCGGAATCTAACAGACCCAGCACTTGACTGCCAAAAACGGACACCTTAAGATAAGGCCTTTCGTCATGACCAACGCTGGCCAGAATAAAATTTAGAAGAATTTGTTGGTGGTCGTTCTCCGGAAGAGTTTCAGACTGTTCCGTTAGGGGACAGCGAGTTAATCGACCTCTTAACTGCGCTGGTTGGAGTTTAAACGACATGTAGGGCAAGACTTTGTCGTGAAATTAGGTTTTCCGCAGCGATAGCAGTGTACCCGCTTGGGTTGAGGACAGTTAACCGATCGATGATTAAGACCGTCACAGTTCCAGCAAACGATTGATGCTACTTCTATAGCGGGTTGTTCCGAGACTTGGGTTTCAACAGTGAGGTCAGTTGAGGTCAGCGACGCGGCTCTAGGTAGTAGGCGCACCGATTTCTGATACGCCAAATCGGGCTCTAGTGTATTTTTAGTGTTCGAAGGTGGAGGCTTAAATTTGGTTGTGCGTATGTGAGTATCCTCTAACTGCTTACAAACGTGAACCAGTTCAGCGATAGTAGGGATAAAGTGTAACGTCAATTGCGATTGTAAATACGGTAATAAATTGCGCTTAATCAGACTAAGTCGAGTGGTTTCTAGTGGGGAGGAGGGAAATCTCCTGAACAGATTTTCCATCATGGCAATATATATCGCGACAGGTTCGTCCAGACCCTGGGTTCGATTTCGCACTTCGTCCCACAGACTTTCCTCATAATCGCATGGAAGAAACGTATGTCGCAAGGCACTGATGAGTTCATCCCAACACGTAAGGGTGTCACGCACTGACCGATACCAGATCAATGCATTGCCCGAAAAGAGTTCAACGGCCGAAACAAATAATTGATCTTTACTGACGCCTCTTGAAAGGCGTAATTCTTCGACGCGTTCTAGAAAACTCGAGAGATTGGAATCTCCACTAAACTTAAGGTTCCATTTCGTGATGGCAACATAATTCCCTAAGGGGTTGGACGTTGGCGGTACCACTTTTGTGCTACTGCACCTTGGACTGCCGAAGTGGGGTGTCGAACTGTGTGCAACTGTTGAATGGAGAATAGGACTATTATTGTCAGCAAAACGTACCGTTGGAGAGAGTGTCAAAAGATCCTGAAACCTTTCGGTCACAAACCGGGATTGACCTTCCGCAGCGCGAGAAACAATAGGTTCATCATCAAGTGTAATCAAATTAGGTTCCTCAATTATACCGGCATGACTTTCTTTATTATCGGACTGAAATTTGCTTTGCAGGTCGTCCATGACATTTAAGCATTGGTTCTTTAACTTATCCAAAGTGCCAGACCGTTCCGTTGTAGGACTAATTCTATCTAAACGACCGTAAACATGTAAGAGTCGGGTTTGAAGCCGTTCGGATGCACTATCGGGTTGAGTGGCCCGGTATACTTGTACTTCCGCGCTAAGAAGAACCAGTTTATCCGAGCAAACTAAAATTTCCTCATCAGCATTCAGATTTATTTCGGGAAAACTAAAATTATTAAGTTTTTCAACACGAAACCTAGCTCGTAATAGTTTCCTCTTATCAAGTGCCGACCCATCGCACGTGATACCACGAACAGATAGTTCGTATTCAACTTCGTCAAGTAATAACTTATCGACGTTCATCGTTTGAACAAAACAGAAAATCAACAACAAAAACAAAAAATTGAATGTCGCGTAGAGAAAAAAAACAATGAACCAGGAACACAATCACAAATATAGACGCGGGGCCCCACGTTGGGCGCCAAATTTCTTTTGTTACCCCAGATAGAAAGAAAAGAACAATGAAGGTAGAAGGATAATAGGCAGGTAGCTTATTGGGCGGGGTGGAAAAAAAAGGGTTCGTGGCCAGCTAAACAGTCGGTAAGGATCGTGGGTGACTGATATTTAAAGAAAGACAATAAAGGGGCGCCAGAAGCTTAATAATATGTTTTTTTTTTTGAATACACGAACCTTCGAAACGATTTCACACTACTTCAGCTTCATAAGTAACTTAGGACCCGTAAGCGTACACAAAAGGAAGGATAAAGTAATAAGAAAGGTTTAATTGTATAACCAAAACTTAAATGGATGAGGACGATAAATATTAAATTCAATTTATAACAAACGGAAATTTAATTTTTAATCTGGTTTGTTTTCTATTAGCAAAGATCTGAGGGGAGATCAGATATCTTAAAGATTAGTACAAAAATATATATCTATATACAAAAAGAAATTACCGTAACTAAAATCCAAATAACACAAGAAATTATATTAACGGCGCGAACAATCGACGCAGTGGCTAACATAATGATCCACAAAATTTTATTATCTAATTATAATACAAAACCCAGTACTCGGATAGGCCTCGCAGAGCACTCAAAATACACATACTTAATATTTCAAAAAAAACGCAAAAAAAAGTAAATTGTTCTAGCCTCACATACAGATAGCAGGACAAATAAATCATGAGTATTATCAAAACAAATTATGAATTTACTTCTACGCGAAAGGGGGATGAATTACAATAATGAAACAAAACTAAAGGGGTTCAAAACATCCCAAAATAATGATTCTTAATTATGACTATTATCACCTAAATAACTGCTTAGTGACAATAAAGCGTCGTCAACGATAAGCATGTTGAACATGGATAGGTGTAAACTGCGCTTTATACAAGAAAACAAAAGCTATACGTCACATCAATTAATATAATGCATGAGTCGAGCAAAGGTAGAGTGTTCAATGTAAAATAAAAGTAGGTATGTATTTACAAAAAAAGGGAGCAAAGTGACACATAAAAATAACTAACTTGGGAAGGTAAGTAGGTACACAATAATTGACTGTTATAATATTTGATACACACAACAAATTTCTTTTATAGGTTAACAAAGCATGTAGCACAAAGTTGGACGGTGAATCATCAACACATGAAATCACAATATCCAGAACTGTAGGTGGGTGGACAACGGACAAAACACAACACAGATCTGACCTTAGGCAAGTACTGTTACTCCAGTAGTTGAACTGCTTATAATCGGTGGGCTTTCAGAGAATAGTGTACCATCAGTATATCGTGGTACCATAATAATACATCAACAGTTTCATGATAGTTACACTACCGGCTACAATAAATTAATTTAGTGATCGATATCCAGAATTAAGCTGGTAACATACCTCTACGGTGTAGTGCGAGCCTTTGGAGAAGGTATCGACACAATTGAAGCTTGTCCACGAGTGGTAAATAATAGGGTAATAGTAAGGTAGTAATAATGCTAAAATAAAGTAGATAAATTTACAGTGTGGTTAGGCTTCCGATGAATATTTACCCCTACGGTGGAATGTGCACCCGATAAAGAACTTGCGAATTGTGTGGTTTCTTTTTAATCCTCGAATCGAGAAAATAATTAAGGTAATACCAGAACCACAATAACGGCTTAATTATTTTAATTTCTAAAGGCCACTAATCTTTCAGATCCCCTTTTTGATAGGGCGATTTTTAATTAAAAAAAATCGAGTAAAGAAAATGGCATCCACACAATTCAACCTTCTAATCTCAATGTCAAAAATTGTTAGCGGAAGACGTTGAGGGGAGAATTTTTCACCGGAAGTGCATTATGGAATTGTCAGTAACAATAATAAAAATTAAAAATTACCAAAGAATTTGTTTATTTACTAAATTTGTCAATTTTTGATGAATAGGCAACCCACAGTACACACATGTACCGGCAGCTAATACCTAACTACAGAAAATTTGCAAGAATTGCCAATTAAACGTAACAAATTTGCAACAATTGCTTTAGAAATTACGATAATCAATAATGCTCTTCTAATTTTTTTGTTTTTATATTCAAAGATATACGTATTTTGCTTTTTTTAGTTTTTTTAATAAATAGAATATCAATGTATCAACAATATATTAAAATACAAAACACGTTTTATTTATATACATTTTTGGTATGCATTTTCTGGAGTACACTTCTGCAAGACGTAACGTGTTACTTAGGTCAAAAAATTCACGGGCTTCTGTAAGGGTTAAATAATAATTATATTCAAAGGTAAGTAAAAACTACCAGTAACAAATTTAGCATACCAACCGATGAAGGTAACATCTAATTTTGTACATTGTGATAGCCCACATCCGCATGAATTAAGAACGTAATCACTGATTAGGGTATTATAATATGATTGGGTTGACAATGAATTAATGGTTACAACAGCAATGAATAATTTGTGTTAACTGGTAATTAGTATAATTTAGTACGGTAGATTTGTATTATACAAAAACGTCAACTCATCTTCATTGTTATATAGAATAAAGTTTAATACTAAAATAAAGCTCTGTGTGAAGCAGTAAAACATGATTTTTGTCCGATCAGTCGTATTTATCAATTAACTATGGCTCCATTTAGAACGGTACGTTGACTATACTCTGTTATAGTGTCTAAATGTAAACACGGCTGGTAAGTGATTTACATACCGTCCTAGAACGATAAGTAAAAATAAGGAAAAATTGTTTATTTGTTAATATTAAAATTGAAAACACAGTTATTTAAACTACGAAAATGCACGGCAACGCATGTGTGTTGTATTATATGACGTAATTTCAGTAAACTTTATTGAAATGCTTTCTACTCCCGAAAGGTCATTAAAAAGGGAAGTATAGCCCCGTTTACTGCTCTTAACGTGGGACACCACTCTACTTTCGGTTGAATTCGAATAACACATCCAATTTACGTAAGAATTGTTTCAAGAATCATTCATATTTTTTTCCGAACGCTCCTTAACGTACGTCTCTGCTGCTGTGGAGGATTTATAACCTCCATGTCGTTTTAATCCTAAAACATTTGCTTCACGGTTAGCCAGTAATATCGCAGATGTACTGCTATAAGAATGGCCTGTGTATGTGGCTGACTGCATCAGGTCATTTTGTGCCCTTTCCCTCCACTTACCTGGTACATTTTTCATTAGCGTTTTTACAGAATAATCGCTTCTAATTCTCGTGTTTTGGACGGCTTCTCAGAAATATACATCCCATATGTTGGATGGCATCATTTCCTCCCCTTGTAACAATAAATGATCTGGTAACGTTATTCTTCGTATTTGGTATTTTTAACACTAACAATGTCCTACGACTTTCGATGTTTGCTGTACTAATGTAATATAACTCACTCCACCTACAAGTTCCCGATACACAACCACCGATTAATTTTGTATTCATATTATTTCTGACCGAGAACATTTAAAGCATTTACGCGTAAACAAGCCACTAGGACCTTCAATGTGGGCAGATCTCCGCGGTAAGGGGGTTAACGTGATTTTCTTTTGGGCCGAAATAACTCAAAAAAATTGAAAAGTTATTGAATTGCTGATATCAACTAGCGATATATGTAGAAGCTCCAATTTGGCAGAACATTTACTGTAAACGTCAATTGAAAAATGTATGACTGCAATAATTTTCTACTTTGATGTAAATTAAACTATCCGTATTAAATTGCAATGTAGACTGATACTGTTTATTGAATAAAGGTTAGAAATACATTCTATTCTCGAAGAGTTTAGTGCGGACATAAATTTTATGTTGCAGTTTTCTTATTTCAACGTGGCAGTAGTTAATTCTATTCCTTTCAAATACTCATCAATCTTATCCATTGAATTTGCTGCAGGTTTTTTTGTGCCATATTCTGTATGAAACATTTTAATCATCGGTACTACTGATTATACCATCCCTTACGAACTAGATTTACTTACAAGTTTCAAACAGTGACTCACCAAGCTAATTATGCTGTTAACCAGTTATGAAACACCAACTTACTCTCCCTGTTTGAACCAGTGATATTGATGGAGGTCACACATTGCCTACTATATAGAATTTCTCAAAGCGAATTGTACCTGAAGGCTAGCAGTATTTAGTTGGTGTTTAATTTAACTTTAATTACCTTACAAATGAATACCATTACGTACGGGGTAGCCAACTAAGAATGCGAGGTACTGTATCTGGGAAACTATCCATCATAGAGGTTTGCGCAAAAAATAAATTAGTACGAAAACGGCCAATACAAAAACCTGGAAAATATTTTCAAGTTTCTGAAACGGACGCTAAGGGGCGTAACTGCAATCTTGAATCTAAAAAAGTGATGTTTCTGTGAATTCTGCCATATTAACCTAATAAACAAAAATAACTGATCTTTGAAGTCGAGGATAATCTGAACATTTTTTGTATGGCACTTTTTGACGTATGTCTAAAAATAAAGTGGTGGGGGGTATTCAAAGGTTTCTTTAAATAACCCCCTGTATCTTCGAAACAGCTAAGCCGATTTTAACAAACTGGGGCACGTTGAAATGAGCTGTTCTTGGGCTACAAATGTTTTAATAATAATATGAAGTTTTGTTAGTTTCACACGTCGTCGCTAGAGGGCTTTGTTCGACATTCCGACAGAAACGGTTAATTTTCGCAAAAAAGTTGAATGCGTTGGTATGACTTTTTTTCATGATCAAGTAACTAAATGATGCCTAAACAAGCTCGCGAAAACCTCATCTCGATATCTTGTTCCTAACCTAAAATATCGCCAAAAGAAAACTTTATACGAAAATCCCATAAATTTCTTTTCTTTAACTATATTTTTCTGGAATTGTTTCTATTATGTTGTGGCCCTAAAAAGGGCCGATTTAAAGCAGGAAGGTTTTAAATGCCCCTGTAAATGCTCGAAATACTGACCATCACTATGTGCATTGCTGAGGCCTCTTATGGGTAGATAAAACTGCAGCTTCAATTTCGGCTCTGAATAGGTTACCTAGAAATTGCGATTTTAAATGTTTGTAAATTTATACACCAGAATAAAATCACCCTTTTTGAAATTACTACGCGCAAGTAAGCAATGCTAAAAGTTAGACGAAAGGCCTATTTTTTGTTTGTTTAAATGCATTAATCACTATGGATATATACGAAAAATACAATTAATAGAAGTAGGCAATGGAAACATATACCTAAACAAAACATACATAATCCTCAAATTGTCAATACTTGTCAATACTTTCGCGTTACTTTGAGCAATTTTGTGTTTTCAAAATGCGTTTTACGAATAATGAAGCTGTTGATATGCTTGCGGTTTATTTTTAATGTCTTCATAATGCAGCAGTAGCTAAAAGAGTTTACGCGGCTCGATATCCAAATCGGCGTCCTTGCGATGTAAGAGTTTTTCCCCTATTAGTAGCGATCTTACGAGCCAATGGTAGTTTTCGGCCTACGTTTCAACGGCAAATAATTGGAATAACACAAGAAAATATTAACGGTGTACTGGGCTATATTGAAGGAAATCCTCATGTTAGCACAAGAACATTATCCACTGCGTTGGGCATACCACGGCCAACAGTTCAAAATATTTTGAAGGCCCATAGGTAAGTTCTAATGGCCATCAAAATATATAGGTATTCGTTTAAACTTTTTTTAATTACTTTAAGGATGCACCCATATCATGGCGTTTTGCATCAGGCATTGAAAGAGGAAGATTTTGATCGAAGGTTAGACTATTGCCATTGGATGTTAGGCATGATACGCGAATTTTTATTTCAAATTCTTTGGACTGATGAAGCCACCTTCAGTAGTGACGGGAGAGTCAATCTGCACAATATGCATTGTTGGTCTGTAGAAAATCCCCATTGGTTGCGTGAAGTTCAGCGTCAAGTACGTTGGAGTTTAAATGTATGGTGTGGCGTACTGGGAGGCAGAATTATTGGGCCATATTTTTTCGATAAACCCCTAAATGGCAATGTATTTCTTGACTTTTTGGCCAATCAATTACCGTTGTTCTTGGAAGATGTGCCTCTGGAAACAAGGCAAAAATTGTTTTTGCAGTTGGATTGTTGCCCAGCACATTTTGCTATTAATGTGCGAGAGAATATTAATGCAGTATTTCAACAGCGGTGGATTGGAAGAGGAAGTCTGTTTCCATGGCCTCCGCGATCGCCAGACTTAACTTGCCTCGATTTTCATTTATGGGGGCGCTTAAAGGACATCGTGTTTCGGAATCAAGATACTACTAGAGGAGATATGAAAAACCGAATTCGTAACGCAATACGTAACATACCGAGGGTCGAAATTGAAGCTGCAGTTTTGTCTACCCATAAGAGGCCTCAGAAATGCACATAGTGATGGTCAGCATTTCGAGCATTTACGGGGCATTAAAAACCTTCCTCCTTTAAATCGGTTCTTTTAGGGCTACAAGTTACATAATAGAAACAAACAATTTAAGGGATTTTCGTATAAAGTTTTCTTTGGCCGATATTTTAGATTAGGAACAAGATATCGAGATGCGGTTTTCGCGAGCTTGTTTAGGCATCATTTAGCTACTTGTTCATGAAAAAAAGTCATACCAATGCATTTAATTTTTTTGCGAAAATTAACCGTTTCTGACGGAATGTCGAACAAAGCCTTCTAGTAATGACATGTGAAACTAACAAAACTTCAAATATTATAAAATTTGTAGCCCAAGAATAGCTCATTTCAACGCGCCCAAGTTTGATAAAATCGGCTTAGCCGTTTCGAAGATACAGGGGGTTATTTAAGGAAACCTTTGAATACCCCCCTACCACTTTATTTTTAGACATACGTCAAAAAGTGCCAAACAAAAAAAGTTCAGATTATCCTCGGCTTCAAAGACCTGTTATTTTTTAATTAGGTTAATATAGCAGAATTCACAGAACATAACTTTTTTATATTTAAGATAGCAGTTGCGTCCCCTAGCGGTCATTTCAGAAACTTGAAAATATTTTCCAGGTTTTTGTATTGGCCGTTTTAGTACTAACTTTTTTCTTTGCGAAAGCCTCTACGATGGATAGTTTCCCAGCTACAGTACCTCGCATTCTTAGTTGCCCTCCCTGTACATGTTTTGTTCATGAGCTGTCAAAATATTTTTGCGATTCGCCTACCGTTAGTTTTATTACCGGTAGTGTCTTGTACCTTTTAGCTGTTAAGACACTGGGTGTCTTGCACTTAGTATTAAAGTTACTTCAAATTAAGATGTAGAGCGTTATATTTTTTTTAATTCTGCCAAATACGTGTTATGTTATAGTGGACACCATGCAAAATTAAAAAGATTATCTTCCCCATTAAGCTTTACGTTATATACAGGGTGCTTCAAAACAATGCGAAAAATTGATGATGACTCCTTGTTCAGAACAAAGGATAGTTTGTTATATAAACGTTGGGTCAAAAGACAGCCACTATGTAGATATCGTGATACTAATATGGCGGAAAAATAACGTTTTCATTTTTTATCTTAAAAAAGAAAAGTGACCTAATAATGGAATTGTACAAACATATTACTATTATGAAAATACACTTTCAGCATACTTCTTCACTTTTTTAGAATCAGTGGAAAGGGTTGAAGTAGAACTACCCTATTACCTTTATTAACTAAATTTAAAGAAAAACTTGGAAAAAATAAATTTGTATAGCGTAGTTTATTTAAATACTGTTTCACCGCTTTTATTTTTTTATAAAACTTACCGATTTAAAATAAAAAAATAAAATGTAAATCATTACGTAACGGGGCGGGGAACATTATTTTAGAAAAAGAATCTGGTTGGTTGCTGTCAAACAAAGTTTTATTTCGTACTAATTTTATTAAATTTTCTTCTGATTAACCACATTTAAAAAACATATTACAAAACATTTTTGAAACTAACCTATCCTCTATTAGCGTATAAACTAGGAATGAAATCGTTATTAAAAAAAATTATTTAAATATTGCAACTGAAATAAAAACACAACATCCTTCACAGAACAAGTGTTGAAAATGCCTGCCTTGCAATGTAATACATGCATTTATCGTACGCATCATCGCGCTGAAATATGCCAGGATTATCGCTTACAACAACACATAATGCAATTATGCGATTTCTCAGGTCTTCGATATGCTGTACTATGATAGTGTAAATTAATTCTTTCAAATATTCCCAGATACAAGCATCTAAAGAATTTAAATCTGGAGGTAGAGAAGGCAAAAGATAGGCCCCCCTCTTCCTATCCAGCGGTTTTCATAGGTAAGATTTATTTATTTGTTTTATTTTCTAAGAACTCACAAAATTAAATGATAGCAATACTATTGGAAATCCACTGTTAAACAAAATCGGCTTTCGTAATAAAAAGACATATATTCTATTCAGGTTAGATCAGGAGAACAAAATTAAGATAAGGCAAAACTAACATAAATACTTGATACAGTGAGATTTGAAAACAAATAAACTATTATAAAATATGTCACAATCTCTAAACTTATCTAATAAATTACTTAATTCTTTATAACCTAATATGATAGAAGATTTCTCGTACAAATTAGTGCTTACTTAACGTATGTAGGACAGTTTTAAATATCTTTGAGACAAGTTTTTTGGTACATTTATGCAAATTTCATTTGATAAGTCAAGACAGTTAATTTTATTAATAATTTTGCAAATACAAATCATGAGTAGATATTTTCTCCTTTTCATCAAACTCATTCTATTGCATTCATTTCTCAAAATTTCTGTAGATAGATTCCTCACAGGATAAACATGGTTTTTATTAACGTAAATATCTCAGAAACTTATTCTCAACTCTTTCAATTATGTCAGTATGTTTTTTACACTAGGGGACCAAATTATTGAGCAGTAATTCAATTTTCTCCTTATTAAAGCTGTATAAAGTATTTTGATAGATTTAACATTTTTCAAATTCCTAGTACTTCTTTTAATAAAACCTACTTGTTTATAGCGTTCATTAGATAATCTATTTACATCAATATTAAAATTAAATTTACCGTCAAAAATAACACCCAAGTCTCTCATGAACTTTACATTTTGTACTATGTTATCGCCTATTAGATACATAATTGGGTCAAGAACAATATTTAGTCTAGTAATCACTAAGATACTACGTTTTTTAATGTCAGATTAAGTTTATTAATAATGGAGCAGGAATTCAGTTTACATACAGGGAATTTTTTTTAAATGTGTACATATGGGCTATGTATACTTTAAAAAAAACGTGTCAATGCATTGGGAATGTAGATGTTATAGGCAACCGACATTACACATGACGTATTCTCTTCAAGCTTATTCCTTTTCTTACAGTTAAAAGCAAGTAGGAGTACGATTAAAACTTGAAAGTTTACTTGGTTCAACATTATCCTAAATACCTTTGTTCATAAGGGAACTATTAAGTATTAATTAAGATGAATGACAAAACTGTGTAATAATAAAGAAAATTGTGAAGATATACAAATAGTTCTAAATCAAGTTATGAAAAGCTAGACGAAAATATCTATCGATTTCAAGATACAATGATGTTAAGAATTTTCAATATTTGTGAACATTCCTTAAAGCGTAGTAAATGTGTAAGATTTGAAAATGTGCAAATAATTGATTTAATTATACTACTTTCTACTTTCTAATTTGGTTAACCTTCGGATGCCGGAAGGGGGTACAAATGTAACCCATATGCTATTTTTTCTGCATATTTTTGGCATTTTGTTTAGAGCTTCTTGATGCTGATTAGTAATCCTTAGTCGGACCCTCATTAATAAGTAAATATACTAAACAATGTTTTTTTCTTAATTTTTTTAATCTAAATTTAAAAATAATTAACTGGGGTACACAATGTACCCCATTTGGCATCGACGTAAATTTTTTTATTAGTTTTGCAAGCCATGCAGGCAATGTTATTTCGTACAAAATAACTCTGTGTTGACTTGTGCCGACTCGTAGCCGAAATTCATCGTTGCAAACGTGCTGACACGATACACGGACAAATTTTAGTAAGTATTATTTTAAATGCGTACAGAGATTGTTGCTTGCGTTTTGTAAGCCGGTGTTGCGATATGTCGCAGAAAAGGAAATTGGATTTATCTATAGAAGAAAATGGCGAGACTGCCTTACAGTGGATGGATGAGACTGATGAGGAGGAGAACATTTTAGAAACAGATTCTGAGTGTTCCAAATTAGAAGATAATGTAGAAATTCAGGATAATGAACTTGAGTTTTTTGAGGTATGTAAAAAAGTGATACGTGCTTTATTGAAAAATTTACATATAACATCTTGCTTTTAGAATGAAGGTGAAGAAAATCAATGACACGTTACAGATTTGTCAATATTTTACGTTTTATACGATTTGATGACCTTACAACACGAGTAGATCGCAGAAAATTGGACAAATTGGCTGCTTTTAGAAATATATTTGAAAAGTTTGTAGGGCATTGCAAAGAACGCTATTTACCCAACTCACATCTTACTGTTGACGAGCAACTAATAGCTTTTAGAGGGAAGTGTCCATTCCGAGTGTATATGAAATCGAAGCCCGCTAAATATGGAATCAAAATTTGGGCTCTCGTGGACAATAACTCAACCTATGCTCTAAACCTACAAATATATACGAGAAAGGAAGAAAATAAACCTGAAAAAGACCAGGGAGAAAGAGTTGTTCTTGATCTAGTTGAATATCTTGAAGGTGGTTATGGAGTAACAAGAGACAACTTTTTCACGAGTATTCCCCTAGCTAACGAACTTTTGAAAAAAAAAGCTAACACTGTGGAACCATGAGGAAAAACAAACGAGATATTCCTCCAGTTCTTCTACCACATTCTTCAAGAACCGAGAAGTCTTCAATTTTTGCATTTCAAGATAAATACATATTAGTTTCCTATGTTCCCGCTAAAAATAAAGCCGTCATTCTTCTCTGCACAGAACACCACGATGACAAAATTACTGGGGACGAGACCGATTATAAGCCAGAAATAATTCTCCACTACAATGACACGAAAGGATCAGTTGACACCATGGACAAAATGGTAAACGAATATTCGATAAAGAGGTCGACCAAACGGTGGCCACTTGTTTTGTTCCAAAATGTAATTGACGTTGCTTGTCTAAATTCATTTGTGTTGTGGATAACAAAAAAAACCCAGCTTTGTGAATGTGCTACACACAAAAGAAGAGACTTTTTACTAACATGGAACAGGAACTCATAAAACCCTATGTTGAAAGACGACTGCAATCGGGTGTAACTTTTCACAGACGTATATTAAATGCAATGTATGATTTTACAGGAACATTAGATCCTGGACCCAGTAAAAGAATCGATAATAACGAAAAATCCATGGGAAGGTGTGTCCTGTGCCCTAGAAAATATCACAAGAGCAGAAGTAAATGTAATAAAACTTTATTTATCCTAATCATCATGTAACTAAGAAAACAAAAGTTTGCTCAAAATGTCACGATTTGGATCAAGAACATTTAAATTAACTTGTTTGTAACAAAGTGTACTTTTATTTTTCTTAATTATGTTTACCTGGAATATTTTGTTTATGTTAAATATTTAATATTTTATGTTAATTATTTTTGTACCGAATTTGCCATTAAAGTTATATTTAAACATATACGTTCAATTTTTATTATTTTGATTGCCATAAATCAGAAAGAAAAGATGGGGTACAAAATATACCCCCTCCGGCATCTTCGCAAATACTCGACCCTCCACCATCTGAAGGTTAAAATACTCGATCTGGACACTATTAACTTCGTAACAAACTTATATTTTCCTACAGAATCACACCATTCGTTAGAAATCCAGTAGACAGAAGTTAGGTTCTGTTTAAAGTTTGGGCTCACTGGTTTAAAAACTTGGAATGTGGAAATATAATTAAATGAATGATTTGCACATTTTTAATCCTTACACATTTACTACGTTTTAAGGAATGTTCACAAAGATTGCAAATTCTTAACATCATTGTATCTTCAAAACGATAGACATTTTCGTCTATCTTTTCATAACTTGATCAAGAACTATTTGTATATCTTCACAAATTTTCTTTATTATTACACACAGTTTTCTCATCCATCATAATTAATGCTTAGTAGTTCCCTTATGAACAAAATTAAGTGGTGAGGATAATATTAAATCAAGTATACTCTCAAGTTTTAATCGTGCATCTTATCTGCTTTTAACTGTAAGAAAAGGAATAAGCTTGAATAGAGGAGTTATAAAAATACGTCATGTGTAATGTTGGTTGGCTGTTGCATCTGCGTTCCCAATGCATTTCTCTGTAAATCTTTGCATCGTCAGCATACAACAAGAAATAAGTGTCAATATCTCGCATTTACAAGGAGATTGAAGAGAAGGACTCGAATTTTTGATTTTTGAGGAATTCCTTAGGGAATTAAAAATTGAGCTGATACTTGATTTTGAAATTTAACAGATCCATATCTTGACTGAAAGTAGGAGCACATAAGTCTGACAAAATCTGAATTAAACACAAATTTCAAAAGCTTTTTTAACAAAAGGTCATGATTTACAGAATCGAAGGGCTTTCGGAAATCAGTACAAAGTACCGGGTGGCCAACTAAGAACGGCCGTCGGCCATATCTCAGGAATGGATTATAGCGTAGGTTCGGGAAAAAAAATGTTATAACAAAAGTGGCCTCGAGAAACGCCTGGAAATTATTTTCGGAATTGTAGGTCCACCGCTAGAGGGCGTATTTGACAGTTAAAATTTTAAAAAGCAAAATTTTTCAAAATTTACGCAATTAAGGGGCATATTAAATATTATAATCAGATTCCTCGACAAATTCTGCATATTTTTTATATGACAAGTTGTAGTCTATCTCTTCAAATATGGGGTGGGGGAGAGTGGGAACCTTGTTACGAAAAAACGCCTTTAATTCAGGTTCTGCTTGACCAATTTTAATAAACTTGATGTTGTCTGAAAGAGCTTTTCTAAACAATAGCAAATTCGTAAATTTGAAGCAATCTGATTAATAACGCGCTGTTTAATATTTTTTTAATATTGCATTTTCTCTTTACAATTTTAAATGGAAGCATAAAAATTTAAGTAGGTATAAAACAAGGAAAACTGCAAGTCGACATCTTTTTTCTATCCTGAGATATCGTAAGAAACAGGTAAATGGCGGGAATTCTTCTACCAACGTCTAGTAGGCTAGTTCGCGTTAACGGAAATTATTAAATTTAGCCTGGATGAAAAGATCTTACATTGGTCTGCAGTAATTTAAACTGTTATCATACTAATGTTATGGTTGCCGCTAGATTACCTAAATGTAATGCTGTCGCTACATTTACATAAGCTAAAACATCAATAACATTTTCCTCTGTTCTACCTCTGCGTTGTATTCGGTACACAGGAAGATTCACACTTCCAGTAGTACGCACACGGTGTGTGAGTCGGAAAGAAACTCTTCTGCTGTGATGCCGTATGTGTGGGTACTGCAGTGCATACACTCTAGCAGCAACGGTTGCATTTCTCATACCTTCAAAATAAACTGCCAACATATCAAATGCTTCTTTATTTGTAAGAATCATTTTGGTACGAAAAGATAAAGAAAGTCTGTTAAATGCAACACGATAAATAATTTTTGACATATGCGTGAAAACCATAGCTTGCTTGTTTTCAACAGGGAATGTATTTTATATCTTACATGGCCCTCTTTACTAATTTTGTTGTCATCAGTAAATCGTAATTCATATTTTAAACTGTATTTGTTGTTGCTGGGCAAATATCGGTTTTTATTGATATTTTATGCTTTTGATTTACTAACACATCGCTTAAAAACAAATATAACATTCTTATATAATTAAAAAAATTTTAGATTTATCACATTATTATTTTATAATTTGTTCTCATTGTTAGTAGCGACAGCATTACATTTAGGTAATCTAGCGGCAACCATAACATTAGTATGATATTAATAACAGTTTAAATTACTGCAGACCAATGTACGATCTTTTCATCCAGGCTAAATTTAATAATTTCCGTTAACGCGAACTAGCCTACTGGACGTTGGAAGAACAATTCCCGCCATTTACCTGTTTCCTACGATATCTCAGGATAGGAAAAAGATATCGACTTGCAGTTTTCACTGTTTTATTACTAATTTAGTCTACTTATTAAAGACCTATTTAAATTTTTATGCTTCCATTTAAAATTGTAAAGAGAAAACACAATATTGAACAGCGCCCTCTAGCACATGTTATTAATCAGACTGCTTCAAATTTACAAATTTTCTATTGTTTAACAAAAGCTCTCTCAAACAACACCACGTTTATTAAAATCGGTCAAGCAGAACCTGAATTAAAGGCGTTTTTTCGTAACAAGGTTCCCATTCTCCCCCTCCCCTTATTTGAAGAGATAGACTAAATCTTGTCAAAAAATATGCAGAATTTGTCGAGGAATCTGATTATAATACATAATATGCCCCTTAATTGAGTAAATTTTGAAAAATTTTGCTTTTTAAAATTTTGACTGTAAAATACGCCCTCTAGCGGTGGACCTACAATTCTGAAAATAATTTCCAGGCGTTTCTCGAGGCCACTTTTGCTATAAAAATTTTTTTCCCAAACCTGTGCCATAATCTATTCCTGAAATATGGTCGACGGCCGTTCTTAGTTGGCCACCCGGTACATCAACTCTGCCAGCTTTATCAAGACAAGGGTGAACAAAATTTGAAACAACCATTAAATTTGTCTCTGTGGACCTTCCCGGGAAGAAACCATGTTGATATTGAGATACTTGACTTTTAACATTTTCAAACGTAACTTTAAACAAAATAGTTTGATACACCTTAGCAAATCCGTTTAAAACTGATACCGGACGACAATTGGAAATTTACAGACTCTTCTCCAGATTTGAATATTGGGGAAATTTTACTTCCTTCATTTACTTGGAAAAACTTTAGATTTAAATACCTTTTCACATTTAAGCTGAAATGTGCTGGGACACCATCATGCATGTGATACATGTATCTTCTAGTTTTCAGGGGTAAATGTTCCAGGTTTTTAAAAAATCTTAATAACTAATTTTCTTTTTAATTATTTTACAATAAGCCCGTGTCAAAGTGCGTACTCGTATATATACTGCCCCTACAAAACAAACAAATCTTATGAAGATCTTTAATAGTTAATAGAAAAAGATACATAGGTGCAAAAAATCATAACTTTCGGGAAATTGCGTTTAACGTTCAAATTTCTTCAACATTGGCAAATAAAAAGCATACACCAATCTCAGTGCATTCCGGTCCCATATGTTGGGTTGTCTGGGCCCTGTTCTGCTTCATGGTCAACCTCCAGTCGCCTTTTCTCCAAAGTTAAGCGTTGCCGGCACTTTTTTCCTACATAGTCGATAGCTTTTTCAGCCTTAGCGATTCTTGATTCATCGCATTTTTTAAAGCACGTACACAATTGACTCACGGAACCATGTCTAACTTTGCCAAAGATATACATCTAGCTAGGTTTCCTAAGTTAAAACAGGCTAATGCCTTATAAACTCCAACCTCAAGTGTGTTCCGCATTACAAATGTCCTTTTGTATAAGCGGGATCAGACGATGTTATTGGACTACTCGCTCGGATTTTAAGTTCCGCCATGTAACAATTTCTTAAGAAGTTCTTCGGAGGCTAAATCTTCGAAAATTGACTTTATTTCAGTCATGACACTGGCAGGGAGATGGAAATGTTCATTATGGTTATACATTTCAATGCTCAAAGTTGATTTATGAAATTTGCACCAGTTAGATTTATCTTTAGGGCAAAGACAATGTGCTGGTTATTCATTTCTAGAAACCAAATGAAATACACTGCCTATACAGCTTTTCTTATTTTTTGTAGACTACCAGTATTTCGCCTAATAGCAAAACCATAATAAATCGCAGTCTGTTCGATTGCAACCCCGGTAAGTCTGCCACGATCGCCAACAAATTTGCCGTTGGAGTTCTTGTTTGCTCTTTTGCTTTCTCATATACGTACATATGAAGAGAAAGCTATGTAATCGGTTTCAATTTTGAAACACCTTTTTTTACATATCTCGAGGTTTTGTGGCATATACTAAGCGAAAAACATATTTTTAGAAAAAACAATTTCGTGTCTGTGTGTCTGTGTGTGAGTGTGCGCGATATCTTTGAATCATTATAGTTATCAATAAAAAGCCATTTTTAGAAAAAAAAAGTTTAGTCTGTGTGCGTATGTGCGTCTGTGTGTGTGTGTGTGTGTGTGTGTGTGTGTGTGTGTGTGTGTGTGTGTGTGTGTGTGTGTGTGTGTGTGTTTGTTTCTTATACTTGTGGCACTTTGGGTGTACATATACCTGTACTCTGGATGTGGTGAAATTATGGCATGATACACTTCATGCCATAATTTTGCCTATTATCTCCCTACAAATTGGAGTTACGCTGTCGTTATTTTAGTATGTGGTGTACCTTACGATACAGAGTGAATAAGATATTGATATTTGTAGCGATGACGTGTGGGCAACATAACATTAAAAATAGATACAGAATTTGTGTAACATGCCATAATTCATGTTACTGCTGGTGTATGCACCACCATATTTATGACACTTTGTCAGTGTTCTGATCGGAGCGCCCTCTATAACCACAATATCAAATAACAAGATTGTTGCCAAATGTATCATTCTCACATTACATCACAAATTGAACTTCGAAATGTTTTTGTTGACACATTAGAAAGCGCAAATTTCACTAAACGTTTTTGATGTAAATAAAAGTGAGCGTCATATTCTCTTTAACAGTAATCATTTTAAAGTATTTCTAAATAAATAAGTAGAAAATTTTTTATATTTTATGTACAGTTGAGGCAACAAGAAACGGGACACTACGGTTTTACAAGTTAAATGGGCATATTTACGTTTAATTAGTAACTGATTACTTAATTTTATTATTGATTATTCCCAACACCTTAGATTATTAGTAATAATGACAGTATGACGGATAAGGGTTTTGAGTAATTACTTATTTCTGATTTCTAAATATTCTTGTGTTCCGTTCTGTTTAGTTTAATAGTATTTTCAGAGTTTTGAATAATTACTTATTTCTCATTTTTAAATATTCTTGTGTTCCGTTTAGTTTAGTTTAATAGTATTTCAAGGATTCCTTCTAAAATGCCTGTTCATACTACCATTGATTTAAAATCTCGTATCGTTTCTGAGTTAGTGAGTGGTAAAAGTGTTCGCGAAATTTCGCGATTATTAGATGTGTCGCGATCTACTGTAGGACGAGTGCGAATAAAATGGACTGTCCAACAACAGTGGCAGACGAAGAATATCTACACCAGCTGAAGACGATGAATTAGTTGCTTATGTAAGAGATCATCCTTTTACGAGCTACAGGGTTGCTAAAAATGAAACAGTATTTCCTAGATGTCGTGCAACGGTTCGGGCTAGATTAAAAGAAGTTGGAATAAAAAAATATTAACAAATGATAACATAGGATGTCGTTTAGAATTTTCCAGGCGATATATCAACGAGCACTTGGAGTTTTGGAGCCGAGTTATTTTCAGCGATGAAAAAACTTTCAGTAGCTCTCTAAAAGTATTTCGACCGGTTAGAAACCGATGCGAAACAGAATATGTTAATTTCAAAAATCGTAGTGGTCGTTTTTCTGTAAATGTTTGGGGTTGGGTAAGCCATCGTGGGCCAGGAGTTTGCTGGATAATTGATGGGCGCATGAATTCCGAAGCATACCTAGACATACTGGAAACTATCATGACTCCTTCTGTTCAAGTTTTATATTTTCCAACAAGTAAGTTAAGATATGAATATTATCTTATTTAACTTTTCAATTTTTACTGTGGTTATAATGAATTTATTGTTACAATGATAATGCACCTATACACACGTCACGGAGAGTCCGAAATTGGCTTCAGGAAAACAACGTTCGTTTGTTACCGTGGCCAGCAAAAAGCCCAGATCTCAATATCATTGAAAACGTTTGGGATTTGGTTACAAAGACAATTCAAGGCCAACAAGGACTACATTTCATTGCCCAAAACCGTGTCCAGTTAATTGCGGCGATTTAAAATGCATGGCGGCTGTTGGAATCGATTATCTGCGGCATTTAGTAACGTTAATGCCTAGACGATTACAGGAGTGCATTGACAACGAGGGCGGTCATACACATTATTAATTTCATGTTACTGCATTAATCACTAAATTGCTCTAAAAGTATTTCTTTATTAATTTTTGTATTAACAATTTCTGACCTAATTACCAAAGTATTATAATTAGATTTTTTAAATGTAGTTTTTCAAATTTTGTTTTTTTTCTTTTTAGATTTTAGTTACTTTGAAATATCAGACTAAAGGTTTTTTTGTTGTATATTCTAAAGCATAATATAATAAGATCAAGATTGATCAGAGCATTCTACTTATGCCATCGATGCATTGCATTCAAGTTTGACTGAACTGCAATTGTTATGTTCGAAGGTCAAGTACTACTTAAAATAGATATGCCCATTGAACTTGTAAAACCATAGTGTCCCATTTTTTGTTGCCCCAACTGTACACTGGCTTTTAATCGAATTTCCCACCTTTCGCCTTTTTCTCAAGACAGGTGTTCGCGACCAAAACTATTAAAAAAGGTTGCAAAATCAAAATTCTTGCAAATACATGCGCAACATATTTGTTTACTATTCAAAATGGGTTAACCAAGTTGATCATCCAAAATTTTGGGTTAATCAAAAGACAAAATTGTGAAGTTCAGTAGTAAATTTCCTCGAGCAACTCTTCATTATAATTTCGCTGCACCTCCTTTCGTTTTTAGTCGAATTTCACACCTTTCGCTTTTTTCCCAAGTAGGTATTCACCATCACAACTATTAAAAAAGGTGTCAACACAAAAATTCTTTCAATTACATGCGCAACGTATTTGTTTACGATTTAAGATGCATTGATTTAGTTGATCATCTAAAATTTTGGGTCAATCAAAAGACAAAATTATAAAGTTCAGTAGTAAATTTCCTCGAGCAACTCCTCATTGTAATTGCGCTGTACCTCCTTTCGTTTTTAGTCAAATTTCACACCTTTCGCTTTTTTCCCAAGTCAGGTATTCACCATCACAACTATTAAATAAGGTGTCAAAACAAAATTTTTTTCAATTACATGCGCAACCTATTTGTTTACGATTTAAAATGCATTGACCAAGATGATCATCCAAAATTTTGGATCAAATCAAAAGTCGGAAAGGTAAAGTTCAGTAATAAATTTACTCGAGCAACAGGTCATTATAATTGGTCTGTCCTCCTTCCTTTTAGTCAAATTTCACATCTTTCGTTTTTCCCCAAGTCATGTATTCGCCATCAAACTACCAAAAGTGTTGCAAAACTAGAATTCTTTCAAATACTTCGGTTAAATGGAACGATATGGAGGCTTTAGCATATCTGCTAAGTTGTTCTTTTGCTTTTGTCATTAGAATCTATGGCTTACTAGTGGGCAAATTTAAAATCGTGATTTTCTTTAAATTTAAATTTTTGTCGTATATGTGTCGTATTAAAAAGTTGTTGAGGTAAAAGTTGTTGATAATTTTACTTTCTTCAAAAGCTTTAACAAAAATATTCTTTTTTCGCCCATATTTTTCCAGATGTAACATAAAGTTACATTTTTTAAAAGAAATCATATTTAATTTTAGTGTTGTTAGGTATGGTTGTGTTTTGCCCTTCCACATATACTTTTGTAGTATTTTTTTGCCTAGGGGAAAATTGAATAAACGTATTTGTGGGGTAAAACGTAGGGACAACATCAGGTTATCCATAGGAATGAGTGAGAAACAAAAGACTCTGCAAGTAAGAATCATGCTCAAATCAGATTCTAAAGCATGTTTTAAATATAAATGACGATAACAGTCACAGTAATAACAATAATAACAGAAACTGGGTTATATTATAGAGATTTTCTTGTGTGGCGACCTTTGGGAACAATATGACTGCTTCACTGCAGTTCTTCCTATAACGTATCAAATCCACGTACTAGCTACTGTCCATTTTGATCCCACCGCCTCCGTTAGAAAAAATTTCCAGTTAGTACCCTACTTCAAAAAGTGTTGTACATCGTATTTAAAAAAAACGAAATTCTAATTCTGTCAAAATATTAATCATTCATAATATCAAATGAATAGAAGTTATATTTTGTAGATGGTTTTTGCAAATAACGAATCGTTTTCTAGTGAGAAGCGATGAAAAATTTACAGAATTTTTTGAATTACTCACTGAATATTCTTTTAACTAAGGTGGTGGGATCAAAATGAATAGCGCCTAGTACGTCGATTTAAGCTGCCTCATCTTCTATTTGATACGTTATAGGACGAATTGCAGTAAAGAAGCCACATCGTAAAAGATGTGGCTTGCAAAATGTTTAGAAGTAAAGGGCCGTCATATAGAAAAACTAGGGAACTTCTAATGTTGATGAGGCAGGAATACTCATAAAAAATGAAATTATTTTAAATAGATTGGTAAAATCAGAATCAAGTTTCTGAAAAATAAATTGTCATTTATCACTTGAAAAAGATTTTGGAAAACTATACCTACACAATCCTTTTCTGTGATTGAATGTTACTTGGCAAAATATTTTTAAAGTAAAGTTCAAATAAAACAAACTTAGTACATTTAAATACTTTTAATAAAGTAAAGACTAAACAAAGAAAAAAAGGAAAATGCTGACAAAAAACTACGCCATACTCATTCTTAACTTGCACTTTTACGTTAATGTCAATTATCATAAGAAGCTTAACAATGGTCCCAACAGCAGGTAGTCTCGCCAAGCGCTATTAGACGACCTTTAACGAAGTAACCCTAAAATGCTGAAACGACTTATTTGAATTTTGTTTAAATTATAGTTTTATCTTGGAAGTGTTTTTATTATCCTTTAAACTGTATAAGAAAACAAAAATTTAACCCATTCTTTTGTTAATTAAGTAGTTCAATAATACAAAAACATTTTGTTTCCATATTTTAAATTTACATCATCAAAAGTAGGTCCTACAATAAACACTGATCATTCATTCCCTTAGTAAATAAAGGAAAAAATCATTTTAGTGAAAATAGTCGTGCACGTCAATTAACTCATTGTTTCGCATTTTTCATTAAAAATATTGATTACGTAACACGTGGTACATATTTGGTTCACAAAGATGTCCAATCGAATATATTCACATATTAAGTACATAACGTTTGCAAATGTTTGTTAAGTTTTGGTCGTATAGAAAAATCCACTTCTTATTTAGATGAACGACTAAATTCGAGTAATCAAATAGCAAATTGCTTGCTATCATCTAAAGACTAGACGTTTAGCTAAAAACTATTTGCCCTACTCGTTTGTGACATATCCCTTATTTAAGCCTTTTATATGCTCTCTCTGTATGATGTAAATACATATAATGTACGTCAAGTTAGCAACTTTCCAACCCACGTATAACTAAGTCTCCTATAGAAATATGTGATATGTACATATAGACTTTCTGTTAAATTTGAATTTGCAAAAATCTACTGGGGGCATAAGTTCCGCTTTTACATACTTGTTAATTACAACCTCTTCTAGCTTTCGCAAAAATTTCAATCGATCTGCAAACAAGTTAGACAATAATTAACGTATTTAAAGGTGCAAACTGCGTGAAAAGAAAGCAACGATTATAGTTGCGAACAATTCATTGGGATCTTGAACTTCCGCTTTTGCACACTTCTTTACTACAACGCCGTCTAGAATTTATAGAAGTTTGAATCAATTATATTTATAATCAAAAAAGCTACACAATAATTAATATAGTTATAGGCGGAAATCGTAAGAAACACAATTGAACAGTCAAAATTGCGATTTAATTAATTTAATTAATTGACGGGGTTTAAAGTTGTAATCATTCTATTTACATATAAAATACATCGGATGGTTAGGATTTGTGATGCGCCTACTCCAAAAATGTAATGGTAGACTGCAGGCTATAATAGCCCATTGAAATATCAAAATTGATAGACTTTGTATTTTTACTCGTATATGTAGTAACAAACACGATATTTTAAGTAGGTAAAAAAAACTTTTCCGTTCGATTGTTCATGCATTTAACATTTTTTTTGTACAGTCCTATGAAAAAGTACCTATACGTCTTTAGTGTACCGTACATGGCAGATCAGCGTTGTTTCCACGGTCGATATCATTTTCGTTTTCTAATATAGTAAGTACTCCAATAATCTTTTTTACGATTTCTATGGGGGAGTTCGTTGTCAAAACCTTAAATACGCATTTGTTTCCAGGAAGAAATTTTCTTAACAGCAATAAAATAAAACACAAAACACGACGTTTCGAGATTTCTCTCTTCGTTAGGTAGGTACTAAAAATTAAAACTTTAGTATAAAATACTTGTTTAATTTAGTTATGGTTATTTTTGTTTGTTACCGCCATTTGTAATAAATTAATTTATTGTAAGGCGTAATGGATCCATAACTGCGGTTATCTTTTTTTTTTGCTTTTTATGGAACTACCATTTATTTATATACGTATCGTTATGTGTTTATTTGTCAACATCGACTATCGTTGTCAATTATTACCAGTCACGATTTCATTACGGATTTTGCACAAGGCTTCCTCTCTTTTCGTTTTCATCATTAATAAATGTACGTAGTACCGAACCTTTTCGTCTCTTTTTTTACCCTTCCAATTGAGGGTGCGGAAAGAATTTGTGGCGCCCAAAATAACTTCAATTGTTAACACACGACCTCGCTTACCGGGAATTAAGAGCCCGTGCAGTGCACCCTCCTTGCCCATAGAACTATAGTAGGAAGTGGGGGCACAGAGAAAGTAAAAAATCATGATTGTAATTGTGATTAAAATCAATCCTACTATGGTAAAGGAAATTTTAATTTTGGAAAATAGGGGTTCCTTTTAACCTTTATTACACAGATAGACTACTAATACTTTTAATACCATTTAGGTAGGTTTATGCTAAATGTAGGTACCTAAAAATTTTTTGATGGACATTACAATTTATAAACTCATCACTGCTCATTATATATAATTCTCAGATTGCCACTTTTTTGCAAAAATTAACTAACTTAAATTTAGTTTTTTAGTAACTAAAAAATGTGTTCGACGAGATCAAAAGAATACTAAAAGTGCTTGAGCACCCGAAAGTTCCGGTCACTCATAACATTTTTCTTCCAAGGTATGAGACTACAATGGGGACAAATAAAGAAGAGCAACAGAACCCGTCCTGCACTGAGCCACCGTGGTTTAGTGTAGTAAAGTACATCAGAATATTCAGACTGCAATGGGTCAAGAAACTCTCGAAATTGTCTATGATTGAGTGCTCGTGAATGAATACTATTAACAAGCTTAATAACGACATCAAGAAATGAGAAGGAAATCGTTATTCTATTCTTGCTACGCAGAAAATACATTTTGTCCTGTGTGTAATTGTACGGATCACTATGTCGCAGCGGGCCGGATTGACTACCCCGAAGGGCTACACTTGGCCCGCGGGCCGTACTTTGCCCATTACTGCTCTATTGCGTTTTTGAGTTTATTCAAAAATAAGGTCAAATTAAATATATAAATATTGACCTGTTTTTTATTTAAAAAACTATTTTCGGTTATTTTTATGCAGAAGCTTACATTAAAAAAACAGTAATAAAGGATTTCAACTTTAATTACAAAAAATGTACTTTGTTAAACAAATAGAGAAAGAAATATTAAATAATTGATTTAAGGATAATAGTCAATACCAACTATTAATTTATTGACGTTATGGTTAATAACTTTTGTAACACTTTTCAATCTATCAAATATTCAATATAATACCTATTTTTAAGTGTCAATGCTGTTAATAAAAATGTTAAAATTCACATTTATATTATTATATAGAAGTTTTTTAAAATTAGTATTTACATTACTTTAAATATTAGGATTCAACATCCAAATATGTAATAAATGTTTAACAAATTAAGTGACCTAACTAATAATTATCACAGTTTAGAGTGGTAAATGTAAGTTACAATATGGCAACACTGTGATAAAATTATGGCATGCCGTGTAGGGCGTGCGTTCCTTATACTTAGTAATGGCATGATTAATACACTTGCAGGAACGACTATATTTATGGCACACATGCCATAAATCAAATTTTCGTATAGATTTCTTTTCAGGGAGTGTATCGAAACTAGGGTTAGTTTATACCAATTCTTGTAGATGATGTAATCTTAATATACACAGAAACATTAAAGTGCCACAAGTCATGACTTTGTTTGAAGTGCCACAAACATTGTGAACCATGTATGTGTGTGTGTGTGTGTGTGTGTGTGTGTGTGTGTGAGGCGCGCGACTGTGTGCTTGTTTGTGTGTGTGTGTGTGTGTGTGTGTGTGTGTGTGTGTGTGTGTGTGTGTGTGTGTGTGTGTGTGTGTGTGTGTGTGTGTGTGTGTGTGTGTATGTCTGTGTGTGTCTGTGTGTGTGTGTCTGTGTGTGTGTGTGTGTGTGCGCGCGCGTGCGCGTGCGCGTGTGCGTATGCGTGTGCGAGTGCGTGTACATGTGCGTGTGCGTGTGCGTGTGCGTGCGCGTATGCGTGTGCGTGTACGTGTGTGTGCGGGATATGTTTTGAACCATCAAAGCTATCGATATGAAATTTGGTACAAAAGTTCTTTGGCACAAAATCTAGGTAGAGCTCGTTAATGAGCAAAATCCAACCAGTGGCGGAGCGTTTTTAGGGGATCAGAATACTAAAAAAATTCATTGCTTCAAATTTAAAATAACAAACTAATACCTTTTTATATAAATACAAAATAAAAAAATATACAATAACCAGTGGCTCACCGTTTTTAGGGTGCAAAATGGTACATTTTTAATTTAGCGACCGATTTTTTTGAATGTCGAGCATTTGTTAAAATTAAAAAATTCAAAATGGCGGATCAAAAATGGGGGATTATCGTGTTTATTTAATTTATCAACGAATTGTTTTGAAAGTCGGGGAAATTGGGGGTTTTTAAGATCGCTAAGAATAAATCATTTGTCAACATTAAAATATTCAAAATGGTGGATCAAAAATTGGGAATTATCGTGTTTAAAAATCGATGACTCAAATTCAGGTATTATGGGCTTTGAAGTAATTTATTTACATATATGAGAAGGAATTATGGCAGATAATTTGGCAGCGGTTTTTATTTTTCAAGCTGGGTAGTCGAGAGGACATTCTCTTTTGAACATGGACACACACCCCAATTTCACAATTGTAAAGTCAGGACCATAAGTTTTCAACTTATATAATTATATAATACAACGGAGCTGTGTCACCATCACCAAGATAATTCTTATAAAGAAACAGGTCGTTACTTATGACAAAGCCGTATATGTCGGATCTAGTATTTTAGATCTTTCCAAAATTATAATGTATCGAATTTTTTACGATACCTTTCGCAGTCATTACGGTAATAATGTAATGTTGCTCTATACAAACACAGATTCTTCAATTGTCGAGATTACATCTGGTGTGTATGCGCATATGCGGAATAATGTTGATGAGTATGACACATCCAACTATCCAAACGGTCTGGCATGGTATTACGAAGAATACATTCCTCGTGGGAAGAATAAAAGATGAGCATGCAGGGAAAGCAATTCACTATTTTGATGGAGCAGGATCAAAATTTTATTGTCTCAAGATTACTGATGATGAAGTGGTTAAGAACGCGAAAGGTGTTAAAAAATCATTATTCAGAAAGTGCTGACCGAGGTAGACTACAAATCTGTTGCAGAGGCGTCTGATAAAACAGTAATGCGTAAAATGTTCGTGTTTAGATCAATTTTGCATGATATATATATATATATATATATATATATATATATATATATATATATATATATATAATATATATATATATATATATATAATATATATTATATATATATATATATATATATATATATATATATATATATATATATATATATATATATATTGAGATGTCATCCGATTGACGAATTCCGCAGAAATTGGAGAACGTCGACCCTTTAAGCGGTCTACCTGAGGTTGCTTGGCAAATGAATTTGAGCATTCCAGGTCGGCTACCTAATGTAGTAACTTTTTAGTGGAATATATACTAATATTATGCCATAATTGATTATCGAGGGAATATATACCCAATGTACTCGTATTATGTAAAAGAAATAAACAAAATATATATTTACAATTTTTACTGCAATACATAAGTAATGTACAGATGGTATACATTAGACAAAGCGCAGTGACATAATGATTCACAATGACAGTAACAAACTGGTTGTATAGCAGGAAGAGGAGGATGTTCCTCAAGTTGTATGACGGGTTGTGTAACAAACTTTCTGATGTAATCCACTTTTTCTCTATCCTTTATGTGCATAGTATATGTTGGTTGAGTCAAGTGACTGAGGAATCTTTGAAATTGGTGTGGTGATGTATACCCCTCTTCTTCGCATCTAGCGTATGCCATGGACACGGTGATTTAAGCACGTAGTGGGCGACTTGTGTTCCATTAAAAATTGCGGGTTCTTTCGGTATAAAGCTTTTGACATTTTAAACCCTTGTACATCAACTATGACGGGCATCGTATTACAGCTGCCTTACTGCTTTGGTTAACACGTTATACGTAACTAATCGATCATAGAGTATGCTGTGGTATTCGCCGGTATGTTGATTGCTGTTTCGAATTCTACACGAAGTACTGTTGCTTTAGAGTGTAATGTCTCTTTTTGATTCCGTCACTATTAATAGTGCGACTGCCGTAAATTGATTAGGTGTGAGTAATTGTTGACCATCTCTATGATAATATGACATTTGTAATTTAGCAAACATTTTATACAATGTAGCAAAGCAATTGTTTTCGTAATTAACGTTGACATTGTTATACGGATAACTATGCGTGTTAAGGAATACCCTAATATTATTTAGTGCACATTTATCGAATCTGCTCATATCTTGAGAGACTCTATTTTCTCGCCCCGTTTGAAATCCGATAGTAATGTATCTAGGTGTTTCTATGCTAGTTGATGTTTTGATTGCCCATGTATGTTTGTCTGTTGTTGGAACGGCTGGGTGTATGTGTGTTTCCCAACTTCTATATGCTACTGGGGTGTCTACATTTTTACCAATGTACTTCGTTAACGCCAATTCCCCCGCTAATGCTGGAATAATGTATGGAACATTCCACTATATTGTATCTATGTTAACTTTTAGTGCTTCATCTGCAACAGTTGAAATTACCGCATCGGTATCAATGTTACTGCGAATTAAATCCAATTCTTATCTGATGTTCTCTATCACTATATTATAATCTTCCGCCAAGCCGAGTAGCATTCGCAAAGGTACACACACATTAAGATACCCTAACGCATTTGTTAGTATGCTATTTGAGGTAAGAACCAACCCGCATTTTCATGACGAGCGAGGTCGTTGGGTATCAACGATATCAATCCTTTCATTGTAGACGTTATTCCAGCCTTCGTTACGGAATCTACCACTATTCCATTCATTTTGTGTCTAATTTCATTGAATAAAAATACAATGCCATTATTAACAAACCGCGCGATGTTAGAGATAGCACCATCCTCCCTCAACAATTTTCCCTCTACGTAGACATAACTTTCTGATGGTAAAGGGCACATGTCTTCCTGAATGGGTATTCTGATTTCATCAGTGTTTCCAAATCTCGTAGTAAATAACTGACAGGTGTGTTGTTTGAAATTTACTATAGCATTATCAACAACTTTTTTGTTTACGTTTAATACACTCATGGTATTATTGTAAACCCAAGACTTTGCAAGTATGTCCTATACTGCACTGTTAATGCTTTGAGCGCTTAACGCTTACTGACTCTCACATTTCCACATTTCGATCTTTTATACTTTGCCTTGCTATGGTTACATGCACATATGTTATACCGCATCGCAATCTCTTCCTTAAATATAGTCCTATCGTTATGACTTCACCGTTAAAATTGACGAGATCTCCATCTTGATCTACTATTTTAGGTACTATGGTTGAAATGGTGGATGCATTTATAGGTAAATAGATGACTTGTAGAGGGAATTCGATTATTTTGTATCCCGCTGGTACACTGGCAAAGAATTGATGAATAATATGTGATTACTCTCCATTTGTAAAACTTCCACTTGTTATATTGTACTCGATAATTAATGAATTAATTTTGATATTGCTAACAGGATTTTCAGAGGTATGCTATTCTCGACGCTTGTAAACTGCTTTGTTAAATCCCAGCATAGGTCCTATAGAATTTTCTACTTTGAAGTTAATGTCATCTGTTGTTTTCATAATTACTTTCGTAGTATTATTGTTCGCTCATAAATTAATAAATCCTCTTGACTTCGTCACTCTATCATTAATATGTGTATTAATATCCGCGATTTCGTATGATCCTGGTGGTATTGTTATTGTAGTTTTTCCAAATACGAGTTGGTTGTTCTTGGAAGTAACATTTTGTATAGTATAGAAAGATTCAAAACTAGTCAACTCCATTACATATTCCGACTCATTATCGAGATAAATCGGTGGGTTAAGGTTGACTTGTAAAATACAGCTTGTACTGGTAAATATAGATGTGTACGACATTACGATCAAGCAATGACTACTGAGGATCAAAACGAACCATCATATAAAAGTTGTAAGGTTAAATGACCACAATTGTATGTATTAAAGTTTTGAACCTTGGTAAAGTTCTAGTCAATAGTGTTTCTGCTACCATCACTTTTAAAATAGTGAATTCATTCTAATGATGGTTTAGTATGTCCTACGCTATCAAAATATGTAATATGTCCATTACGCTTGATATAAGCCGTCCAGTGTATTCCCCGGTTATTTTGATCATCCAAATTTACGATACCACATTCGTTCGTATGGATTTATCTCGCATATATATCCCGCTGAAGTAGAGGATTTTTAATTTCTCAAGAAATTTTGATAGCTCGAGGTCGCTTAATGCGTGACGTGGTAGCTTCAGTGGTGGGAACTTTTTGAATACGGTTGTAGATATAGGCCTAAACCTCGCTTATATGGTTTTATATATAAGCCTTTTCCTAAGGTACCTGCTTCTATTACCAGATTGTGTCGTTTGGTTTCTTCTAACGTTTTTGACGCGGTTTTTGCGTCAGTAATCGCTTTTGCAACTGCAGCTTCACCTACACCCAAAGAACCTAAAGCTCCCGTTGCAAATAGGGGAATAAGATCCTCACGATTCGGTATTGGTAATATTCTTCTCTTGGGTGTCAAGATTTTCTTGTTAAACCGTTTAAGGCTTGTTGTACGTTAGATTTTACCGACAGCCTGCACGACGTCGCGCTAGAAGGACTGCTTTGTTGAAAGAAATTGGTCTGTTTCTGTCAGAACGTTTCCTACGTCGAGATTTGCTTCCCATTCCATTGTTCTTGTTCCTTTCATTATACCGGATACGGTTAATCCAGCAGCTCTTTCCCCAAAAGTGGCGTTTGAGGAACGAAATCTATTCCACGCTTTTTGTTGCAAAGATATGCCGATGTCTTAGATCGTTAGACTGGTAGTATGCAATATCGTGTTCTTTACACGCTTCGCCCAGTTCGTTAATACCTCTGTCACCGCGAGCCAATCGTTCTCCTAAATGGGTACGCGGACCACGATATCTGTATCCAGGTATATGTAACTCCTCGGCTAATTTATTTTGTTAAGGTGTTAATTAATCCAGAACCCTTTTTTCTATTACACCGAGAACTACACTTCATACCAGACTGACTGACAATTCACTACTAAACTAGTTAATGCGTATGACACCTATATATATATATATATATATATATATATATATATATATATATATATATATATAGCGACAAGTTGAGATCATTTAGTTATAAATAGTATATAAGTTGAGATCCGTTTTGCAAGTTGAGATCTGAATTCGGATCTCACCTTGTTTTATGAGTATATCATTTTGATGACGTTAGTAACATGGGAGAAGTCTAAATTTAAATTTTAGATTGGATCTCCACTTGACTTTTTTGTGAATTTTTATACGCTGATAATTCCAACAACTAACGAAAGAGGCGCTATATGTTCTTAGTTCGGATTAAGAGAAATACGGTTAACGCGAGATCTAGTAAACTGACAACGTCGCATCTAAACTTTCGCAGATAACGACATAAATGTTATTTTATGTTTGATAAACATGTCTCGAGGAAAGAAGTTGTAAAGTTAGCTTTGCAAGTTCCAAAGATTGAAAACTTACTGGTATGTATTATTTTATTTAAAATAATAAAAGCAGTGGAATCTTTGGATGACAATGTTTGTGTTATGTGTTAATAAATTCTATTTTAGTTGAAGATTACGAATTTCAAAAGATGTACATAATGAAGATCCTTGGTTTTATTACAAAGAATGGCGCAATACTAGAGTGGCGCGAAATTTACATATGGTATGTAACAAGTAAGGTTATAAATTTGAAATGTGTGTATATGATAAGCTCGTAAAGGGTTTGAAAGTTGACTGGAAGTTTATATAATTCATGTTAAAGGACAGTTTTGCAGTTTGGTTAGCAGTAGTTGTTAACAGTAATAATGAATAATAATAAGAGCGTACTGCAACAATGACAGTAATGTGCGTCTCTGGAGTCTTAATTCATTGCTACAGTTTTAGCAACTTCTTGATTAAATTTTCACTTTGTTGGAAAGCTATACATTTTTTGAAAATAATGATTAAAAGTAAAATTACAAATTAAGTGAAGTACTTCCGATCAGATCTGACTTCCTACTGGTGGAATACCATTAAGTGGTATTAATTTCAGTAAATAACTTTCATTATTATATGTAATCTTTGAAAATGTATATATTAATTACAAAAGTCACATACAAACTTCAATTTTTATGTAATTTTTTTTTACTATTGTAATAAAATAAATTTAATTATATCAGTACATGTATGTGATTTTTTTAGATTCAAATGAATGCGAGAAGGAAAATCAGAATCCTGTTGAAGATGATCTAATTTCCAATAATAATGTTTAACCCGAGTTTAAGAAGGTAAAAAAAATAAGATGTCGAGGATCATGGAATGTAGAACAGAAGAATTTAATGCTAAACTTTTGAAAAAAAAATATTCAAGATAAAGTTACGCCCAAAAAAGATAAATGTTTACAATTGAAAGAAAAAAAATTTTCCGTTATTTCATGATAAAACTTGGATACAAATTAAAGTCTTTGTATACAACATGTACAAAAATAATCGTTAAGATAATAATTATAATTAAAAATTTTTTGCTAGAAAATAATTTGGTAAGTTTCAAAATATATTTAGAAATATTAAAAATTTATTATTATACGGAAAGTAAAAACTTTTGTTACTCCTAAAACAGTGAAAAAACTTTATATTGTATCGTAAGATTCTGTTCTAATAAATCATTTTGTTTGTTTAATTCATTATTATTAACCGGACTAGCTGACACTAAAATTTTACATGCGATTTTAAAATTTATTAACACACAACTTTTTGAATGACTTCTAACGATGTTCATTTGTATCAGTGTCGGAAGCATCGTTTATATGTTGACAATTTTAAAATTCGATCACTTTATCAGTGCCTTTTGTACTTTCTAGTAACTTTGTTAACATTCTTTTGAGAAATATAGTTTTAACAATTTCTGTTTCTAGACTGACTTAAAGCCAGTCTAGAAACAAAATAGTTCTTTAAAGAACACTTACCAAAAACTTGGGACAATTCCAAATATTCAGTATCTTGTGAGTTTTGCAATAAATACAAAAAGTAATTGTTTATAGCCTTATAATTACAAAAATTGTTTATACTTTTAGTATTATGCAATTAAATCACTAGTATCTTAATTTTAAACGAAAACTTAAAATATCTCTTCGTATTGTCTGCATTTTGTTAGCAAAATATTGTAAGCTGGTATCTGAATCCCTTTGATATGTTCTTGTATGGACTTTGTTTGGAAAATGCACTACAATTGTTTATTAAAACGTTTACATGAAAGTTTGAAATAAGATTTGAATTTCTTAGAAAACCTGAAACCAAAGTCTTTATAATTACTGTACTACTTATCTTTAAATCAATAGAAACATTAATTTTTCTTACACGTTTTGGTAATTGAAATAAGTAATTCTAATATTTATTCAACAGTTAGTAACACTATTTTAAAGTTACTGCAATTTTGTTCCTATTTTAGTAAAATATCCCAATACTATATCTTTGATTTCCAGCGAGTGTGCTTTCTGAATTTTTAGATTTATAACGGAAGTGAAGATTTATCAAAAGAGGTTTGACAACCCTGTCGGATCTCGCTTGTACTAAATATATAAATATATACCGAAACGATCTCAACTTGTCAAGTTCTTGGAGTATATATTGAATGATCTCTTCTTGTATGATATATTACATGTATATGCAAAATAGTAACATTTGCTACCTCTCTTGAAGCCTTTGACAAGAATGTACCTATAAGATTATCTTAAAATTATTATTCCAAAATACCAATTCTTTCAAGTAGATCTCAGGTTGCCCACAATATTTCAGGATCTCTACTTGTTCACTTAAAACGTATATATATATATAATATATATATATATATATATATATATATATATATATATATATATATCTATATTATATATATATATATATATATATATATATATATATATATATATATATATATATATATATATATATATATATATATATATATATCTATGTATTACCACCATACAAGTTGAGTACTACAATAGGTGACCTCCGTTTCATTCCACAAGATACAGAGTTACTTATAAAAAATTGTCACATCACTTTTAACAAGAATCGATACTCAAAACACAGTGGTCTGCTAAAAGGAGGTTGTAAACGAGGTATAATCGTCGGTACATTAGGTTGCGGAAAAACAAGTGTTATGATGATGATGTAGCATGCCATAAAGATAATGAAAAAAGAGATGATTTCTGTTTTGGCAGACACCAAAACAATAATTCTGTTTGTGCCAAACGTATTCTTCTATTCCAAAATAGCTAACACTTCATTCATGTTATTTCACTGGGTTACCTACACATATGTTTCAGGTCAGGTCTTCCTTTAAAAGTAGGGGCAACTACACATATAGTATCGTGTTATTTTCAACAGTATCAGTATGTCTGATAACCCAGTACAAAATGTTTGGGATGCTAGGGAGTGCTACTAACCATTATCACTTTTTACTCTAAGTGGGCCGCGAGCATGTGAACTAATACCAAACTCGGTGAAATTTGAAAAAAAGGGACTACTGCCTTCTACCACGTTAGAAGCGCTAAAGGATACATATTAAGATGTGCAGTGGAATAATGAATGGTATTTTAATTTTAGTTTGGAGTACTACTATTATACGAGTTATTTACTTTGCAATTATTTTTATTTTTATTAAAATTTTCATTGACCTACATTAAATGATTTGTTTTCGGTAAATTATTTACATTATTAGCATTAAACCTGTTATTATTATGAATCGGTGTATTTAAATAAAAATAAAAACAAATGGTTTACGTTTTGAAAATGTTTGTGTATACTGCAAATCCTTATTTAAGCCCAAATACCAGTACCTGCGAAATTGACTTGCTCTTATAAATAATATCGGGTATTTATAATACAGTGATAACTGTGACATTTATCCATTAGTGATTCACGTAAAAACCCAATAATGATTTTTGATGTAGCATGCCATAAATATAATGAAAAAAGGGATCATTTCTGTTTTGGCAGACACCAAAACAATGATTCTATCTGTGCCAAACGTATTCTTCTATTCCAAAACAGCTTATACGTAATAATTCGAATTTACTAGTTCTGTTTCAACAAGATACCACCAATCTTAAACATGTGTATGATGATCACGTTAATGTAGATATGACATTTGATAGATTTAAAGACTTGTGTTTCTGTTGCTTGCGTGACATTTTGCGTGTCCGTAAGAGTGTGCAACAAAAATACGCTAGTTTAAAGAAAGATACTGCACTTACAGAGCGTGCAATGGGGTCATATTGTAAACATATCCTCTGAAACAATTGATTACTAAGCAATATGATGCACATGAAAATGAAGTGTTTTTACATCATACGCCTAAAACGTCTCGAACTCGGAAGGCACCATGTATTCTTGTTCCTGACGCCATTGCATAAGTTTTAGAGGACACTGTGATTGCTGATACCATACATGATGGCGAGAGGGAGATTCGGACTTTTCAAGAATTGAAATAAGAACTGTTTGCTGCTGGATCTCAACCAGCCTTTGAAGAGTACCTTAATCAGTATGAAGGATTAACGAAATATTATGTGGAAGGTATATTTAGAGATCCCGAAGACCAGTAAGGTTTAACATACGGTGTACGCGTCAGCTATAGCACCTTCTGCCACAAGATCTCGCACATCTTCTATCTCCAAAAGAGGGGGTGGAATGCAAGTATTACGATATAATAAAAAGTGATTGAGTTTGTATCTTGGACAGACCGGTTTGAACCTTCAAACGTAAGCCTCGACCTAGCTCTACCAGTACCGACAATTTAGCTTACGCTAAATTATTTTTTCCAAAAATAACAATCTGCCTGCGTCGTTATCACGATGCCGCGCAGATTGTGTGAAGACGACGACTCCTACGGGATCTGGATCGACTTCGGAAGGACACCGAGCACCGACGAGCCGTTTTGGTATGGATCCGCCATGCCCAGCCGCCTACCATCCCCACAGCGACAGAAGAGGAGAAGACCGAAGAAGACGCCGCCGACAGACGTCGCCCCGTTAGTGGTGGCCCCACTAACGGCTCCGACGACGTCCGCTGCCGCACAACCCGCACCGATCCGAAAAGAAAACCATAGCCAGGGATCCACCGACGACGACTTCAGGACACAAAAGAAGAAGCCGAAGAAGACGCCAAAGGTCCGCCAGCCTACGCCGCCGCCTACCGACAACGGGTTCGAGGCTCTCGAGCCCTACACGGACAGCCCTGCAGCGATGGAGCAGGCAACTAGAGAAGACGCCAGGGAGAAAGTGCCTCCGGTAATCCTTCGTCAGAAGGAGAACTGGATAGCTTTCTCCCGAGAAATGGACCGACAGCGGATCGCCTTCACGAGGGCCAAGGCCTTCAGCGAGGGAATCCGGATTCAGCCTGCCTCACTCCAGGACCGAGACGGGCTGATCGGGTATATGGATAGGTGTGGTGCTCCGTATCACACCTACCAGGCAAAGAGCGAGCGATTTGCCAAGGTGATGATACGCGGCGTGCCCGTAGAGCTATTCGAGGTCGACGTTAGTTCAGAGCTAAAAGCGCAAGGTGTTAATACTCTCTCTGTTTTCAGGATGAAGCAGCGAGGACGCCCGATCCCCCACGTGATTCAATTCAATTCAATTCAGTTCAATATATATTTATTGTCCCATAATCGATATTTTACAAGTAGTATTTTATCGACATTCCTCCAGGTGTCCAATCAACGCCCTGTAGAAATGCTTACATTCCTGATTAAAAAATAATGCTCCTTAACTAGGGTAGGGAAGGGGCTCGCTGAGCTCCAGGGTAGTGTGAAACCCTGTGCAAGCAATCCTGAATCAAATAAAGAACACGCTGCTCCGCTTGCCTCCTCCACGTGTTACCTGTATTAAGATGTTGGAGTCGTCGCCGAGGCGGCGGCTCCCTCATCTGTACTCAGGCTATTCCCTCGTCCTTTAATTAAGGACACCGCAGGTGCCTGTGTACGGGCTATTCCCGTACCCGTCCTAAATCGTATTGTCTAAGATGCGGCAATCGCATCTGTGCGTAAGCTAATCCTACGCCCGTTCCTACCTTCTTATCTTTAACTAAGCTACCTAGCGGCAGCTGTCCGCCGGATAATCCTGCGGCCGCCTATTCCTAATTTAAGAATTACTCTAAACCTGCTCAGATGCAGGTTGTGAAGCGGACTGCCCGCCTCCCGCCCTTATGTTCCTTATCTAAAGGCGTCACATGACACCTGTACGCGGCGTAACACCGTGCCATTTCCCTATATTTCTTAACTAAGGCCCCAATGGGAGTCCGAGCGGCGGCTACGCCCCGTGCCTATTTCTTAAATCTACCTTACGAAATATTTAAGAATCCTGGGCTTCCGGACGTAGCCGGCGGCCCAGTCGTCTGTGCACGAGTGATTCTCGTGCCCTCTATTTAAATTAATATTAAGTATCCCCCTCGTGATGGTGGAGTTGCCGTCCGAGGACAACAGGAAGAAGATCCGGGTGGTGCAGCACGTCGCCCGCCTCCGAGTCACCGTCGAGGATTTGCGGCGGAAATCTGGCATCGGGCAGTATCACCGGTGTCAAGGTTTTCGTCACGCACAGCGTTGCTGCAAGGCGGCATCACGCTGTGTCAAGTGCGCCGGCGATCACCACAGCAGTGAATGCACTAAATCCCGTACAGACCGGAAAAAGTGTGTGAACTGCGGTGGGGACCACCCCGCCAGCTACTGGGGATGCCCGAAGTTACCTCGACCTCCGCAACGGAAGAAGACGGAAGAACAGCAGAAGAGGACACCGCTGACAGCGGCGCCTTCTTCAACCCGGACCGGCGTCAGTTACGCCCGAGCGACAGTAGGCAAGGTTGAGAAGGCGGAAGTACAGAGAACGGCTCCCGCCGCTGTCGTTACCCCGGGTGCCCAACCCGCCTTAGGGTTCGACGCCATATTGGGCCTCCTCGGAGGTCTCGATATGGAGAAGGCCCAACCTGTCATCCGTAAGGTGGCAGCGGCGCTCGCTCGGGCGCAAACTGCGTGGGGAGTAATCCTCACGCACGGTTCAGAGGTGACTGCCCTTTTCGGGTAATCACACAAAGGTCCGGAGCGAAGTCTGGTGCCCCAGATAAGTATATAGTATCGATAATTTAATTTATTCTGTTATGTTAAAACCGACAATGTTTCGCACAACTAACACATGTTTTCTATTTATTTCAGATACGCAGGGCATCAGCAACCAGCCACAACCGAGCGACAACAGGACAGTCCACATCTCCAATATCCAACAACACCACATCTCCACAAAATCTTTTTTACGAACGACCAACAATGCTAAGCACAACACTGTCAACAGGAAATCCACAACACCCACAACCCAACAACTACAATCCACGCGCTGAAGAGGAAGAAGATTCCTGAGCAGCGCACCACCAACACAACAATATACACGTTTATTATTATTATATTAGTTTTAAGTGTGATATGTACTATAAATGAAATGTTAATATCTAAAATCTTTAATAAACGTGTTAAAAAAAAAAAGGTATCTTGGAATGATCCAAATAAATTAGTGGATTGGTTGCGGGAATTATAGGTATCAATACGGTCAGGAAATACTGGCAATCACAATAAAATAATATGTATCATTGACAAATTACGTAAAGAGAAGGTAATAAAGTGGGATCTCTTGTTATAAGCTTGTTACTATATTCATTTCATTGTTACAACAACCATCACTATACATACTACTACATATTCAGCACTGATGCCCATAGATAAATTTGGCGGACACCTTCATCATCAAATGACAATAGATAAATTTGGTAAACATATTGTTCAGCATCTTGGTGATCTTCATTATGAACATTTCATTTCTTTCTCTGGAATAGCCATTAAAAAGGCAATTAGTATTCATGCTGGTGTAGTTGACACCTGTATAGAGGGCACCGTAGTGTATTGCAAGTGGAGTCATTCAGGTTTCGAGCTTAACATAGATGACAAAAAGTTTACGCTTGCTAGCGACGTAATTGGTCACCACATAACTAGGAATTCCGAAATTAAAGTGACTATACCAGAGTTTATGCAGGTTGCAACTGTGACGATGTTCCATGTAGAGATCGTAATACAATCCAAAGTGGTAAAATGAGTAAAGCTGTTGTTGAACAAACCAGAAGGAAGAAATTTTTGGCGGCGTTGTGTGGTACTTAGTAGATTTAGTAGAAATGATACCTTATTCTCGAGTTAATAAAGGATTTCAATACATTCTAGTAGTAACAAATGCATTGTCTAAATATGTCTGGGTTTATCCCATCAAACGTAAGAATAGTGAACTAGTGGCAGATGTAATGAATAAACTTTTGTCTGGTTTGCAATGCTGATTTAAAACAAATTAATGAAAGATGTAATATTAATCATTACAGTAGTTATTCCAACTTGAAGAGTAGCATAGTTGAACGTGTAAATCGCACACTTAAAGCAATAATGTGGAAAGCATTCAGTATGCAAGGTTCCTATAAACGGCTATTAATATTACCTTAAATTGTTGTTGATTATAATTCAAGAAAGCATAGAACCACCGGATTACAAACCTATAGATGTAACGGAAAAGAATGTTGCATCTATTTGGAAACATTTAAAATGTCATAAAGTTCTTGACCGTAAGACGCCTAAATTTAAAGAAGGGGATTATGTACGTATCAGCAAATACAGAAGCATATTCTCTAAGAGTTGCACACTTAATTGGAGTTACGAAGTATTTTGAATATCAGCACTGAAACGTTCCAGTCCAATTACCTACACATTACGTGATAGTCGAGATAGTAGAGATATAAGGACGTTTCTATGACCCAGAACTTTAAACTGTGAAACATGCTGACATTCACCCAGTTGACCGTGTAATACGACGTCAAGGAGAAATGTCTCTCCTTAAATGGTTAGGTTTTGATAATTCTCACGATTCATGGATTACTAACAAAGACATATAATACGTTCTTTACGATTATTTATATACTATATTGTTATGTAATAAATAACTCTTTTTTTCTTTTAAATTTTTATTTATATTAATACATACAATACCATATCCTACTAAAGCGTTTCAGAAACACGTAAACACGATGTTGCTTTTGCAAAACTACTGAAATTATTTTACTACACTCTTCTATTGCATTCATCAAGCGTGCAGAGTCTCTAGCTAACTGTCCCCATTCTCCTTTTCGCTCCCATTCCACTACATCGTGAACTACGTTCTTGAGCTCATTAATGCGGACCTACTTCACTTGTGTTGTCATCTGTTGAAATATAGTTCGGTAAATGACATTCTATTTCATGTACAATTGTTCCAAAGATATTTCTCTAAGGTCTTCTGTTAACCGCTTAATACAACAAATGCATTCTACACCATCGTCATGCGATTGAAAGTATTTCTCATGCAGACGTATTGAATTACCATCTTATAACCTTTAGTATCTAAATAGTCATCACTAAACATGCGCCGTGCATACACTTTTTCATGTTCAGCATCAAATTCTAATGATTGAAGTTGGCATATTAGTCTGTGCACTGCACTAACACGATCTACCACGTTAGGCCACGACTCTGCACTATAACACATCCACATATTGACTAAAACGTTTATTATTATCTCTATTATCTATATATTCGTTACCCCCACTTATTAGTTGACAGCTTTCGCAACTTCTACGTTAATATCCATTGTCTCCTTGGCAAATTCTACAATTTCCATAACATTGAGATCAAGTATATCTTGTAACGGAACTATTAACCTGTGTATATCAACATCAGGCATTTCCGCCGCCGGATGTATTATTTTATTAAAAAATTCAGGAAATTCCATAGTAGGTACTAAATCCAATCGGTAACTGACTATCTTAAGAAGTCTCCATAACTGTTCTATAGACTCCCCCGGATCTCAATCCAATACTCTTGGCTTTGGGGTTACTTGAAAAATGCGCTATACCGAATAATGAAGATGACGTTGTCTTTTGTTCGCATTTATGAAGGTTTAACTTAAATTACAAAAACAAACAATTTTCATCGCCGATTGCATGCATGCATAGAACAAAGTGGCGAACATTTCGAGCATTTGCCTTTGTATTTTTATGTACTTTAATTTTATTATGCGTATATATAACTTGGTTTAATTAGTACACTATTTCTACTTGGATACTTGAAAACATGATTGCAATTTTTAATATGACCATATTTTCGTAAAGAGGAACTTTTCGAAATAACCCTGGCGGATGGGGAATTAATGTTGGGACACTTGTATAATTACTTTTGATTTTATGTTTTATATGTATATTTCTTATTGTGCTTTAAACTAGCCTACTTTACTTTTAGCTAGGATTGTTTGTTTTTGATATTAATTTTATTTCATCTCGATTGAAGCCTATTATATTTTACCTTAACAGCTTTCTTACTTACGTATTTGGGAGGAAACAAAGTCACAAATGCCTTTTCAGGCTTCGTTCACTTCCTTCTCTTCGATCCAATAAGCTGTGCACATTTCATGATTAAATTTAGATTAATACACAACACATGTACACTTATGTTTGTGAAATGAGTTCTCCAAATCAAAGTGACATTAACAATTTATTTAGTTATTTACAAAATCTTAAACTAATTATATCACAGCAAAATACGTTATTACCTTAGCTTTGAAAATTCTACCATGTAACAGTTAACAATACTGACTACTTTATCAGCCTCATTATCTCCATTAGTGTCTTTGCATTTCTGGATAACTTGTTCTGCAAATTCCTTTTTATTTGGATAGTCAGGATGACTAAAAAATGAAAACACTTTTGAATGAAACCATTTAGCTGTAACGGACGGAACAACTGCAAGATTTTCATCAAACATTTTCATTTCTCTTCCCCAACATAAAATATAGTTATTTATTTTTTCATCTCCTCTAACCAAAAGACGATTATCAAAATGACTTTCAACGTATTTTGTATCAATTCCGGCTTTTTTCATGCACGTGTAGTCTTCTATGGTGTAATACTCCTCGGCAATGTCATAACAGATTATCTGAAAGAAGACGATTTTGTTAAAATGATTATGAATACTTGATTGTAGTGCCTGAGTAACAAAGAGAGTAATACTAAGAACTGCTGGAAATGTCATTATGGTTAATTTTTATTAAACAGATTTGAATTTAATTGTTTCTAGCTGTATTTATATACAAAAATTAAGCAATGTTATTTTTATTATGTTATTTTCAAGCAATTGATCCGTGCAAATTAAAAAAGGAAAAAAGTAAACAAAAAAGATGAATAATTCATTAATTTTGATATACAGCCTGTTTCAGAGTAAGCGCCTTATTCTTTTTAGCCACACTATAGGTACTACTTTCAAAATATTTGGCAGTAATACGTTTCAGGACACTCTCTATACGATAGTGATATCAGATCTTCAATTGGACGATTTATTTTAAAATGTGGTCTTCAACTTTCAACTGTTTTGAAAACAGTAGCCATAGTGTGACTAAAAAAATAAGACGCTTACTCTGAAACAGGCTGTATATCGGTGCAGGTGTAGACGTAATTTCCGCATTATCTAGAAATGTATTTTTTAGTCGTAACCTACTCATCAAGTCAGCTGTCCACCTAAATAAAAATGCGAAAAATGCACAAACAAACCACTAATATTTAACATCTATAGCATAACTACACAAGTGATATTTATAGAAAAAATGATGTACGGCATAAATGTGGATTATTGACGAAAGTGTGCATTTATTTCTATAAACCGTAGCACAAATTTATACATCATAGTGGAACAATAAATTTTGGGATGCACAATCACCCTGTTCTTAATATTATCTTCTAATGTGTAATGCAACCTTATTTATTATAATTGATAATGTTGAAACGAAGTTACAGACTACAAGTTATCACAGATAGCCTTTACACATGTTCACGAATATTATTCGTGAACGTCCCTCAGTAATTGTAGTAGGATTTACCAATATACCAAAGATTAAAGAGTTTAAATAGAGGTGAAGTAAACATGTTCCATTCTTTTCTCATCTTTCATGATGCTGTGAATATTGAGTGAAAAGGTAAGAAATGATAATATTTGTTTAATTTCTGGAATAAAAATAATTCATTTATCTTTAATTTAGATTAAAAGTATAAACAAAACTGTGGATAAATAATAGTATTTAATTGTAACCTGCATCAGTGCACTTGCTTAATAGTGTATAATAAAAGAAATAAATGCCGAGCACAACATTGACCAACCAATACATTTATATCACACCATTATTTTTTTTTTAAAGAACATAATTCACTTATTCGCAAAGCTCTAAAGTAAGGAAGATTTATGTTTTAACTATTAAAAGGCCTTCGCCCTAATTTTAAGTGTTGCTCTCATACTTTGACTGCAATAATTAACCCTTACAAACGTTGAAACTTTTACACAGTCTGTGTGCGTTTTTTTTTTTTAATTTAGGCACGAATTCTAATATTATGCTTACTCGACATCAGTTTTTTTTCTTCTATAAATTAATAAATAGTTAATGGTTAAACAGTTGCACATTTCCAATTAAATCAGTAACTTCTAATATTCATGGAAAAATTCTTATTTTCCTAGTAAGTTGCCATAAAACTACATATCAATTTGCAGAACTCGTTTATTATCAAAATGATACGTCTTATAAACTGTTCACCAACATTACAATATATTGATCTAGGATAAATTTAAATACAGTATAAAGCTTTTTTAAATAATACTGATACTTATTCGTATTTGAAATAATTGTCGTTGCAAGGTGGGGTTGCAAGGGGGGGGCATGTGTATCCCATGCCAGACAGGGAAGTACCACCCGCCATACCATAGGTTCCTTTATATTGCTTCTGAACTCAGTAAGGGTTGTCGGCCACCTTTTTCCTTATCCTTAATCTATCCTCATCCTTATTCATCCTTATCATCCTCACTGTCTTGCTATTACATTGAAAGTCAAAAATTAAAGAAAAAGTTGTGGCTGTGATAAATGCCGAGCGTAAAATCCTGCGCCGTTCTGCTGTCCAGGAATGAAGGGCCCAAGCGACATCGTTCATCGAAAGCACTCACTTTTTGATCCATTATTACATCTCCCGCGGTATCAGGTCTAATATTAATGCTGTTCGCCAACATCTTTAACGATTACAACGTGACAATTCGTTTCTATTTCAATCACAAGTATCCTGTGAAAGCTCTGAATCACCCGATTTGCCTACTATAATCTTCATTCTAGCTATCGATACAAAGGAGGCAAATATGCCTATCTCAAGGACAGCATCGCTTGAAAGAGGATTTTTTTCATTGGAGAATAAAAATTTCGACGTGATTTGCTTTAAACATTCTGGTCGTAAATTTGTGAAATTCTTCTGACAGTAATTTGCAAGGCCTTTTCGATTTCGTTAGGTTGAAAGATAAGTATCTTCTGTCTCAGTTTCCTACTTGCGATAACTCAACTCTGGGATAATTTAATGTTCATAACTCTAACTGGCTTCAACTTTCATCTACTACTAATCCTGTAGAAATACTTGCTATTTAATATGATCTCACACAAATGATTTCTGAACCAACAAGAATCTCCCATACCATTAACTATTCCTCACATCTTCTAGATTCCTTCTTACATCAAACTTGTTTATGATACTTTATTTCTTTCACCTCTAAGTATTTATAACTATTGTCGAATAGAAAGAGCTTCTACTGCCTCTAATTCCGTTGTTATTCGCTACTCTCAAAGACCCTTGTAATGCAACCTTTCGATGGCATGAATATTGTTTTAAGTCGTCCTTTTCTTCGGACATTGCTCTATCAGTATCTGGAGTCGTAGTCATGAACATAAAGCTGTACAGGGTGGCCAACTAGGAATGCGAGGTACTGTATCTGGGAAACTATCCATCGTAGAGGCTTGAGCAAAAAAAAAGTTAGTCCTAAAACGGCCAATACAAAAACTTGGAAAATATTTTCAAGTTTATAAAATGGCCGCTAAGGAGCGTAACTGCAATCTTGAATCTAAAAAAGTGATGTTTCTGTGAATTCTGCTATGTCAACTTAATAAAAAAATAACTGATCTTTAAAGTCGAGGATAATCTGAACTTTTTTTGTTTGGTACTTTTTGACGTATGTCTAAAAATAAAGTGGTGGAGGGTATTCAAAGGTTTCCTTAAATAACCCCCTGTATCTTCGAAACGGCTAAGCCGATTTTAACAAACTTGAGCGCGTTGAAATGAGCTATTCTTGGGCTAAAAACGTTATAATATTCGAAGTTTTGTTAGTTTCACATGTCGTCGCTAGAGGGCTTTGTTCGACATTCCAACAGAAACGGTTAATCTTTGCAAAAAAATTAAATGCATTGGTGTAACTTTTTTCATGAACAAGCTAAATGATGCCTAAACAAGCTCACGAAAACCGCATCTCGATATCTTGTTCCTAACCTAAAATATCGGCCAAAGAAGACTTTATACGAAAATCTCTTAAATTTTTAATTTTTTTTAACTATATTTTTCTGGAATTGTTTCTATTATGTAAGTTGTGGCCCTAAAAAGGACCGATTTAATGCCCCGTAAATTCTCGAAATGCTGACCATCACGCTCTATGCATTTCTGAAGCCTCCCATGAGTAGGCAAAACTGCAGCTTCAATTTCGGCTCTCGGTGTGTTACGTATTGCGTTACGAATCCGATTTTTCATATCTTCTCTAGTAGTAATTTGAGTCCGAAACACGATGTCCTTTAAGCGCCGCCATAAATAAAAATCGAGGTAAGTTAAGCCTGGCGATCGCGGAAGCCATGGAAACAGACTTCCTCTTCCAATCCGCCGCTGTTGAAATACTGCATTAATATGCTCTCGCACATTAATATCAAACTGTATTTGGATATTGAGCCGCGTAAACTCTTTTAGCTACTACGCCATTCTGAAGACATTCAAAATAAACCGCAAGCAATAAACAGCTTCATTATTCGTAAAACGCATTTTGAAAGCACAAAAATTGCTCAAAGTAACGCGAAAGTATTGACCACTGTTGAGAATTTGAGGAATATATATGTTTTGTTTAGGTATCTGTTTCCATTGTCTGCTTCTATTCATTGCATTTTTCATACATATCCATAGTGAATATGCATTTAAACAAACAAAAAATAGGCCTTTAGTATAACTTTAGCATTGCTTACTTGCCCGTAGTAATTTCAAAAAGGGTGATTTTATTCTGGGGTATAAATTTACAAACAATTAAAATCGCAATTTCTAGGTAACCTATTCAGAGCCGAAATTGAAGCTACAGTTTTGTGTACCCATAAGAGGCCACAGTAATGCACAGAGTGATGGTTAGCATTTCCAGCATTTATGGGGGCATTAAAAACCTTCCTCCTTTAAATCGGTCCTTTTTAGGGCCACAACTTACACAATAGAAACAATTTTAGAAAAATATAGTTAAAAAAAATAAAAATTTAAGGGATTTTCGTATAAAGCTTTCTTTGGCCGATAGTTTAGGTTAGGAACAAGATATCGAGATGCGGTTTTCGCGAGCTTGTTTAGGGATCATTTAGCTACTTGTTCATGAAAAAAAGTCATACCAGTGCATTTAATTTTTTTGCGAAAATTAACCGTTTCTGTCGGAATGTCGAACAAAGCCCTCTAGCGACGACATGTGAAACTAACAAAACTTCAAATATTATAACATTTGCAGCCCAAGAATATCTCATTTCAACGCGCCCAAGCTTGTTAAAATCGGCTTAGCCTTTTCGAAGGTACAGGGGGTTATTTAAGGAAACCTTTGAATACCCCCCACCACTTTATTTTTATAGATACGTCAAAAAGTGCCAAACAAAGAAGTTCAGATTATCCTCGTCTTTAAGGACCAGTTATTTTTTTATTAGGTTAATACAGCAGAATTCACTGAAATAGCACTTTTTTAGATTCAAGATTGCAGGCCATTTCAGAAACATGAAAATATTTTACAGGTTTTTGTATTGGCCGTCTTAGTTATAACCTTTTTTTCGCAAGCCTCTACGATGGATAGTTTTCCAAATACAGTACCTCGCATTCTTAGTTGGCCACCCTGTAGATTCCCAATTAAAATCGTATAGGTCATTCACATTCTCAACCCTGGTTTAATAAGGCTTGGACTGATACAGTATCTTTGAAAAATATATCTCATATTAAATGGAAATCTAATACAACGGTCGTGATACACGCCGACTTCGTTAGTGATAGACATAACTGCAAAGGTATCATCACAAGTTAAAAAGTTGTTTGAACAACGAAAATGCAATGAACTAGCTATCTATAGTTGCTGATTCTGTAGAAAAAGCTAATCTTTTTGTGGGTTTATTTGTATCAAACTCGGGTCTTAATGATTCTGAAAAACGATCTGCCTCTGGTCAACTCTTCTTCATGTACTATCAAACCAATTAATTCTCGGTGCAATCACCTGGAATCGATTATCAGTAGGTGACTGGTCCAGATGGTATACCAGTTATTGTGTAAAAGGAAAAATTCCCCCGAATTAGTACCAGTCCTTTCTATCTTAAGTGTTTACTTGTCAGACTCACTTTTTGAGGTTAAATGATGCGCTCATCAACTGGGTATATAGTTTACTTGATAAAAGTCGATTGATGGCATTTTTTTTCATAAGAAGTTAACGCGGGTGTACGGCAGGGATCAGTTGTAGCGCCTACACCTCCACCATACACAAATGATCTTAGTTCTTCAACGACTAATCCAATTTACTTGTAATGGTAATTCACCTTCTATTTCATACCAAAACCGTAAGTCTGAAATGGCTGTTTCAATTAACAGAGGCATTCAACGTATCCTTGAATGAGGAAGTAATAATATGATTAATTTAACTAGTGAAACGAAATGTTACCTTGTGTCCTCCAAAAAAAATCGATCATTTCCTGTTGTAAGTATGGATGGCTCAGATTTTATGCTTTCACTCTATCACTATGTGGGAATCACTTCAAATATATCATCTACTGTCAGCCACCAAAGCAGCTGCTCGTAAAATAGACTTTTTCTACAGATATTTACCCCCGAGAACTCTTTCTGTTGTATAAGGCTCAGATTCAACCTCATCTATAAATAATTCTCACCTCTGGATTGGTGATCGTATTTAAAAAAGAGGGATTAGTCTTATAAGTGACCCGTCCTTACCTTCACACGTACAATCCCTTGAGCATAGAAGAACCGTTTCTGTTCTTTCTTTGTATTTTCGGTATTACACATCATCAATATGCAGTACAAATCTCCACTTGTCGAAATGCATATTATTCCACACGGCTTCTAAACTCTGTAATAATCACCCTATTTCCTGTTTTCCTCTCACTTGTGATATGAAGAAATGTAAGGTAGCCGTTCATAGGCTCCTCTTACCAATTCAATATTCCGGTATCTATTCTCCAAAGTTTTTCTGAGTGCTTTAGTACAGTATGCCAAACTTAGCCTATTCAGGTCACAATTATAAAAAAAAGTTTTATGTAGATCCGCAATGAATACGAAGTTCCTGTTATCAAGTTGAGTACACCTCTGTATAATACTTAACATGACATAAACACTGTTTTTTGACATTTATAAAACAATTACTCCTTAAACCAGTGACGTAGCTGCGAATTTGTGTTGCGATGTACTAAAGAAGATTCACCACCTATTGCGACACTGCACTTCAACCGGCATCGACATGATGGCCTCAGACAGCACAGCGATGCCCCATATAAAATAACACAATAGGGCCACTTTGTTAATGCGATATTCGCAGATACACTACTCTACTACGTAGAGGAAAGAACTCAACCACCGGCCAAGACGGCCTCAACCGACTTATGTTACGCAACTTACCACCAAACGCCATCACACAATTAACCCAAATACTCAACCAGTGCCTGTCATTCTCGTATATTCCCACACAACCACCCTGATGTAGACCAATATCCCTACTAAGCTCATAGACAAATTCAACAATCATATATAGTCATCGGATTTTAGCAAGTACAGAAATCAAAATAGTCGCCTAAATAGGCGATTATAGTCTTCACAATAGTCCGCAAAATTACCTGTGTAGGCATATTTTATATTAGCCAAAATAAATATTTGAGAAAAAAATTGTTGTGATTATTATTAATTTATTACCTATAAAACTGATTTAAAAAGCAGGAACAGTAAATTTTAATTGTTTATTGAACTATACACTGTTTGCGTTAACAATGAAATACTTTTCTACGTTTTCTGAAGTGAACCTTTGGCGATTATCAGCTAAAATATTTTTACATCTCGAAAAACTGCTCTCCATATCACATGATGTAATTGGTGCAAATATAAACATTAAGTCTTCGCCGAACAATCATTCTCGTCCAAACGTTCACCTGCAAACATTTTTGACAGTTTGTGTAGATGTTGGAATCCCTCATTTTTTCTAAACGGGTCACAACTTTTTGCCAGCTTTTGCCACCATAGAACCTGGAACTTTCTGCAAAATATTTTGAATATTTTCTACAATGCCTATGGATTCAGTAAGGGGAAAATCGGTTTTTTTCTAAATGAGTGGTGTTTTCTACAATTTTTTGAATATGACATTTTATGTAAATTAGGTCGTGTTTTAATTCTTTTTTTTTAAATAAATTTTGAGCTTTTTGGATCACTTGTGCACATTCTGGATCAAATAAGATAACGATCTGCAAAGTGAGTTTGAAGTACTTAAGTAAATATTGTGATTTTCACTTTTTAGTTTACTCACATGTTTTATTGATCCAAAGTGTATGCTGTAAAGTACAACAGCTTCAAGTCACATTACCCAGCGGGTTAAAACGGGTTGTGGTAGTAAACCTTACTCCTTTCAGACGTCCTTTATACACTTCAACTCTTAGAGGCGCTTTAACAAAAATCTTTTTTACATTAGCTATCAAGCCATCTACGTCTTCATAGCTACGTCTAATTCATTATGCTACCAAGTTTAACATATGTGTAAGACAAGTAATGTGCACTATTTTTGAGTAGAACACCTAATGTCTGCTGCATTTAACATATTCGCTGCTCCGTCGGTAACAAACATCCCTGAACTTTTGATCAATAATGGCGGTATTCCTGAAAATGTATACATACATGTTTACACATATATTTTTACCATTGTTTTATTTACCAAGGGATTCATTTACAAATCATGCCACTGTTTCGTGATTGGTTCGTTCAAGTTGACGAGAAGCTAGCTGATACGACTTTCTCCTGTCTTCTTCTGATATTCTACGAACTTTAAAAAGAGCCAGCAATAAAGTTTGTGAACAATACATTTACATCCGGCCTCCAATAAATCTCTGCCGATGGTTGGTTGCCGTTAGTCTTCCGAAGTTTTGGAATTTTAGGCATTTTTAGTCGGTTAAACAAAAAATAGGCACTTAAAATAAATTTTAGGCATTTTCGGCAAAATTAAATAGGGTTCAACTTAACCCATTCGACGTAACAAGCAAAAATACACAATTTGCAAACGGTGTCCCGTCAATTCATCGCGCAACAATTCATCGCGTGACATTTCATCGCCGACAATTCATCTCTACGACAATTCCTCGCGCGAAATTTGATATTGATGTTTTATTGGGTAATTCGTTGGTGCAAATGTATACCTTTATTAACATTAATTTACAATTTATTTCTTTATTTACATTGGATATTATTACTTCCGTAAATATTTTGAGCAAAATTCTATCAGACATGAAAATTAACGTGATTGATACTTAATGACACTAAATCACCATAGTCTAATTGATTTTATTTTTAGTTCTAGACAACCAATTAACCTGGCTTTCTAAAAGGGAATATGAATTCTTATCTATAGGTAATACTTTCTTATAAATGCGACGATTTCTCATCAGATTCTACCTTTTCGATAAATTTCAATTATTACCGATAAAAAATTAGCGATGTGTTTTAAAATTTGGTTATTTTTACTGAATATTGCATATTTTAGTGTATATTTGTATACATTTGTAGTGCATATTGCATGCATACATTGTATCTTTTAAGTGCTTATTTTCCAGTCTTTATAGTCAATATGAAATTTCGCGCGAAGAATTGTCTCGCGATGAATTGTCGGCGAAGAACTGTCGCGCGATGAGTTGCCATGGATTCGTTTCACATATACCTAAAAAAACCCAACCACTCATGTCAGAATCCACCTGTTAAACTGTTCACCGAGGTTTCCAAATCCCTTCACTAGAACTGCCGCAGCATTCAATTTGACCACGTGCCTTCTTTAAAATGTTGTTTTTTCGTTGTGCTTGGAGTTACGATGTTGAGGTATTATGACTTTTTCTAGATTTTTATGTACTAAGATTACAAAAAAATAGATTAATAAAATTAAGTCGTTTTAGAGTTTTTTTGTAGGATTTGTGTAACTGCCGTAACCGTCATTTTGACCGTTCATATATTCATAATCAGTTTCGAGGTCAAAACGTGTTTAGTCGTGTTCGAATTTATGAATAATCTTCGCTATGTTTACCTACGGGCCGGACATATGAAAAATGCAAGTTATAACTTGTTTCTATAGAGATCTATATATCCTAGTACTTTGAACTTTCAAATTAGTTGCAAGTGAACGTTCTTGTGAGATACTTCAGTACTTATTATGGAGTTAATTTCGTAGTAAAAAAAGTTTGGTCGTCTCGCGGTGTTACACAACAACAGGCTTTAAATTATCTTGCGGAGTTCGAAAACTTATCTGAATGCGAATCGGAAAAAACAAATTACCACCATGAACATGGTGAAAGTGATGGAGCTGTTCCTGTTAATGACAAAAGTAGTGAACAAAGTGAAGAATCTGATGTCAGCGTAAATAGTGTCACTTCTTATCCTTGTTCTTCTAATGAAATTAGTGATGATATTAAATATCATCCAAAACAAAAAACTTACATGCATTTACCTGTGGGGAGTAAACAATCATTCCAATCTAATGATATATGGGAAGGTGTGGAATCAAGTGCACCTTATGTTGGCCGTATAGCTCAAAAAAATTGTATGCGAAATACTCCTCGACCAACTCCTTGTGCAACAAAAAATGTGTTGGCTAACTCTGTGCTAAGTGCATTTCGATTGTTTATAGATAACACAACGCTAAAACACATTCAGGAATGTCCTGAAATTGAAGCTAAACGGCATCTAGGAGATGATACAATCTGGTCTTTGTCTCTTCAAGAACTTGACGCTTTTCCTGCAATATTGCTAGCTCGTGGTGCTTACGGCGGAAGAAGATTACAACTTGACAGTTTAAGGTCTGTTACTTGGGGATCGAAATTCTTTCGTAAGACCATGTCAAGCAATCGACTTCCTGAAATCATGAGATTTTTAAGATTTGATATTCGATCAACACGAAAAGAACGTCTAGCTAGTGATAAGTTTGCTTTGGCGTCTGAAATATGGGATAAATTGTATGTAACTGTAAAGTTTGCTATGTTCCAGAAGTAGACGAACAACTGTTTCCCACTAAAGCTAGATGCAGATTTACACAATATATGGCGAGTAAGCCTGATAAATTTGGTGAAAAATTTTTGCTAGCTGCTGAATGGTTTTCCTTATTTAGAAAAAGATGTTCTACCTCCTAACAACCTACCCATTCCAGAATATGTTGTTTTAAAATTAATGGAACCTTTCCTAAATATGGGTAGAAGTGTTACTACCGACAACTTTTTTACCAGCCAAAATTTAGCAACAATGCTGGACGAAAAGAACACAACAATAGTAGGAACAATGAACCGAGAAAACCAAATGCCAATTTGTATCAAAAATAAAATGGCATAGTTATATTCTATCACAGTAATGAAAAACGATAAAAGCACCCAATTTATGAGGGTAAAGTTAATAAAAATGTCATATTGCTAAGTGCGCTACATCCAGTAGACAGACAGTGTTGTAATACAATGAAACAAACTTTGGGGTAGATGTGTTGGACCAAATGGCTAGAAAATATTCTACGAAAGCTGGTTCACGTAGATGGCCAGTTCATGTGTTTTTTAATATTTTATATCTTGCCACAATTAACGCCTGGATAGTTTATAAGGAAGTAGTTAGTAGGCAGTAAAATAAAAAGAAGAGACTTTATTCTCACTCTAGCTGAGGAACTGAGAAAAGAGTATTTCGTTTCGAAACAAGATTCTGGTCCAAGTACCAGCACATCTGATATAACGAAACCTAAAAAATGTCATCAGTGCCAAATTAAAAAACTGCTGCCGTTTGTTCAATATGTAACAAGTATGTTTGTGTAAAATGTGAAAGTAACTCTGAACTTTAGAGCGTAATACAGCATGTAAAACTGTACCGAATTTTAATTAATTAATTTGATTTTTATTTAATTAAATCGAATATTTACCTAAAATGTGTTTTTCCTTCTCAATTAAGTGTAAAATATGTAAAGAATACATCTCAAAATTACCTTTCTTGCTCATAGGTCAAACTGACCGGCCACGGCAGTTTTAGGTATTTACAATAGCCGGTGGTGCTAGTATTAATCATCAAAACTGTTGCCTAGCAGTATTTGCTGACATTAAGCAGGAAATAGGAAGTATGTCACACCGGACTAATACACAACGCAACATCTCTAAACATTCCAGTTCACTTCATCCAGCTCCTCCAATCATAAATCTCTATCAGGTCTAACGAAGATTAGGGTAGGAACAACGACGACATCGCCATATGGGCGACTAGACAGAAAAGCAAGACCGCGAATAGACTTCTCTCGCAATAATTACAATAATTCTTCCATTAGGCCAAAGAAGGAACGAATTATCAACCCTAAAAAACGACAAGCAATATTCCTAACGTAATAAGACAACCTCGACAATCTACAGAACACATTAACCTACAAATAGGAGACGTACAACTTAAACTAGTAGTATACCTACGAGTTACTTCCTCCAAAACACTAACTGGAAGCAAGGCTTAGAGCAGATTACTAGATGCATTATCGTGAAAACCTGTTGAAAGCCCTCCAAGGACAAAACAAAGGCTGACATCCCAAACCCCTACAACATACATTCAAGACATACACAAGACCATCACAAAACTACCGTGCGCCATTGTACGACTCACTCAAAACAATAACATAAAATCCATCGGCACCTGCGAATGAAACATACTAGGAAACATATACAAGCTGCAGTACAGGAATCCCAACGATACGACAACAGAAACAGCAAGCATATTATCCATCACAGGCACACAAGCAAAATACACTTACCACACAGTTCACGGCGAAACAACTGCTACCAAAAGCATCCTCAAAACCTCCTACACCAACAACACACGCCTATACAACCCGAGAAAACCAAAGGGAAAACTCAACCAGCTTCTTGCATTACTAACACAGCTACTAGATGACATACCAGCAGATAAGCAACACCGGTTCTGACGAATTTTGTCTCAAAACCCCACGTATCTCTTGTGGGAGTTTTCAAAGGTTCGTTCTAGTAATTTTTCGTAGACTCGGTCAAGTGACCAAGCTTACGCATGCGCATTCGCTCATAAGGGATGTGTGATTGTGTGTCTGTGTGTGTGTGTGTGTGTGTGTGCGTGTGAGTGTGCGTGTGCGTGTGCGTGTGCGTGTGCGTTAGTGTGTGTGTGGGTGCGTGCGTGCGTGCGTGCGTGAGTGCGTGCGTGCGAGCGTGAGTGCGTGCGTGCGGGCGTGCGTGCGTGCGTGCCTGCGTGCGTGTGTGTGTGTGTGTATGGTTGCACGCCGATGTCTACATAAGGGGTAAGCCGGGAATGACAGTAAGCATTTGTGGTGGGGGATAAGTTACAATAAGCATTAGCTCATAAGGGATGTGTGTGAATGGTTGCATACTGCATACAGAGTAATAAAGGGACTGTGTGGGATGGTTGCATGCCGATGTCTGCATAAGAGGCAAGCAGGGGTGATTGGGTAAGGATAGTTGCATGTCGATGTCTGCATAAAGGGTATACAGGGGGATGACTGTATGGGGATGGTTGTAATCCGATGTCTTCATAAGGGGTAAGAAGGGGGATGGCTGTGGAGATGGTTCCATACCGATGTCTGTATAAGGGGTAAGAAGGGGATGACTATGTAAGGATGGTTGCATGCTGATGTGTGCATAAGAGATAAGCAGGGGATGACAGTGTGCAGATGGTTGCTTAGGGATGTGTGCATAGGAATTAACACATGAGGGGGTGATAACGTGCAGGGTATATAAACACACGATATTAGTAATTTATTGTTACAAAAAGAAAGAACATCATCAGCATATTTTGCTTACTTGTCTTGGTGAATGAAAGAAATATTTGACATTGAAATGTTACGTGCATTTATCTAATAAATTTTCAGGGATTATGTTATATTGAAGCGTGTACACTTATTTTTTTAAATCTAAAAAATATATGATATTATAAGTGATAAAGAGACGTTTACTTACCGACCAGTATCTGAATTCATTTGAGAAACTGAAATCCGCTCCATTCAGTTAATTTCAATGCAAGTATATAAAAATTTATGCAACACAACTAACAAATCGTTAAAATGCATCGTGACAATCTCTATAGTATCTAAAAATGAAAAGAGTTTAAGATGACCAGAAAATAGGAATTTTACTTACCCTGGTAGTAAAATTAATCAAATTATTACGTTTTAACAAAATATCACTCTATTAATATGTTGTTCTGTGATAGGAAACTGATATCCGCTCCATTCAGATAATGTTAATGCAAGTATACAAAGATTTTTGGAACACAACTACTATATCGTTAAAATGCAACGTCACAATCTCTTTCTACAATATCTAAGATTCAAAGATGACAAGGAAAAATAAATACTCTTACCATGGTTAGAATTTTTACTAAAATGTATTACTAAACACTGTATAAAGATTTCATAATATGAAAAGCTGGCAACATAATGATTAAAACATTGAGGTAGGAAATTGATATCCGGTCGATACTGATAATATTAAATATTGACTAAATGTAAGTAACGGGTACAATATCGTTAGAATGCAGCATCACAATCTTTTTCTACAATATCTAAAAGTAAATAAAGTTTAAGGTGGTAAGGAAAAATATATACACGATCGGTGAAATAAACATTAGAGGATTGATTTTGAAGATTGAATGGATCGATGAAAGAATCATTAGTGCATTGATGTTGAAGATTGAATGGATCGACGACAGAGGTATTATAGGATTGATGTTGAAGATTGAATGGATTGATGAAAGAGGTATTAGAGGAGGATTGATGATGAATATTGAATAGATTGATGAAGGAAGCATTAGAGGATTGATGTCGAAAATTGAATGGATCGAAGATGGAAGCATTAGATTTTGATTTTTAGAAATAATTTTAATCGAATACCTTGAGTTCACTTTATACATGACTGGCTATTTACGGATACAGCGATTTCTAAAAATTTTATCTTGTGTATTGCTTACCTAAACGGTTTTAAGGTGCATAAGTCTTCGGCTTTGAAATTAATGAATTGCAACACAATACAAAATATAACAACGACTGTTTCAATGAATATGATAGTCGAACCGAATTAGAAATGTTAAAGCAGCCAGCCGAGCATTTATGAACTGAAATCAAGGTATTCATTTGTTCAATAATCATTCAACAACATTCCTCTAACGCTTTTATCTTCAATCCATTCAATTTTCAACATCAATCCTCTAATGCTTCAATCATTTATCTTTTATCTATTCAACTTTCAACACCAATCCTCTAATGCTTCTTTCATCGATTCATTCAATCTTCAACATCAATCCTCTAGTACTTCTTTCATCATCAATGCTCCACTGCTTCGTTCTTCGATTCATTCAATCCTAAATAACAAACATCTAATGCTTCTTTCGTCGATTCATTCAATCTTCAACATTAATCCTCTAATACCTCTTTCAGTGATCTATTCAATTTTCAACATCAAGCTCACCTCTTTAATCGATCCATTCCATTTTCAAAATCATTGCTCTAATGCTTCTTTCATCGATCTTATCCAATTTTGTACACAATCCTCTAATGATTCCTTTATCGATTCATTCAATCTTCAAAATCAATACCCGATTACCTCTTTCATCGATCCACTCAATTTTCAGCATTAAGCGCTGATGCTTATTTCATTATTCCTATAATGCTTCTTTGATAGATCCATTTAATTTTCAACATCAATGCTCTAATGCTTCTTTCATGGATCCCATTCAATTTTCAACATCAATGCTCTAATACTTCCTTCATCGATCCATACAATCTTCAACATCAATCCTCTAGTACCTCTTTCATCGATCCATTCAATATTTAACATCAAACCTCAGATACCTCTTTTATCGGTCCATCCAATTTCCAACATCAATCCTCTAATAACTGTTTTATCGATCCATTCAATCTTCAACACAATGCTCTAATTAGTAGATAATCAACACCGGTTCTGGCACATTTTGTCTCAAACCCCATGTATTCCTTATGGGAGTGTTTCAAGGTCGGTTCTGGTCATTTTTGGTCCCCACAGCCAATCAGAAGGGTCTTCCAATCACGTGACCAAGCTTACGCATGTGCAATAAGCATGATCATAAGGGATGTGTGTGTATGGTTGTATACTGATGTCTGTATGAGGGGTAAGCAGGGGATGAGGAAGTATTGTTGGTGATGGTAAGCTAGATTAAGCATTACCTCATAAGGGATGTGTGTGTGGTTGCATGCCGATATCTGCATAAAGGGTAATCAGGGGATGACTGTGGGGATGGTTGCTTAGGGATGTGTGTATAGGAGTTAACACATGAGGGGGTGATAGCATTCAGGGTAAATGAACTCACGATAATAGCAGCACAACTGCCATATCGTTAAAATGCAATGTAACAATCTCTGTAATATCTAAAAATAGAAAGTTTAATATAATTATTACGTTTTAACAAGTTACACTCATTAAGATGTTGTTTTGTGATAGGAAACTGATATCCGGTCCATTCAGATAATTTAAATGCAAGTACATAAAATTTTTTGCAACACAACTATATCACTAAAATGCATCATCACAGTCTCTGTAACATCTAAAAATAACACGTTTAAGATGACAAAGAAATAAATGTGCTTACCATGGTAAAACTGAAATTATTTCACTTTTTTTACTAAAATAAATACAGTATATAGATCTCATTATATCAAAAGCTGTCGACAGATTGAATAAAGTAGGATCAAATAAATGTATCATAAAACCACAAAATCCATAATTCTGGATATTGTTAGAAAAATAAATCCTGGTATTTTCACACAAAAAAAAACATAATACGTCACAATACAAAGTTCTAGAACATTGATATAAATTGTTGTTAAATTAAAATAAAAATTTATTAGTTTTTCTATTGTCAGGTATGTATCGTATATTTTTTCCATCAATTTCGAAAATTACCCCTAATAAGTTTAGAACACATGTTTCTAAAGAATTTGGTCAATAGGGATTAATCTATTGTAGATTATATGTTAATATCGTAATTTCATAACAAACGTTTAATACATTAGCCGGCCTTAGATAAATTTCTAACTTAATGTAATGCATTATAAATTTGTTATTTTAATGTCAATGTTAAGTTGAGGTATCAGGTGTAACATATCGTTTAATAGTATTTTGAACTGACGCGTAACTTCCAGTCTGTAGATTTTAAGTTAAGATATCGAGTGTGATATATCTTGTAACAGTATTTTGAACTGCAAAAGCTAATCTTTCGGTTTCAGACATATAACGTCCGCTCTGTAGGTTTTAGGTTAGGATATCTGGTGTGACATCGTTTAAAAGTATTTTGAACTGAAAAAGCTGAATCTAATGTTTTTAATTTACAGTGACCTTTACAATGAACGTTTCAATATGACAAACGCATTACAAGTAAAAATTAAATGTAATGTTCAGCATTTTTGGAACGTTAGAGTGTACCAATTACAGAGAAAATATTAACACCATCTTCAAACTCAGTTTTTCACCACTTTCCATGACCTAAGTTGGAGGCAATAAATTTGTATCAAAAGATGTAACCTTATTGGAGGTGTTTACGGTCTCGTTATATGATTTCCCATCAGAAATTTTATATACAAAATAAATAAACATAAAAATAACCAATAGGCCTACCATATGAAATAATCTGTCATTAAAATTAAACTGGTCATGTCTTTCGTGTACACATCCAGCACCTTGTAAAAAAGATTAAATTAAGAATTTAACATTAATTAACATTAATCTAAATTAATTATAGTATGACTATCCACCCTTAATTATTCTGGCAGCACGAACAGCACTTTCAAAGTTAACTTTTAGAGTTAATTTAAAGGGTTTATTAATTCGTTAGTATTGAGCATGATACAGTATTAAATAAATCTAAAATAATTACATGAAGTAAGGTATTATATTACCTACTTAACTGATGTAGCCAATATAATTCAGTACAAGGTGTTGGATGTAAGCGAAAGAGATAACTTACGAAAAAAATGGTAACCGCCTATGTATTTGTTTAATCTACATTCTCAATATTTGCAGTCCCCAAGGAAGTGTGTTAAATGAATTAGAAATCAAATCCCATAATTTTTGATAATATTTTTAATTTATTCTTCCTCATACTCTTCTGCTTCAAAGCTGTTATGTAATTTTATAAAATCATCTTAAGACGTTAATAGCTTGGTAGTACATAGTTCAGATCGCAATCCTACGTATTCAATCATTATTTTACCATTATTCTCATCCTTCAACATACTAAGCACTTCCTTATTTAACAACGCGATGTCATAGGTATTATTCTCGAGATAATCTGAGGTGTCGAAATATTTAAAACAATCCTCCTTAATAACTGCATAAGAGTCTTGCTCCCGTATTTTATAAATTAAACTGTCAGTATCTGTACAGAGGATCGGGCAGTTACCACTGAATCTTCCAACAATGTAGTCATAATGAAAGCTGTATACAGTCGTTTTAGCTAGATCAAGAACGGGGTTTTGAGATATATGATCTGCACCGTAACGACCATCTCATTTCGATAGTAATTTAACATCAACTCGTTTTCTTACGTTTTCCATAGTTTTTCCGAGTACTGCGTTATTCATCAGTGTAAACAAATTCTTTCCACAGTCATTCTTTGCTTTTTATCAAAGTTTAGTATTTAAATCGATGTAGGACTTTAACCAAGATGAGTGCTTACATTTCAGTACTCTATGTACTTTAGTGAGGGCTAAGCCGTGAGTGGATAACGTATTTGTTCTTATAACTTAGCGTTGTTATAAGTTTCGAAATTTCATTAAACTGAATTTGAGGTTTTATGGAGGTTTTAAAGTTTTGGGTTAATATGCAATGGACAGAAGGGCAAGTCTTTATGTGCATCATGTAAATGATGAGGATATTCCAGATCTACTTCCAATATCAGACCGTCGCTCGCATCATCTGGGATTGTAGTGACATCTACGTTGTGATTTACCCATTCAAATCCACCGTAAGGGAGAAATTAACTCATAGCCTAGCCATACTGATTGTTAAGTTGTATATTAGATACACATCAGGTTTCGTTGAATCATAAGTAGGTTTATACTTGTTGTTTACATTAGCTCTTCTCTTAGAGCAGATTTGACTCAAACCCCGTCGAATATATCGCTCAACAAAAAGAAACATCTTGATCTGTAAAAAGTCCCAGCTCTTGCTGTGTACACTTCAACATTTCATCCCAAGTAAAACCAGATAGTGTAAAGTAGTATGCAGGATCTAACTCATATGTTCTAATGCAGCTTGATATAAACTGCTCGAAGACATCTGCTAAAAGGAGAATATCGATCTTCATATGTAAGTCTACATATTCACCTAAGTTATTACAGCAAAATTTTTTCCATACCACTTGCGCTCTATGATACATTTTTTGAGGGAAACTTACTATAAAAAGCATCTTGAGAAGGCAAATATGGTTCATTAAAGCGGTCAAACGAATCGAAGTAATCATACGGCATTACACCTATCTTAGTTAAAATATTAAATTGACCTTTAAGTAGTAACAGAAATTTGAGGTTTGGAAATTATGTTATATACGATGATAATTTATCCAAGGATGACCCTATAAAACGAAAACTGTCTATAAATCTAAAGTTAATGCGTGATTCATTGACGTGTTTAGTAAAGGAAGCAAATCAATAAAACCGTTAATTCTGGCGGCAATTTGCGTTGCAATAAAATGAACTTCATATTCGCTAAAAGTTATGGAATATCACTGGTATAGTAGTTGTGTCCTGATAGTTGATGTTACATTCATCGTGTTCTGCACCGCGGTAATGTTTCAGGACTTTTTTCTGTCCTGACGTAAACGACTGCTCACAAATGTGACAGTGAGTGGCTGGTTTAAAGTCGTTCTCCTGCTGAGGAGTCATGTCTATGTTGTATGGACAAAGAAATACTGCAAGCTGTTTCATCTCATCGGCAAACCATCTCATACAATCTTCAGCGCCGTAACTTTCTTAGAAATAAAAGGGATTTATCGTATGAACATTTGAAGTAATACCCGACAGCAGCCGGAGTAACTTTAAAAGTGCTGTTCGTGCTGTCAGGGTATCCAATACTGGCGAATTAATGAACCCTTTCAATTAACTTTGAAAGTGCTGTCAGAATAATTGGGGATAGACAGTTAAACTATAACTAATTTAAATTAATTTTATAGAGTATTTAAATCTTAATTCAATCTTTTTTACAAGGTGCTGGATGTGTACACGAAAGACATGACCAGTTTAATTTTAATTACATATTATTTTATATGGTAGGCCCATTGATTGATATTCTAATCGAATCCCTGATTACCCCTTATGCAGACATCGGCATGGATCCATTGACTTACATTCCTTATAGTTTCATGCTTAATCCACCACCAATACTCGCACAAATAACGCCCGCATGGCCCACCTGCATGCAACACACCACACCGTCATCTCGCCTACACCTTATGCAGACATCGCCATGGAACTATACACGCACACCCCTCCGGTATCGGATACCTGTAGAATCTACCTTCCCCATGAACAGTGCCCTGTGACATGTCCTTAAGAAACCATCCCCACACAGTCACCCCGGTTTACCCCTTATGCAGACATCGGCATGCAACCACACACACACCCCTTATGAGCTAATGCTTAATCAAGCTTACCCCCACTACCAATACTTCCTCATCCCCTGCTTATCCGGTATACAGACATTAGCATGCAACCTTACACACACATCCCTTATGATCATGCTTATTGCGCATGAGTAAGCTTAGTAACGTGACTGAAAGGGTGCTTCTGATTGGCTGTGGGGACCAAAAATGACCAGAAAGGACTTTGAAGACACCCATAAGAAATGTATGGGGTTTTGAGGCAAAATATGCCAGAACCGTTGCTGCTTATCTACTCTAATGCTTCTTTCATCGATCCATTCAATTTTCAATATCAATACTCTAATGCGTCTTTCTTCGATCCATCCAATTTTCAACATCAATCCCCTAATGCCTCAACAATCTATCATTTTAGGCTCTAATAAATAAGTATTGATTATTATAATCGACACAATATTGATTATGCGTCTAAATTTATTTAAGCATCGTGCGATATGTCTTCTAAAATTATTTCATAATAAGAGATAAGTATTGATTATTATAATCGGTACTCTTATTATACTATGCGTTTTTAATTTTTGTTTTCTAAATGTGAAATTGTTAAATATATCGAACACATAATCAATATTGTATCAAGTTCTAAATTTCATCTTTTACATTGTTTCATAAATTTTACTTCAATTTAACAGCGATTTGTGTCAGTGTTCTAGAACTTTCGAATTTGTCGTATTATGTTTTTATAGCAAGTATTATATTTTTCTAATATTACCGGATCTTGTGGTTTGTATAGATAACACTCGCATGATCTTGTTTTAATCATTCTGTCGTCAACGTTTGATATAATGACATCTTTATAAATGTAATGAACAATATTTTCCTACAAAATTGAAACATATTGCACGAATTTGCCTTGGTAAGTGTATTTACTTTTCCTTACCATATTAAACTTAATTTACTTTTAGATATTGTAGAAAGAGGTTATGATGCTGAATTTTAACGATATTGCATCTATTACTTACATTCAGTCAATATTTGATATTAGTATGGACCGGATATCAGTTTTCTACCTCAATGTTTTAATCATTATATCGCCAACTTCTCATATTATGAAATCTTTATACAGTATTTAGTAATATATTTTACTAAAAAGTTTTACCATGGTAAGTGTATTTATTTTTCCTTGTCATCTTTAAACTTTATTTATTTTAAATATGCAAAAGGAGATTGTGAGGTTGCATTTTAACGATATTGTAGTTGTGTTGCAAAAATCGTTATATACTTGCATTAAAATCGTCTGAATGGGGCGGATATCAGTTTACTATCAGAAAACAACATCTTAATAGTGACATTTTGTTAAAATGTAATAATTATATTAATCTTACTATCAGGATAAGTGAAATTCATATTTTTCTGGTCATCTTAAACGTTTTATTTTTAGATATTACAGAGATTGTTACGTTACATTTTAACGATATGGTAGTTGTGTTGCATAAATTTTTATATACTTGCATTAAAATTATCTGAATGGGGTGGATATCAATTTCTCAAATGAATTCAGATGTTGCTCGGTAATTAAACTTCCATTATCACTTATAATATCATATATTTTTTAGATTTAGGAGAATAAGTGTAGAAGCTTCAATAAAACATCATCCCCGAAAATGTATTATATAAATGCAACAATCACTTAGCAACCCCTGTGTTGAGAAGGTCTTACAGAACCTAACATTCCAATGTCTAACATTTCTTTCATTCACCAAGGCAAGTAAGCCAACTATGCTGAAGATGTTCTTTCTTTAAAATGTACTTTGTAACAATAAATTACTGTTATCGTGTGTTTATTTACCCTGCATGCTATCTCCCCCTCATGTGTTAACCTATACGCACACATCCCTAAGCAACCATCTGCACACTGTCATCCCCTGATTATCTCTTATGCAAACATCGGTGTGCAACCATCCCCACACAGTCATTCCCCTGCTTACCCCTTATGCAGTATGAAACCATTCACACACACATCCCTTATGAGCTAAAGCTTATTGTAACTTACCCCCACCATCAATACTTCCTGTCATCTCCTGCTTACCCCTTATGGAGACATCGGCATGCAACCATACACACTCATCCCTTATGAGTTAATACGCATGCGAATGCTTGGGCACGTGACTGCGTAGACCAAAAATCACCAGAACAAACCTTGGAAAACTCACTTACGAAATACATGGGGTCTTAATGCAAAATGCGTCAGAACAGGTGTTGCTTACCTACTCGAGCCAGAAAAATTCCACAGAATACTATATGACACACACTACCTACTCCGATATCACCTGCTCCCCATGCACAGAAGATGATGACCGCCGTTCACAAAAATGGCTCTAAACGAACAAAACAAACGTGATAACACACAACACCAATGTGTACACTAATAGTTAATTAATTATAATAAAGTAATAAAAAACTTTCTTTTCTTTTTTTACCATACAAAACATACACCAAAATTGAAACAATACCAATTCCAAAAACTAAAACACTCAGAAGCAGAAGAACCCGGAGCTGAATATGGATATGATCGGTAAACTTCCAGCAGAAGAACACAACATAAGTTATATATAACTTAGGTAGATAATCTAGTGCTCTAATAAACGATCTAAAGAAAATTAGGGAGGCTTAATAAGGGTAGAACGCAAAGAATGCGGTTTAATTAAAATGATTACGAATAGGAAAAATGGCAAGGAACTAAATTCAGTTTTTTTATAAATATACATATATCAAGTAATAGAAACCACAGATCGTTAGAAGTAAAAATCTTAATAGACCACACTTAGTTACTGTAACTAATAAACACATGACAACAGTAGTGACTATTACATTAAACTTAAATAGGTATTACGGTTAAAATAAATTTTCTTAACCCTTATAGAAACCCGTCACGTCTGCGAGACGTATCGAGATATTTAATTGGTTGTCCAGACGTGTGGGGGAGTAGCATGTTCACTACTTTCCAGATATGTATCGCCTTATTGGTCTTGTGCCACATGCCGTATGTATTACAGTGTCAGAGTGGCCTATTACTAAGTAGTATTAAGTTGAGTTATGTACTATCCGTCCCGGAGACCTAACGGACTACTCAAGCGATAATTAAAAATACATGTAGGGGACGTGATGGGTTTCTTAAGCGATGTTTTTTTAAGTTACTTCTTATATTAATTTTAAATTTTTTATATCAATGGGGCAACACTGCTGACCATTGTAATTATTTTTAGAGTAACTCTAGGCATTATGTCGTTTGATGAATACATGTCCTTTGCCAGTTATAAAAATGGCATGGAAAAGGAAAGTTTTGACTGATAATGTCTCCCTACCATCTGAAGACGAAAATCTTGAAGCTTTTCCTTTCATTTCACAAAGAATCTTACTTCCCGAAGATTTAAATGATATAGATTCAGATGATTCGTAATGATGCAGACTACGTATCGATAGAGAAAGATATGTGTCAACCTGATGAACTTGTTGAAGTTGATATGATTTTGCTGAATTTTGGAAAAAAACAAGCCGACTTGCCTAGCCCTTCTACTTCAAGGAATCATACAGAAAGTTCAAATCAGCAAAGTGTACCGTTTTCCTCACAAAAAAAGAGTTAGAAAGACAGCAAAAAAAGATGAAGAAACAAACCGAACGTATAGTATACTTGAGATACGCGAAAAAGGGTTAACTGGCAAAGACGGCACAACTAAATACAATACTAAACCTATTCCTTTGACCAGTACTACATCTTCAAAAAAAAAACGTCCCGTCAAGACTTTGAACAACGCCGCAGTAGCAAAGGAGCTCCTAGAGGGTTTCCAATGTATTTTTCACCATATCTCATAGCCCCAGTTTTGAAATATACCAACGAAGAAATGACCAAACGCCGGCAAGATTTTACTAAGACAGAACGAAAGGAACCTGCCTTCAAATTTGCACTCGTAAAAGATGAGTAGCATGCTTTTCACATCTACTTATTCAAGCAGGAGCAACTAAAAACAATCACGTACTCATAACCGTGTTATATGATGCAACCTTGTGTGGGGACAGATATCGCGCAACAATGTCAATGAATAGATTTAGAGTCATCAGTTTATGCTTTGAAGTTTGATTCCCGCGAGACAAGGCAAGACTGATTAGTACATAATGACTTGCTTCAGTGTCTGAGGTTTGGGACATCCTAATAAATAATTGCCAAATAAACTATAAACCTGGTTCATACACAAATATTGATGAGCAATTGGTTGGATTTCGGGACAAGTGTGGGTTTCGCATGTACAAACGTTCTAAACCCAATAGATACGGGATTAAATCGATCCTTTTGTCACCGAAGCACTAAGTACCGAATAAATGGCATCGCTTATACTGGCAGCTCCTTACTTTGTACACGAAAACCAATCTCTAAAACAAATCGGTACGTGACATGTGACAACTGGTTCACCAGTATCCAGTTAGTTCAAGAATTGTTTACATTTATTGGAACCATAAAAAATACGCTTCAATTGCCTGCCGAATTCGTTAACGAAGCTTTCAAGGAACGACCCGTAGGTTCTTCACTTTTTCTTCATAAAGAACACATTACAGTGGTATATTATAAAACAAAACTGGCAACAGTTGTTTCTACGATGCATGATGGTGCTTCTGTAAATCCAAAAACACGCAAACCGAAAATAATCTTCAATTAGAATAAGATTAAAGGAGGAATGGATGCTTTCGACCAGATGTGCCAATCTATGAATGTGGGTCGAAAAACCAAGAGACGGCCTATTATTTTTTTTTACAATATGATAAATAATGCCTGAAAAACTCGACCCCTATCAAGGTTTGATTGTATGCTCTCACTGTCGGAACAGTTCACTGATCGTTGGATGCACAAAAGACTAGATCTATGCATTCCAAAAGATCTGAGAGAATTAATCTGCAGGTGTCTAAAGATACCCAATCAGGATATTCGATAGAAGGAGAATATCCCTCCAGAACAAATAAAAAAAAATTGTAGTCATTGTCCATCAAGAATCAGGGGAATATCAAAAACGACATTCTCAACGTGTAATGGTGCTATTTGTGGTGAACATCACAAAAAAAATTTGCAACAATTGCTTAAGAAATTACGATAATCAATAATGCCTTTTCTTGTTTTTATGATCAAAGCTATACCTATTTTGCTTTTTCTAGTTTTTTTAATAAACAATGTATCAATGTATCAATAATGTATTAAAATACAAACACGTTTTATTTATATACATTTTTGGTATACATTTTCTGGGGTACACTTCTGCAAGACGTAACGGATTAATTAAGCGAAAAAATTCCACGGAATACTGTAAGGGTTAAATAATAATTATATACAAAGGAAAGTGGAAACAACAGTAACAGATTTATGCATATCAACTGATTTTTTTTTATATTTAAAAGGATACCAAAAAAAAATCATGTTTTATTTTATTTTATTTTCAAATCAGCCCAAGTCAAAGTGTGCATATATACTGCCCCTGCAAAACAAAAAGGTTATGAAGATATCTTTAGTAGTTCCTGAGAAACATAAGTGCAAAGAAATTTCGGGAAATTGCTCTTGAAGTTACATCGTCGATAGCTTTTTCAGCCTTAGCGATTCTTGAATCATCGATTTTTTTAACGCACTTACACAATTGAATCCCGTAACTATGTCTGGCTTTGCTAAAGCTTTACATCTAGCTCGGATTCTTAAGTTAAAACAGGCTAATGTCTCATAAACTCCAATCTCAAGTGTGTTCCGCATAACAAATGTCCCTTTGGGTAAGCGGGACCAGATCATGTTGTTGGGAAACTCGCTCGGATTTTGTGTTCCGCCATGTAAAAATTTCTTAAGATTCTGGAGAGTCTAAATCTATGAAAATGGGCTTTATTCCAGTCATGACACTCGCAAGGAGATGGAAATGTTCATTATGGTCATACTTTTCACTGCTCAAAGTTACTTTATGAAATTTGCACCAGTTAGTTTTATCTTTAGGGCAAAGACCATGTGCCGATTCTTCATTGCTGGAGACCAAATGAAAATAAACAGCTTCTTTTGTAGGCTATTTAGGTATTTCGCCTAAGGACAAGACCATAATAAATTGCAATCTATTTGATTGCAATCCCAGTAAGTCTGCCACGACTACCAACTGTTTTGCCGTCGGAAAGGTATTATTTGCCCTTTTTATTTTTCAAGTTGAGTAGTGTAGAGGACATTCTCTTTTGAACATGCCCGACACATTCGCCACACAGTTATAAATTGTTCTCACTGAAATCTTCTTGAACATCTGCAGTACTTAGACAAGATCTGAGTATCCAAAACTTTACATGAAAACACACTAAATGGAGTCATGACTGCAATTAGTGTGTCCACGTTTCTGCCATCAGCCGTCAAGCGCAGTAGTAGTATCTCTAATTTCATCAGCAACATCACTTTCCCTATCCTCTACCTGCACAGCTTCCTCTGCTGCTGACTTGATGGCTTCCAAACACACTTCTTTTGTCGCATCGCAAGGAACATAGCTGCAGTATTAGAATTGATGCAGGAGATACCATGTTCATGACACCACAAAATGTTTGTGTGCCTTGCTCGCCTACTTTAATACAGCGGGTAGCGTAGGCCTTTCCTGTAGACACAGCAGGGTTATTCATCTCCCTTGAACTCACTCCACATCTATTATAGCTCAGTTCTAATATAAAAAAAGGCCTACTCTGTTTGTGGCAATAAGATCAAGTTTCGTACCACTATGTAGGCGTACAGGTATCATATTCAGTAAATTTTGAATGGTTTTCAAACTAACTATGTCATAGATATCACCATTGCCTAAAAAATCTTGGTCGTATGACAAATTCTCACCAATTTTAATCTTTCTTGACGATTCTCCCTTGGGTGCATCTCTTTGCGATGGGGTAGACCTAGGCAGATCTTCAACAAAATCACAGCCGCTACCAGCACTTTTCTCGTTGCTATATTGATGTACAAAGACACGTTTACGGTTTCATACATATTTAAGCTTGCGCCGTTTAAAAACTTTATATGATCTAGGAATTTTGCTGCTAAAAAACAGTAAAACAAGCTTACAACGAAGTTACTGGTAAACAAAACACACCACAATCTCCAAACTTTGTTTATTGTTTTGAAATACTAATAAAGTAAAGAAAACAACAACACTTGTACAGTTGACAGCTTACAAACCAGTGAGTGCCAATATCAGGGAACATAAACACTGTAACACAGAAGTACACTAAATACCATGTGATATTAAAAGAAAGGTAGTATACAAAAGGTTCTCGTGACAATATCATTGACAACTCTGTGCAATAAAGTAGTGATATAGGGTAGGTTCTGGACAAGTCCAAGGTCAGACGCCTATTGCTTGGTATATGGAGAGTATGGCCAATTTTCATATAAATCGTGTGAGTGAGAGAGAGAATGTTTGGAGCCAGTTAAAACTTTTGACGGGAAATTTTTTCAAGGTGATCTAAAAATAGATATGTCAAGGTCATCGCAATTCTTACTAAACTTACTATAATTTTGAAAATTTGGTGACAGGGTAATGATGTTAGGGCTAACTCATATAAAATATTTTCACGTTCGTACAACTTCCGGTTATACCGAAAGTCGGTACTTAGTCGCTTATTTTAAATGGAACACCCCGTATATTAATACATTTTTGGATTCTATGTCGAATTTTAAGGTAACTTTGTTAAATAAACTAGATACGAAATTTCAGTAGTTTAAAAAAAACATTCTTCTAAAAAAAATTGACAGATGCGGTCTTAGTAATAACTCGTTAATTGTTCTGTTCCTGTCAAGCAATTTGAATAAAACTTTGAGGTGTTGTAGGCAAAGGTTTATTGCAACAGTCTGCAAAAAATGACATTTCTCTTTTTCATAAAAATAAAATTAAGAATGTTTAAACTTGAATATCAAGAAATGCAAGTTACTCAAAAAAATCAAACGGAAACCCCTATTTTTTATTACTCAGATCGCTTTAACGTCAAAAATTAAGGTAAGTTTGTTTAAAACTTTATTTGCCTAAACGTAACAGTTTCATACTTATCAAAAAAGTCCCAATTATAAAATTTGTGATAAAAATGAGCTACATACTTAAATCTAGTGTTTCTTGTTCCTGGTCACCATGGAAACCAAATAATTGAGAATTGAAATAAAGAAAAATATTTGAAAAAGTTACTGCAAAAAATTATAAAAATTGATAATTCAGAATTGAAAGAGCTTCAACAATTTGATATTAGAAAATCAGAGCCGTATTTAAAAAAAAATGAAGTTGATGATGGTCGGTCAAAGACGAAACGTCGGATTTCAAATTCAATAACGCCATCCTGTAGAGGGGAAAAAGTGGCTATGAGAAAGTACCACTTATTTTAAAATTCCTCTTCAAACAAACCCAGTAAAAAATTAAAACGATTTTGCAAAATTTCGGTTTTTTGCGGATATCTCCGGAACCAATCGAAATTTTTTAGATTTCAAAAAATCATTTTGTTAAGCACCAAAGTGCGCAACTTTCTTCCCATTTAACCGACTTCGTATCTTTTACGGTTCTCGAGATCCCTGTACTGGCCCTCCTTATATATATATATATATATATATATATATATATATATATATATATATATATATATATATATATATATATATATATATATATATATATATATATATATATATATATATATATATATATATATATATATATATATATATATATATATATACATAAATTTTATTGTAACATTTAGATTCAAGCAGTAAGAGAACTAAATTGTCCTTGAGCAAGAATAAACCAGTTATCTTGCACAATGTTTTGGTGCAACCACCTGCAGCAGCAGCAGCAAACAAAAACTCTCACTTAGAACCACTCCCGAATCAAGAATTTTATATCTAAAGTGGCTAAAATGCAGAAGATAGCGGGAAGCCTTGATTCCCTAGCAAAAGTGCTCCAAAACATTTATGATACGCAAAATGTGTTGCGCACGTTAGAGAATTTAGGTGTTTATGTTTTAGTTTATTGAAGAGTAGCAGCATCAAGCTGAAAGAAATCATAGGTCAATTATTGATCACATTATACGAAGTTTCTGTGTTGAGGTTAGTCAAGACCAAATCTAACAATGGGAAGGTCATCAGCAAGTCACAGGGAGGGGGTTTGAAGTAGATGTGGAAATGGTTAAGGTACATAAGTAGTCATTTTCAAATAAAATTGATTCAATACGTCGATGTACTACCCAGTGGACTCACAGACCAAAGCTGTAGATGCACGTACGGCCTGAAAAGTTTACTTCAAAATTTTACGTCATTGTCATTTGATGCTGATCATCACGCAGTATACGACGTACAATTATGCGAAAAGTATTTAAAGGGTCGATGTTGTTTAATATAAACGTTAAGTGCGACACAACTAGAAGAGTTCACGCTATATTTGAAGGAGTGGGAAGTTAGGGGATACCAATGAAGATGAAGAGAGAGAAGAAGAGGAATACGAAGGGGGGTAGTCAGTTACTAGTTATATTTACTCGATTAGAAAAAGATGTATGATTAAAAAATAAAGACTTTAATTGTTTTTGTTGTGTTCTTTTTGCATATAGAAGAAGAGGAATACGAAGGGTGTTACAATAATATAAATTATATTTATATTATTGGAAACATATTTGCTGTGGTATTCAGAAATTTGGGTACAAAACTTATCAGAATTATAATCTTTTTTATACCAACATTTTATTTCATTTTAAGGTTATATATATTTTTATTGACAATATATTTAGGTGTTTCTCGAAAATTATTTTTTTCATAATCTAGTTCATTGCTTCACCTTTAGCATTCTTGAAAACGGTTAAAAGATCCTAGTAATATTTTTCCCACAAGTAATAAAAGTACAAAGAGAAATTAAACATTTTTTTCTTTATTCTAATATTTTAATAATTGGTTACAATGAATACTCATTAATTCATTACCTAGTAATGGTAGCTGTCCATTCATCAGTTTTGGTATCATAGTGGCCTCCATAAGTATGATCAATAGCACCTTGAGCATCCATCATAGTACGTTCAACGTATATACGAGGTAGCTCATTGTACTACCCGAGAAAAATTCAAAAATAAAGTAAAACGTTTCAAACAAGGTTAACTTGATTTCTCAGGTAAAAAGGATACATTATATACAGCGCTTTGAATGGAGCACTCGTTAACATCTTGTACAAGTAACAACTACTACTTCTATTTAAAAAATCATAAGTACTGTTTTTCAATCGAATGGTACCTTTTTATAAATATTTAAAACATAAACATTTTTAGAAACTAATTATGCACATCATATGTACAAGTAGTGATTTTCAAATTGAATAGTAGCTTTTAATTGGTATTTAAAAACATAAACACATGAAATACTAGTTTTCAATTTCAAACGCTTCAGCATTATTAAGTGCTCGACCTACAACAAAGTAATACAATTAGCCTGAGGCTGCGTTTGCTTTTCTTTTTCTCAAAATACTGCGGAGTGCGCACATACATTTATTAGAAATGTAACTATTAATGCGTTTTATTGGTTTACACAATTTTTCTAACGAAGATTTTGATAAAAGGGGTACAGAGTAGCAAGTTGTAAAATTGTAATTTTTTTAAAACTTCAAACGTTTGTGTATTTTAGAGCTGACACTATTATCCCCATAAAATTATTGCTCATTATTTATTTAATAATACCACTCAGTTTTCATTTGTTTAAAAAGAAAATTACACATTTCTTTCAGTTGTATCTACAATTGTTTATAGAACTACATCAGTTTACGAAACATTTATTAAAAAGAATAGTTTCATTTCAAAAAAATGAAAAACGTTTTTTGCGCGCGCGTGTGTGTGTGTGTGTGTGTGTACTAACGTGCGAAGGTATTAAAGCTTTTGCATTCATAGAGAGCTGCGATAGTTTTCCTTTGTATTTCACGTTTCATACTCTAAAAATTAAACGTAGTTGTGTATGAATATAGAACAATTCATCGTATTTGTACAACATTTTCTATAAAGTGCAATGTACAGTGTGTGTGCGTGTGTGTGTGTGTGTGTGTGTGTGTATGTGTGTGTGTGTGTCTCTGTGTGTGTGTGTGTGTGCATGTGTGTGTGTAAGTGCGTGCGTGCGCGTGCGCGCGTGGTTTATATTTAATCATATCGGTACGGTTTATATCCACATTTTCATTCGGGGTGGTTTCATTTTTGTGGATATATGAGTTAGGAAATTTTAATTAACGACTATAATTTAAAAATGCAGCAGAAAATCCTGTGCTTTCCTAAACGGCGCTATTTATTGCTAATGTAAATTTATTAATACGTATGTCCCATAGTCCGTGTTTATTCTCACAAAATTGTGGAATCATGGTTTTTAAGGTTCTGTGCATGCGCTCTACGGGGTTCGCTTGGGGCGTATAAGTACGAGTAAAACGGTGAATAATTCCTAAGTGTGATAATCTTTGAATACTCTACTGTCATATTGAGTTCCATTATCGGTAATAATTATTCGCGGTGTACCAAATTTCATTATTACCTCGTCATATAAGACGTGGCTTACCACGGAGGCGGTTGGTTTATGTATTGCTTTCGCGCAGACCCACTTTGTGAATATGTCTCTAAGTACAACTAAATGTTGGTGACCTTTTATTGAACTGGGTAATGAGCCTACTAAATCTGTGCTTATGATGTCCCACAGTGCACAATTTGGGTACATATTCACTTTACCTGCGGTTTGTAATTGCAAAATTTTATATTTTTGACAGGAATCATATATACGGACATAGTCTTTAATATCTTTTACCATTCTGGGCCAGTAATAATAATTTAGAATTCGGCTTGTAGTTTTTGTGGTACCTAATCGGCCAGCGGTTGGTAAATCACGTATTCTTTAATAATTTGAATACGGTCTGCGGTTGGAATACATAATTCCCAAGCTTCGCTATCTATCTCCTCTTTGAAACCGTTTATATGAAATTGACGGTAAAGTTTTCCTTCTTTAATACAATAATCAAGCAAAAACTCCGGTCGGTTTTCTAATTCACAAAATTTATTAACGTACCATGGGCAATCTGGCTAATACCTCATTAATTTCCACCGGCGGTGGATTTCGAGATAGTACATCAGCTACTTTATTAAGCGCTTCTTTTCGGTATTTAATTATATAGTCATATTGTTCTAAATACAGCCCCCATCTGACCAAACGACCAGAAGGTGATTTTATTGAGTTCGACCACTTGAGTGACTGATGATCGGTTAGAATTGTAAAACGGTAGCCCTCTAAACAAAATTTAAATTTTTAAACAGACCATACAATACTAAGACATTTTTCGGTAACGGAATAATTTTTTTCTGCTGGATTTAACATTCTGCTAGCATAGTCTATTATCCTTTCGATATTCTTAATTATTTGAATTATTGCGACTGCAAGGCCTATTTCAGATGCACCCGTTTATAAAATAAAAGGATAATTAAAGCCTGGACATTTTAGGGTCGGTGCATCTGTAAGGGACGTTTTTAATTGGTTAAAAGCGGTTTCTGGTTCGTCTTTTCAGTGCCATCGTACATTTTTAGGTAATAATTTTGTTAACGGTGCTACTATTTGTGAAAAATTTTCGACAAAACGTCGAAACCACGAACAGACACCAAAGTACTGTCACAGTGTTTTTATATTGTGCGATGGTGCCATTTGCTGCATGCAGCAAATTTATCGGGGTCGGTTGGTGTTACCGCATTGCTAACTACATGCCCTAAATATTTTAGAGACTTGCGGCAGAACTCGCACTTTGCATCGTTAATTTTTAAATTTGCTAGTCGCAAACGGAGGAAAAATTCTCTTAAATTATTTCAATGTTCCGAGAAAATTTCTCCTAGTACGATTATTATTATCATCTAGGTATGTAAAAACGATCTCAGGCCCGATTATACGATCTATCAATCGTTGAAGAGTAACAAGGGCAGAGTATAAACCATAAGGGATATCTCTGAAATGAATGAGTCCCCTTGTCGGTACGGTAAAACCAGTAATTGCTTTTCATGTTTCGGTTAACGGCAATTGCCAGTATCCATCTTTTATATCGATACTGGATATTTACTTGGCTCGACGTAGCTTTTCTAAGATATGGTTTATAAACGGGAGAAGGTACGCATCCATAATAGACACTTCATTGATTTTTCTGTAATCAATACAAAATCTCGGTTTTCCGTCTCTTTTCTTTACTAAAACTACGGAGGACGAATATGAACTATCTGACGGTTCAACAATATCTCCTGATAGCATACGATCTAATTCTGCGTTCATTAAACTTTGCATTTTTGGGTTTAATAGTCGGTATCTCTGTTTTATCGGTGTGTAATCCGTTAAGCAGGTTTCATGTTCAATTAAATTGTGTGCCTTGTATTGTTTAGAATTGGGCTAATTTCGTTTCTAAAAATGAATTTAATTTGGTAAGTTCGGTTTCAGATAAAGGCAGAGCACTGAATAAAAGAAGGTGGTGTAGTTTTACGTTCCTCTCGGGATACAATTTTATTTTCTAGAAACAAATTTCCTGACTTCATGTTAAAGCGCAATTTAAATTTGGATAAAATATCCATTCCTAATAACACTTCCTATCTCAAAGCTGGAACATGATGAGCTAGATGACGAACTTTGATATTTACAATTTTAAACTTGGTATATAAAGCTTGTCTAATTTCTACGGTTTGGCTATTTATTCCGGTAACCTTTACAAATTTAGATAATATTGCACCTTAGATAACATATTGGCTACTACATCACTTTTGAATGTAATTGTTCCCTTGAAAATAGTAAATGAAAACATGTAACTTTGACTACGGTTTTAAGAAATATACTAAATTAGCAACAAAGCAGAGTAAACCGGATGTCGATATCATTTCCTATCCAGAGATATCTTAAGAAATGGTAGGGTGTGTAACGACAATATCGCTTAGAAAGAGTGGGGATCAAACACAATTCACCCATTTTTGTGAATGGAAAGTTGAAAATAATGTTGAGAAAATTACTGAAGAAGTTATGTTGCCTTATTTTTTAGATCTGATAAGAATGCGAATGATTACATTGGCTCTCTTAATTGTAAATATTTTTTTTTATCTAAGAAAATAAGTGCATCCTCTTTGTGGCCGAAATACTCCATGATTAAATTATAATAAATATAAATATAAATAAATTAATTGCGAATGAAAATCTGAACATATCCCGCTTTTCTAAACTGGTAGCATTCCTGAAAAAACAATCAGTTGGTTATCAACCCAAACAACCTATAACACTAACCCGAGAAGAAATCTATCGATTTATTAAAAAGGCTTGTAATGACAAATATCTCCTGGCAAAGGTAATACAATATTTCAAACAAAACAATAAAATTAACGATTTTTTTTTATTTACAAGTTATAGCTATGATTGGAATAGCGGACGGTTTAAGACGAGAAGAATTATATATTTCACTAGGCGATATTTAAAAAACTGAAACGCAGTTAGTTACGATTCTTTGCCTAAAACAAATCAAAGAAGAACCTTCACTGTAATAAACGAAGTAGAGGGAATTAACTATTTGTAGTTATTCTGAAAATGCGTGTCACTGAGACCAAAAATTGTTAACCACAGAATGTTGTTTTTGGGATACAGAAATTTAAAGTGTACCGATCAAGGGGTAGGAATCCATGCAGTTGGAGGAATTCCAAAACAAGTTGCACTGTTTTTGGGTTTTCAAGATGCTAACAGACATACTGGTCATTCATTTCGACGAAGTTGTGCAACGCTTTTGGCCAATGCTGTTGCTGATTTAGCAGTACTAAAAAGACATGGGGGCCGGAAGGGTGCGTCGGTGGCTGAAAAATACACAGAACACTCTTTCGAAAGCAAAAATAAAATTGCCAGGATGATTCTGAACGGAAAAACCCTTGTTGAAGTGTTACAGCAGCAAAACAAAGAAGTTACCAATAAAACTGGTCATAGTAACACCATTGCTTCTAACAGAAATTATCCTCCAGTAAGTATTGAGGGCAATACAAGTTGTACTATCAATCTGAACATTAATATTTAAGTTTAATTCTTAATTTCTCTTGTAGATGTTTTTTGAATAAAATTTGTTTTAACTGTTAAATCGATCTATTTATAGTCTCTCCTTTCCTTGCTTAGCCTAAACTATCTTCTCCACTGTTGTCTCCTCTCCACCTAACTTGCTTCTTTTCCATGTTTCTTCCATCCAATCCGCTCCCATTCCTTTTTCCTCTAGTATCACTTCTGTCTGCCTCGCATCTTCCTTTATATCCCTGCATTCCTTCAGCTTATGCGTGATCGTCTATCCCTTCCTTGCACAAGCTACATTTTGTATCTTCGTTCCTTCTCCAAAATTTGATTCCCCTATCTTCGTTTCCACATTTCAAACGTACGTAAACCTACTGGGCGCCCTCCGGGGTAGAATCAGAGGTTGCCACCCCAAAACACTACAACACAGTTACAAAACATATATTCGCCCTGTTATGAATTTCCGAGCACCCATTTACACGAATATAATCCCCAATCACCTACCCTCTATTGCTTCCTGTGAACGCCGAATACTCAGACGCATACACAGGTACCCTAGCGACCTCACAACACAACACGCAAACATACCAACCATCACACACAGAATCCAAACGCTACAGAAACACTTTGCACATAAAAGAATCTTCGGCGACACTATCCCTACCAAAAAGATCCTTAGCACACCCTACAACTACCGTTTTCCCCAATTCTCACGAAGAAATCTAAAATAAAATTTAAGCATTCCCCCGCGATCCTTACACAACTCCTTGACGACCTTCCCGAGGAGATAGAATGCTCCATGGACAACATCCCATATGCCCTCGGCATCCCCTCGCCTATTCGATGACCATCCCTCAAGAAACCGTACGACGAATCTAATTATCACACTAAGCACGCTACACCCCACTAAACAACATACACTTTTAAGCCAACTAATGCATTATTAAATATTAAATAAATAAACCTTTTTTCTTTTTTTTTACACCAAAAATAACCACATCTCATGATTGTAAACTATACAATAACACAAAGACATCGCAATACCAACAAACATGGATTGACCAGGGCTGAAGAGGAGGACTTCTGAATGGTCTACGAATAAGATATGTAAGTTATGAATAAGTAAATACTAATCATAAGCATGATCATACCAAGAAAAAAAAATGTGGCCATGTCGTCGGATTATGGTTTGCAACTCGTTAAAGAATGTCATTACCGGTTCGTTGCGCTTACGTACGCGGCGGTTGATTTCGGCTTCCAGGTTGATGTGGTAGTCAATCGGAAGAAAACAATTATGAAAATCGTCCAAGAACGTGTTCCAGTCCTGCCAGCGGTATTTGTTGTTGCGGTACCAGGACAGCGCGTTACCGGTAAGTAAGTCCGGTAAAACTATGATTAAATCATTCAGGGAGATGTCGTATCGTTCGCTGATTTCCTCCATTCGTTCTAAGAACGAGACTGGATCGGTGGTACCGTCAAACTCGACGTTCCATCCCCGAGTTTAGATTCTGGGTGGTGGTACAGGTGGCGGCTGTTGTTGCATAAACGGTTGTTGCGATACCGGCGGATGTTGCATAAACGGTAGTTGCGACACCAGCGGATTTTGAAATGCCGGCGGTTGAATTGGCGTTGGCATTGACCAAACCGTATGCGGTAATGTCGATACCGACGCATGCGTTATGGTATTTGTGCAATAAACCGTTGTTAGCGCGGTCAGCGGATGAGTCGTAACCGGCGGTTGCATTAAAATCTATGTTATGCTTGATGTGGTTACCGGTATAAACGGGGCAGTGGTAGCGCTCACGGTTGGTGGGCGAGTCCCACTTCGGATGTACTGGCTAAGGCGACGGCGTAATTCTGCTTGGTTGCCTTCTATGGACAAACCGAACTTGGCCAACTCTCCTCGGAGTTCGGGTTTACGCAGGCGATATATCCAGCTAACGCGTTCGTCCTCTGCGTAGGGGTTGTACGCTGCCTCCTCAACTGGGAGTTCATATACTTGTTCGCTATCCGCGTTTGTTTCGCCCGGTAATATCGTCGCGTCTATTTCGCGATCGGCAGACGTTGTCGTAGGTCGATATGGAGGTGGGGTTCTGGTGAGCATTTTCCTAAGGAAGTTTTGAACAAAACGATTTATGTTTATGTAAACACCGGTATAAATCTTCTAAATATGCTCGGGCGCCAAATTTATAACGCTTTTACCTTCGGTGGACGGTTAGATATTATCAAAGTTGTCTGAGAGGGTCGGGCGGTGAACTGCGGTTGGACTATCGCGGTATAATCGGGTTACTCGAGCGCCAATCTAGGTAACTGGTGATATAGAGGCCTAGATTCCTCTTCGCAGAGAATTAAATGGGTAAAAGCGGTCCAAGTAGCGTCAGTGAAGATGTCGGTCTACCAGGGTTTCTGAAGATTTAAATCGGTGCCGCTGTAATCTGATATTAAACGGAAAACGGACGGCGAGTTGAGATTTAAACAGTTTTAAACAAACAAATCAACTCGGTAATGCAAAACGGAGGGAAGAGAACGTTATTTATTAATAGAAAATTAAAGATAATTGAACAACTGCTGATAAAAGAAAATTTTATTATTAAACGGTTATGAATAAAGAACTTCTCATAGCGTAACAAAATTGCACACAAAATAAAAATAAATGTAATTTATTTACAAAAATATACCAAAGCTCACCAAATGGCTAACAAAAAAATTTATTCTAACTAAACAAATACGGCAACGGAAAATTAACCAAAACCAAAAATCAAATTTATCATAAAAAAATTAAAGAATCACGTATTCAAATCAATGACTCAGGTCCAAAAGTAAATTTGTAAATTAAACTAACTAGACTATATGTAAATGATAAATCAATTCTAATTATGTACAATAATTAATTAGGCGGTAAGGATGATATTATATTTAAGTTTGCAACAGACAATTAAGGAAAAAACGATTTTAATAAAATTAATCTTTTACACCATGATTTAAAATAAAATTGAGTACCGATAAGCAAACGGGTGGAAATTTAATTAATATTCTGAATTTTTATAATAAACAATAGTTGATAAAATGGCTTATCACGGAATATTTTCAAACGTAATTTTAACTAAACTAAAAGTGTTAATATGATTACAATAATTAACAAGTGCGTTATTAATTGGACGGTAATAATTAGACTTACCTGTAAGGAAGAGCGGTGCAAATTAAAAAATTGTGATTAATTATATGTAATATAATTTAAGGAAATTTCCGTTCACTATCAAACAAACTTGTATATTCTTTCAATAATACTGCATGAATGACACGTCTTTGAAACATGGAATATTTTGTTGTTAAATTGCAAATTATTATATTTAATATTTAAAAATTTAATTTATGTAATATAATGACAATCAGTTAATAAATTATTACATTTTACATTTCAATTAATAAAACTATATGTATATTATCATATAAAATTTATTCAATCAATTAATTTGAAAAATTTAATATACCAGGTGTTCAAATAAATCTGACCTAAAATTATATGGGAGATATGTAGGGACTGGTTTTTTTTATTAGGTGACAGATGACGGTTTTAAACGGTATTTTTTTTGTAACGGAAATTTTGTTTCGTTACACAGGAGGTCAAGAGTGTGTGTAACAGAGGGAGGATATAGGGGTAAGTGGTATGCTTATCAGTGGTTGGTGACGGGATAAGTTTCACATTGGTGAATCAGGATCGGTTATTGAATTAGTTATTTCTATTCAATCTTCGAGGTGTTACCTCCGAATGAATGGTAGGTAGGAATTAGACTTACAGCAGAGTAATAGGGAAATTTAAAGGGATGCGATTTACACTAAGCTGGTAACGGTATGAGTATTATATTGTGAATCTGGATTAGATGGATAACTAATGATTTCTATACACCCTTCGTGGTAGTAACGCCGAACAGATATTAGATAGGGATCCGGTTTATACACGGGTAATAGGGAAAATTATAGAGATGTCACAGTATCGGATTACCTTATAATTGGGGTCGAAACCACCATTAATAAAGCAATACTATTAACAATCATTATCTATCCTTCGAGGTACGTTCACCGATAGCGCAGATTTGAGATTGTTTCTCGGATTCTATGGTCAGAGAGGAAATGATATTCGTAAAGTAGCCTTACTTCTTGGGACCGAATCCGACAGTAGTAGAACCACGTTACTGGGTAACTACTTACTACTCCTCGTGGTACAAACACCGAGAAAGTGCAAATAGGTACTTACGTTTCTGGATAATTAATTTGATAACTGGAACTAGGATATCAAAAGATCAGGAAATGTATCAGGCAGGTTAGGAGGGAACTAATGACAGGCAGGTTATAATAATCAGGGAGGTAATTTGATTTTCACTTATCAGGATTTCTAGATCAAGTGGAAATAAATTCGAATTGAAATAGAATAGTATGAGTGATTTTTTTTTCTTAGTATGATCATGCTTATGATTAGTATTTACTTATTCATAACTTACATATCTTATTCGTAGACCATACAGAAGTCCTCCCCTTCAGCCCTGGTCAATCCATGTTTGTTGGTATTGCGATGTTTTTGTGTTATTGTATAGTTTACAATCATGAGATGTGGTTATTTTTGGTGTAAAAAAAAGAAAAAAGGTTTATTTATTTAATATTTAATAATGCATTAGTTGGCTTAAAAGTGTATGTTGTTTAGTGGGGTGTAGCGTGCTTAGTGTGATAATTAGATTCGTCGTACGGTTTCTTGAGGGATGGTCATCGAATAGGCGAGGGGATGCCGAGGGCATATGGGATGTTGTCCAGGGAGCATTCTATCTCCTCGGGAAGGTCGTCAAGGAGTTGTGTAAGGATCGCGGGGATAGCTTAAATTTTATTTTAGATTTCTTCGTGAGAATTGGGGAAAACGGTAGTTGTAGGGTGTGCTAAGGATCTTTTTGGTAGGGATAGTGTCGCCGAAGATTCTTTTATGTGCAAAGTTTTTCTGTAGCGTTTGGATTCTGTGTGTGATGGTTGGTATGTTTGCGTGTTGTGAAGATTAGTTTTTTTTCGTTTTACTTCACTAATAACAAACAATAATTAAGTCCGTAAAATAATTAATTAGGAACCGTTGAATATTGATAAGAAGAAAATTTAAAGATAGCCATTAATTGTAAATAAAAATTTTTCTTTCTTTCAAAATTAAAACTTATCAAGTACTATAAACAACCGTTAATAGTAAATAAACAAGTAATAATTAACACCGTCCTCATAAATTAGTTAACTTAGTAAAATTGGATTGTTAAATAATAGTTTTGATATAAATGAGTAAAATGAAATCTCAAATACTTTCTATAAATTTCAACTACAATGAAAGGAATGTAATCTTTTACCATTGTGTAAAATGTTATGTTAGTTATGTATTTTAAATAATGCGAACACCGACAGATGTGTCAAAGAGTAATCAGCTTCTGGAATTGAGTGATTTTGAGTTGATAGAAGTGTTACTAATTACTAATTAAACCGTTAGATAGAATAAGTATTTTTATTAATAGAAATAGGCCGAATTTTATATCAATCGCTTTGTGATTTTACAAATAATAGTTTTAGTCCGTTGAAATAAATACTAGCTCATTGATTGATTTAATATTAATTAAAACAAAATGTTGCGCTGCCCCCTCATCGTTAAAATTATGGAATTTCCAGCCGTTCCCCACTTTTAAATGTCGTAGTCTATATAGGTTAGTGCTTTCACAAAAATCTTTATCTTTTTCCTACTTTCTCACTGCGAACGTAGCAAAATTATATGATTTTCAATCGATGAGGTAAAGAGTAGATTAATAATTGGTTAATCAAATTAAACTTAATAAAGACTAGCTCCGTAATTAGTGAAATTTAAATAAATTCACAGAGTTAATATTTATTAAGAATCATTCATTTTCATCCATCATTGGTGAAGGAATTTTGTTTGTCAAGGCGACCTGTGACCTTTGTCCACCGTATCCGCCTTCCATCCGTATTAATTAAGTTTTAGGTACATCTTCGACCGTGAGGATTCAACCCTGAATTTATCCTCCACTGGGTAACCCGAGGTAGCCGTTTGGAAACCGCCCAAGTTCAGGAGTGGACCCAAAGACCGCCTGGACAATAGATAATCTTTGGGTGGCGCCCGAATCCGTTTAATCTGCTTCAACCCCTGTGACGAAGAACCCGTTATCCGTCTACCGCCCAGGAGTTGGCATTGTAATACCATATAATTCCGTGACTTATAAGTCAACTAATAAATATATTTCCAAACGAGTCTTAATTTTGTGCTGGATTTCGTTGAGGGCAAGCTTCACTTGCCACCACCGAAAACCCGTTACAGTGTTATGAGGTCGCTAGGGTACCTGAGAGGTAACCTGTGTATGCGTCTGAGTATTCGGCGTTCACAGGAAGCAATAGATGATAGGTGATTGGGGTTTATGTTCATGTAAATGGGTGCTCGGAAATCCATAACAGGGCGAATATATGTTTTGTAAGTGTGTTGTAGTGTTTTGGGGTGGCAACCTGTGATTCCACCCCGGAGGGCGCCCAGTAGGTTTACGCGGTTTCTTATCCTGTTAAGTGTTCTTTGTACATCGGGAAGCCAATTGAGGGGTCGCTAAGCTGAAATGTCAAATTCAATCGTCTAAGACATTTGATGTATTCTCGAATGGGGAAGCAATAATCTAGTTAAGTATAATGCTAACAAAGCTTAGTCTTGCCTTGTGTCGCCCAAAAAAGGGCGAAGTATTAACTGCTCAAATTTTAAGTTATCAGACTCTATTACTCCGTTGGGAATGACTGTAACTTCAAATCCATAATGGGTTGACCATCTTCTGTCAGCTCATGGAATAGGCTTTTTGTACAGATCTAATCAGTATTTTACCGCCCGACAACTCTTTCTGTTGTATAAGGGCCAAATTCGACTTTATCTGGAATATAATTCTCACCTGTGCTTCCCAATAAGCTCTCGATATTGTTGATCGTATTCAAAAGAGAGCGATAGGCTTATAAATAACCCCGCCCTTAACTTCTGACATACAGTACCTTGAGCATAGAGGAATCGTATCAGTTCTTGCTTTGTATTACCGGTTTTACAATGGCTATTGCGCTGCTGAATTACAATCTTTGATACCATATTGGGCTACCTTTGCCAGGAATACTTAGTTCGCTCATAAACATCATAAGTATGCAGTACAAATTTCCACTTGTCGTACCAAACGGGCGCAATGCCTAGTTCCTGTTTTTCTCTCACTTATAATATGGATACATTTAAGGTAGCCATTAACAGGCATCTCTTGGCAATTAAATATCCCTCTATCCGTTCTTCTAAGTGTTTCTGAGTTTTTTAGCACGATAGGCCAAATTTAGCCTGTTCAGGCCCACAATTATAAAGAATGACTATATGCTTGGATATGACTATATTGATATGACTATATTGCTTGGAGTTTGTAATAATAGTAGAGCGTCAGTACCGTCAACGTTTTCCTACTAGCCGACATCCTGATCATAAAACAATAAGTTCTGTTGAAGTTCGTCTACTTGAAACTGGATATTTGCCTTCTAACATGATTCATTCTGCTGGTCCTAGACAGCTAACATGGCAACAGGAAGAGAAATTACTCCACGATATTGAAGAACATTCGTCTGTGAGTACCAGGATCTTGGAAACCAATTATCACCATTGTCGTAGTACTATTAACAGATTTATGCAAAGAGAGAAGCTGTATTTAGAAGCAAGTATCGTGGAGTGATGGGGCCCATTTTAATCAACGTGGGGTGTTTAACCAGCATAAGGTGCATAGCTGGAAAAGCACATGAAGTTAGAGAATCACATAAACCAGTGTGCTGTAGTGTAAACTTGTGGATTGGTCTATTGGGGAATGACATAATAGGACCACATTTTCTGCCTAGAATACTAAACGCACCGAATTGTGTAAATATTTGCCAAAAACACATTACCAACCTTTTTGGAAGATATTACTTTATTGCAACGTCAAACTATTGTGTATCAACATGATGGAGCGCCTATTCATTATTCTCGAACAGTGCGAGAGATATTAAATCGGCGATTTCCCAATAAATGGATCGATCGCGTAGGACCTACTTCTTGGCAACCTAGGTCCCCGGATCTCAACTCAATGGCTTTGGGGTTACTTGAAAAATGCGCTATACCGAATAATGAAGATGACGTTGTTTATTGTTCGCATTTATGAAGGTTTAACTTAAATTACAAACGAAACAATAGGTCGTGTTGAAAACAATTTTCATCGCCGATTGCATGCATGCGTAGAATAAAATAGCGAACATTTCGAATATTTGTCTTTGTAAACTTATGTACTTTAATTTTATTATGTCACTCGGTTTAAATTAGTAAACTATTTTTACTTGAAAACATGATTGCAATTTTTAATATTACCATAATTTCGTAAAGAGGAACTTTTTTAAATTTTGACATAAGTGATTTTTGACTTATTTTTGGTCACATAGTATAACCCCCGGCGGATGGGGAATTAATTTTGGGACACCCTGTATATTTACTTTTGACCACATGTTTTGTTTTGTATATTATTTCTTATTGTGCTTTAAACTAGAATACTTTGCTTTTAGCTAGGGTTGTGTGTTATTGCTTTCGATTTTATTTCTTTTCGATTGTAGCCTAGCATGTTGCTAGCTTGACAAAGTCACAAATGCCTTTATAGGTTTGTTTAACTTTCTTTTCTTCGAGCCAATAAGCTGTATACATTTTATGAATAAATTTAGATTAATACGCAATAATTGTACACTTACGTTTGTGAAATAAGTTCTCAAAATCAAAGTAACATTAACAATGTATTTTCCTATTTACAACATAGGAGCTAATTATACAACAACAAATACGTTATTACTTTAGCTTTGAAAATTCTACAAAGTAACAGTTAACGGTACGGACTACTTTATCAGCATCATTATCTCCATCAGTGTCTTTACATTTCTGGATAACTTGTTCGGTAAATTCTTTTTTATTTGGATAGTCAGGATGGCGAAAAAATGAAAAAACTTTTGAATGAAACCATTTAGCTGTAACGGATGGAACAACTGCAAGATTTTCATCAAACATTTTCATTTCTCTTCCCCAACATAAAATATAGTTATTTATTTTTTGATCTCCTCTAACCAAAAAATCATTATCAAAATGACTTTCAACGTATTTTTTATCAATTCCGGCTTTATTCATGCACGTGTAGTCTTCTATGGTGTAATACTCCTCGGCAATCTCATAACAGATTATCTGAAAGAAGATGATTCTGTTAAAACGATTATGAATATGTGATTGTAATACCTGAGTGAAAAAGAGAGTAACACTAAGAACTGATGGAAATATCATTATGGTTAATGTTTATTAAACAGAATTGAGTTTAATCGTTTTTAGCTGTATTTATATACAGTTGCGCGCAAGTGGAAAAATTAAGGAATATTAAGTTATCGTTAAGCAATTGATCCGTACAAAATCTAAAACAAAAAAGTAAACATAAAAAAATGAATGATTCATCAATTTTGATATAGCCGTTAGTAGGTGTAGACGTAACTTCCGCATTATCAAATAAAGGAAGAAATGTTTTCTTAGTCGTAACCTACTCATCCAGTCAGCTGTTCACGTAAATAGAAATCGGAAAAATGCACACACAAACCACTAAGATTTAATACCTATAATATAATTACAGAAGTGATACAGAAAAATAAAGAACGGCATAAATGTGGATTATTGACGGGAGTGTGCTGTTATATCTATAAATCGTAGGTCTAGTTTATACATCATAGTGAAACAACAAATTTTGTGTTGCACAATTAACCTGTTCTTAATATCATCTAAAGTGTAACGCAACCTTACTTGTTATAATTAATAATGTTTAAAGACTACAAGTTATCACAGATAACCTTTACACATACGAACAAAGAATGTTATTCGTGAACGTCCCTTATTAATTGTAGGAGGATTTACCAAAATTCCAAAGATTAAAGAGTTTAAATAGAGGTGAAATAAACATAATCCATTCTTTTCTCGCTTTAATGATGCTATGGATATCGAGCAAATAGGTAGAAAGGATAACGTTTGTTTAATTTTTGAAACCAAAATAATTCCTTTATCTTCAGTTTAGACCAAAAGTATAAACAAAAACTGTGAACAAATAATATATTGTAATCTTCATCAACGCACTTGCTTAATAGTGTATAATAGAAAAGATAAATGATGAGCACATTCTATCATACTGAGCAACAACACATTTATATTATTAAACGGTGCAATAGACCTCAGTGATATTTTTTTGTTTGATTTCTGTGTTAAAGAACCTAATTCACTTATTCGCAAAGCTCTGGAGGACTTGTGTTTTAACTATTAAAAGGCCTTCGTCCTAATCTCAAATGTTGCCCTCATATTTTGACTCTGTACTAATTAACCCATAGAAACGTTGAAACTTGTACACAGTCTAATTATTATAAGCTTTTTTTTTTCACATTCCATTAATATAAGTAATTTGATTGTAATCTCATTATATTTAGAATTCACATCAGTTCTAGATACATAAAGACAAAAAATTTACATCGATTGGGGCTTGAACCTTGATGGCGCAGTTGGTTAGCGCGGTACTCTAGCAAAGTACAGGTCGTAGGTTCAAGTCCTACTCGACGTAAACTTTTTATTTATGTGTTTAATAAAATTAATAATAATTTTTAATTGTGCACAGTCTGTTTCTGTTTTTTCTTAATTTAGGCTCAAATACTAATATTACACTTATACTTATTATACTTCTGAGAACAGTGCTCTTTCAGTATCTTAAGTCATCCTCATGGGAACAAAGCTATACATTCGCAAATAAACCATATATGTCATTCATATTCCCAACCCTCGTTTAATAAGGATTGTGTTAATACAATACCTTTTAAAACATATCTTACGATAAGTGGAAATCTAATTGAACGGTTGATGCAGACTGCGTTGGTGCTAGAAATACCTGCAAAAGTATTACCACTAAAGCTAAAATTTGTCTTACATTTTGGTTCTTAGCTAAAACCTTCAGTATAAACTTTGGTACATCTTCACTTCCCCCTCATGACGTCTTTTGACGGATCTGTAGTCGCTGATTCTGTAGACAAAGCCAATCTTTTTTTGGATTTATTTGCAATAAGCTTGTGTCCTAATGATCGTAGAAAAGATGTGCCCCTAGTCAACTCTTCTTAGTACACTATCAAACCGATTCATTTTCGGTACAAGCTCCTAAAATCGATTTGGTATCCCAGTTATTGTGTTAAAGAAATATTTCCCCTAACTAGTACATGTCCTATCTACGTTATCGATCTCTATGTCTGCTGCGGAACTTCCTTCATTATGGAAGTAACCAAATCTTCAAACTATTCCCAAAAAAAGCGATAAGACCGATCCCTGGAACTACCAACAAATTGATATTTCTTCCATTTTGTCTAATATCATGGGAAAAGTTATCAACCGGCAACAGCCCCCTTCCTTTGAAACTATCAAGCTCCTTAGTGGCCACCAATATGGGTTTAGGCAAAGCCGTTCAACAGGTGACCTTATTTTATATGTAAACCACGTTTAGAACAATACATTACAACAATCCGCTAAACCATTTGTAGTCGGTTTAGGTACCTCGAAGGCATTTGACCAATTTTTGTTTAAGTATTTACTTACCAAACTCACTTTTTAGGGTTAAATGATGCGCTCATCAACTAGGTGTCTAGTATCCTTGATAAAAGTTCGTATACGTATCGTAGTTGATTGCCCTTTTCCATAAGATGATCTTATTTATTCAAAGACTAGTCCGACCCATTGCTTTGCTGGCAACAGCACTCTTTATTGCAGTTTGTCTCGATCTACTTATAATGGTAGTCCACCTTCTATCTCAAATCAAAACCGTAAATCTGAAATGGCAGTTTCAATTAACAAAGGTATTCAAGGTATCTTTGAATGGGGAAGCAATAATCTAGTTAATTTTAATACTAATGAAACGCAGTGTTACCTTGTGTCCGCCCAGAAAAATCAATCATTTCCTGTTGTAAGTATGGATTGCTCAGATTTTAAGTTTTCTCTCTATTACTTCGTGGGAATGACATCTGTATCTTCAAATACATCATGGCTTGACAATCTACTGTCAGCCACCAAAGCAATTGCGCGTAAAATAGGACTTTTATACAGACCTTTACCCCTCGACAACTCTTTCTGTTGTATAACGCTCAAATTCTCACCTCTGGAATGGTGCGATTAGTCTTATAAATGACCCGTCCTTACCTTCAGACGTACAGCCCCTTGAGCATAGAAGAACCGTTTCAGTTCTTTATTTGTATTATCGGTATTACAGTGGTTATTGCGCTGCTGAATTACATTATTTGATGCCATCTCGAGCCACCTTTCCTATTAATACTCGGTTCAATCATTCACATCATCAATATGCAGTACAAATCTCCACATGTACCACAGGAACAACAGAAACAGCAAATATACTACCCAATACAGACAGGCTTAAGGCACTACAAACAAAATTCACCTACACCACAGTTCACGACGAAATAACCGCTACCAAAAACACCTTCAAAACCTCCTACACACAACAACACACGCCTGTACAACCGTCGAGAACTCTATAACCTTCCTGCATTACAGCTAGAACTACTAGATGACATACCAGAAGAATTCGACAGAATCCTAGATACCCGCCCTACCTACTCCGATATTACTTGCTCCTTATGCTCAATAGATGACGACCACCGCTCACGAAAATGACTCTAAACGAACGAAACACGCAAACATCATGACAGACAACACCAATATGTACACTAATAGTTAATTAATTATAATGAAATAATAAAAAAAAATTAATTTATTTTTTTTTACCACACAAAGCATACACCAAAACTGAAACCATAGCAATTCCAAAAATTCGGACACAAAAGCAGGACCCTGCTGAAGAGGGAGAAGATCCCTAAACTGACAGCATAAATTATAAATTAGGTAACTAATCTAGTACTCTAATAAGCGATCTAAAGAAAATCAGAGGGAAGTTTAATCAAGATAGAACGCAAAAAATGCGCTTTAATTAAAATGGTTACGAATAGGAAAAATGGTAAGTAACAACACTCAGTTTCTTATAAATATACATACATAAAATAATAGAAACCACAACTCGTTAGATTAGTATAAGTCTGAATAGACCATACTTAGTTACTATAACTAATAAATATATGACAACAGTAGTGACCATTACATTATACTTAAATATTACTATTACTATTATTCCAGTAAAAATAATTCTTCTTAAATAATAATTATATACAAAGGTAATTAAACACTACCAGTAACAAATTTAAGCATAACAACTGTTGAGGGTAACATCTAATTTTGTTCACTGTGGTAGCCCACATCCGTGTGAATTAAGAACGTAATCACTGATTAGGGTAATATAGAATGATTACGTTAACTACACATAAATGGTTCCAACAGTAAAGAATAATTTGTATTAACTGGTAATTAATATAATTTAGCACAGTAGATTTAAATAGTTTATACAAACACGTAAACTTATCTTCGTTGTTGTATAGAATAAAGTTTATTACTAAAGTAAAGCCCTATGTGAAACTGTAAAACATGATTTTTCGTCCGATCAGTGATATTTTTCAATTTACCATGGCTTCATTTAGAACGGTAGGTTGACCTTAATTGGTTGTTATAGTGTTTAAATGTAAACACGTTCTAGAACGATGTGTAAAAATAAGAAAAAAATTGTTCATCTGTTAATAGTAAAATTGAAAACTCAGTTTAAGCTATGAAAATGCGTAACAACACCTGTGTGTTGTATTATATGGCTGGTACTTTCAGTAGAATTTATTGAAATGCTTTCCACTCCCGAAGGGCCTTTAAAAATGGAAGTATAGCTTCACTGTTCTTAACGTGGGATACCACTCTACTTTCGGCTGAATTCTAATAACACTCATTTACGTAAGAATTGCTACAAGCATCATCCATAATTTTTTCTGCAAATTCAATTTTGTTTTCCAAAGGTTGCTTAACCTACGCCTCTGCTGCTGTTGAGGATTTATAACCTCCATGTCGTTTTAAATATTAAGCAATCTTTTTCGGCCAACTGCCAATCGTGCCCTTTCCCGCCACTTACCTGGTGCATTATCCATTTGCGTTTCTACAAATAATCGCTTCCAATTCTCATCTCTTGGACGCCTTCTCAGATAATTGCAAATGAAACCCATACGTTGAATGGCACCATTTCCTTCCCTTACAACAATAAACGTTCTGGTAACGTTATTATTTGTATTCGGTATTTTTAACACTAACAATGTACTGCGACCTTAAATATCTGCAGTACTAATGTTATATAACTCATTCTACCTACAAGTGCCCGATATACAACCACCAATTAGATTTCAAAAGTGACTGAATTGCAGATATCAACTAGTGATATAAGTAGAAGCTCCAATTTTTACTGAACATTTACGGTAAATCTCAGTTGGAAAATGTAGGAGTGCATTAATTTTCTATTTTTATAAAAATTAAACAACCTGTATTAAATCAGAATGTAGTCTGATACTATTTATTGAATAAAGGTTAGAAATACATTCTTTTTGCGGACATAAATTTGTTGTTGTGGTCTTTGTTACGTGCATAAATGGGAAGCGGAGAGAAAAAAAGGAGAAAAATAAGAACGGTCACTACTCTCCTACGATGGAAGTAAACAGGGCGCCAGGAGCCGCTCTCCAAAACTTACCTTTATCCCAGCTCCTGGATAACGATGTCAGGAACAGGCGAGTAGGTAACCGTATGAAAAGACAGGAGAAACTAGTAGGGAAAAGAGGAGAGTATTGTGGGATAAAACAAAACCTATAATATTTAAAGCACATAAATAGAATACATGTAGAAATAAAACGTGTTCAAAAATAAATAATTTCTAATAAAAGATAACTAAGTTGACAATTAATGTCCAAAATTAGATAAGTGCGCAAATAAACAAAAAGTTAATTTATAAAGGTATAACATAGATATGTTGGTTATATTAAAAATAAAAGTTAAAGACAGCAAAATAAAAAGAAAATATCGACAATATACGTTTAAACAAAATTAGTTCGTAAGACATTAAAGGTGTGAAAGAATTGATTTTATAGTAAATTATTATTATAGCTAAATAAGAACCTGTTTCATTTAAAAAGGCCTTCCTAAGGTAATGCAGATTTTTTAATAAAAAAATTAGTCGAAACAAGTTAATGTGTTAAATGGTAATTCAAATTTAGAATACTTGATTATGCACGTACGTATTTTCGTTCTGCAGTTATCGTGTGTATTAGTATACACACATCCACACGAACGCACGCTCGCACACACACGCACCCACACACACAGGCACATACGCACACACGCACACACGCACACACGCACATGCGTACACACTCACACACGCACACACGCAGACACGGACACACGGACATACGCACACACGCACACACGCGCACACACGCGCACACACACACACGCACACATGCACACACATACGCACACACGCACACACGCGCATACGCACACTCGCACACACGCACACACGCACACACGCACACACGCACACACGCACACACGCACACACGCACACACGCACACACGCACACGCGCACACGCACACACGCACACACGCACACACGCACACACGCACACACGCACACACGCACACACGCACACACGCACACACGCACACACGCACACACGCACACACGCGTACACTCATACACAGTTTTTACTAAATCTCCCGTCTCTACTGCTGATTTTCTCCCAATCTCTAATCTGCTCTAGGAGAAATGAGAACAAGCTTATATATAACATTTTAGGTACGTACGTGTTCTCATTTTGGTGTTATCGTGGGTATTAACACACATTCACAAACACACATGCACATACACACGCACATCACATACGTACTTTCTTACGCACGCACTCGCGTACACACACACCCACAAACACGAAGTCGATTGCATAACCTTCTACATATGTTTATGTAGGTTGGAAGGTAAAATGAGTGAAAAGTCGAGTGAATAAGATATAGAATTTGATAATTTTCCACCGGAAGTTACAAACCATTCAAATAATACAAGCGAGAATCTGCTGCCCTAAAAGTAGAGAAATGAATATGAAAAGTGTTTAGGGAATGCCAACAAGAAAAGAAAACTCACTCCTTTTCCGAAAATATTTTAATTGCGTATTTTCGTGATTTATTTAAAAAACAGGAAGCCTCATCTCTGAAAGATATATTCAGTCCTTAAGATTTTTCGGAAGAAAGTGGCAAGCAATTCTTATAAAAGGATCCGGATGAAATGCATTTAGCTAATGCGATAATAAAAATTATATCTTAAATAGCAATTTTAATAAAATTTAATTAAAAATCAGTATATATTTAGGAAAGTACAGGTCGTAGGTTCAAATCCTGCTTGAGGCAAACTTTTTGTTTATATATTTAATAAAATCAATAATATTCTTTAATTACATAATTACTTTGGACTTATACGTTCATAAATCATAACAAAACTTATAATAATGTAATAAAATGTAGTTTTCAATTTTAGGTCGTTATTGGCATTGGTATTTTGAGAGCTTATTGCAAGAATTCCCGGCATTAAAGATTTGATATCAGCGATACTAACTGCAATTCCTTACACAAAACTAAAAAATCAGTATGGTTTACAATCGCGAGAGGTTTCTACAGTATTGTAAAGAAATGCTGGGCTCGAAGACCTTGTGATATTCCTTCTGATAATCCTTTTGTTAATTTCCAAAATATAAATGTACATGACAAGTAATTGTCGTTAATAAACTGGGCAATATGCCTACAAAAAATTGCTACATTTCTGAATCTAGAAAACCCACAACAATATACCGACCACTGTTCCCGCCGTACATCAGCAACTACGTGGGTAAATGCCGGTGCGTATATTATAATATTAAAAAGATATGGAGGCTGGAAGTTTTCTCAAGTGTTTGAAGGCTACATAAAAAATTCTTTGCAAAATCGAATAAATGTAGCAAATCAATTACATTCTTCGATTACTGAATCTAGTTCGTTAGTAAACTTTCCCTCAACCTCCAATCATTCATGCTTCACCACTGTTAAGTATGCCCCTACAAATGTGTTTGTTTTGAAAAATATTACGGAAAATATTTCCAACGCACTGGTGTTTCATTTTAATAATTATACAAACACTATAAATACAAATGTTAATGCGATGTAGTGTAGTTGTTTCGTAACACCTTCTTTTGCTGAGTTAATTGTTTTTGAGTCATACGTTCTGATCGCCGTGAATTATTACATTCACTAATGGTCGTAGAGAAAATACAGGCTGTTACTCAATTATAATGAAAATTCGATCTACTCGTGGTTCCTCACGCTTGCTATGGCTCACGGTTAGAACCTTCTACTCGTATCGAATTTTCATTCTAATGTTGTACAGAATATACTATTCTATAGTTATACACTATCCATTTTCAATACATCTTTCAAATGAGGTAAGTGAGTCGACACAATAGTATTAGTGTTACATTAACTAACCGTATGTCGATGTAAACGGTATAAGCACACGGCTTACCGTGGTATTGTGTACTTGGACGAAAAGCAACCATTTACTCTGTCATTCCTACAGACTGCATTTTAAGTTCTTTACATGTATGTATCAATGACGTACCTATGTGCATTATTAACATACTAAAGATTATAAAGATTTCCTCATTTTGTCATGATATATCCATAAATAGTTGTAATTATATGTTTCAACCGATTATTTGATATCTCACACATGACGGAACAAACAGATACATGAAACGCTACACAAAAAATATGTTTAATGTTAGGAAGAACGTGTTTAGATTTATCAAAAAAAATGTCCAATTTTCTATTTCTATGTTTATAAAATTTAGTTTATTAACCATGGTCTTCGTTACAAACAAAACGCATATCAAAATAAGTGAACAACGTTTGTACCAAAATATTCAAACAAAAAACATTAAGTTCATTAGCAGAGCAACCCCGAATCCATTAAATACGAAAGGTCATGACAATCTTTTCGAAAGAAACCCTTGTTCGCTGCCCATTGAATTCATTTTTTATTGTTTGAATTTACTAAATTAAGTTTTACTTGTAAATGAAGTATACGTAACGAAACATAATAAATATGTAAAGAAGCGGTCACACAATATGATGTGTTAATCCGTAACATTTTAACACGTAATATCGAAAACGTCAACAAAAGGTAGGTAACTAATGATTATAATAATAATTCTCGTTTGTAAAGATGTAATTTTATTCGATCGTCAGCTCAAGGTGGTTAGTTCTCAAAATTGCATGTTGCCCTGAACGCGTGAATCACGCACGGTACGTCACCCGTCTGTTCACGCCATGCTAGAACTTGCTTACAAATTTTAAAATTATGTAAAGCTATGAAATGCATTTACCTCAAAAACAATAGCATAAACGTTTTCACCATTGCCAAGATACTTTAGTGTACACGAAATACAAACTTCCCTTTCCGTTTCTTAATTTAATTGATATCGTCAAGCATTCTAGAATAATTTCAGTCCAACGTGAATGTGTAAAGCATTTTTAGTACCCACTAAAATAGAGCATGTTAAAATTGTAAATAAAGTAGATTTATTATTCTAAGAGAAAATACGACAAAAAAATTTGTTCAGTACCTTCAGGTTGTAAAAGGCATCTATCTAAGATGGCATTTTTAACGATACTGGTCTAAATAATACGATTGTTACAAATAAAAATCCAATGTTTGGATTACATTTAAATTGGTTATATAATGTTGTTATTAATCAAGCAAAATATTAAAACTTGCACTACAAGACGTACAGGTAGTGCTAAAACGACCACAAGTTTAATTGTTGCTGAAACTCTATAATTAGTCTAGAGTAGAACGGGGGCACCATGCGCCATCTTGGATTTTGACGTCACAAGACCACCCACGTGGGGGACCGTATTTTCAACCCCTATGGTTTCTTTTCGGAGGCCTTTTTCAACCCCTAATTATTTTTGTTTTACACACCCACGTGTGAGACCGTATTTTCCACCCCTATGGTTTTTTTTCGGAGGCCTTTTTCAACCGTTTTCATCCCTAATTATTTTTGTTTTTTACTCGCCCACGTGTAGGACGTGTTTTTTCACCCCTATCTTATGGCTGCCTACGTGTAGGACGCGTTTTTGCTACCCCTATGGTTTCTTTTCGGAGGCCTTTTTCAATCCTTAGTCGCAGTTTAACCCGTAATTAGATCCCTTTTGGTTGTGTTAAGAACCTTTTTTGTCGGTTCACAACTATGGCTTCTTTTCGACAGTCATTTTTAACCCTTGATGGAATTTTTACTCTAATTACCGTCTCTTTGGCAGTTTAGCCCCTAGAAGGTAGGCAAACGCGTGCGTGTAGAATGTTCTAATAAGGAGGCCTAATACTAGCATGTAAGACACATGTAGGGCTTCGCAACTTGTTCTCGGGCCTTCTCCCCTGGCTGGAGATGGTATGGGGACCTGTTACCGTTTAAATTTGAAATCACACAATTTCTTATATACATCTTAAATAAGTTAGAATAAAATAATAATAGATGGCATAAACGTATAATACTTATAATATTTACATTTATATTTTAAATTGGGTAAAGCAGGTAAGAATTTTTATCAGTCACTTGCACGTTGTTCTTGGTAACATATGTGTAGCTTTACAACCGCATTGGTGGATTTATTATCGAGTCAGCATCAATTTGAGTTTCCTTTAGTAATTAGAGAAAATTAGTATATTATATTAAAATACTAAACAAATTTTGAAACTTTTAACAATTTTAATATTGGATTTATTACTGCAAGTTTGTTACAATCGGCCGCCTAACAACTCAGGCCGTTATGGCTTTGCCACATTACTTTTAAATATAATCGACTCACAAGTAGTAAGGTCAACCGAGGATTTAGAGGTTGAACTGTATACAGCCATTCAGGAAATCATCCATAGGAACAAAAACTAATTAAAGAGGTCAACAAGTCTTCATTTTAAGGTCAGATAAGCTTTATTAATCTAGGGATACAAACAGTTTTCCCTACTGTTTCTTTTGGACGTTTAAATAAAGTTAATAGTTCAATTCTGTTTAGAACAGTGGTGATTATAATTAGTCGTTAGTAAAATAAACAATCAGACGATTACGTTCATTTAGATTATGTGGGCATAAACGAAAATTCAGTTTTGTTATTTAATTTCTTATACGGAAAATCATCTGTTATTTTATTGTAAAAGAAATCTACGTACCTAAATAGTTACTTGATTATTCGCAAGATTTACCAGAATAAAAAAAGGTGGTTAAAAGGGTAAGAGTTAAAATAAGTTACCTTGAATTTGTAAATCTACATTACGACTTATTTTCTCTTACATGTTTGAGAGGGCTCCCAAGCTATCCTACGACCTCTTATCGTGGGTCATACAATTTAACTGTACAATAATATATTATTTATCCACATTTTGGAAAGCGTCATATGTCGTAGATTTTCTTCATTATTACTTGTAATTAAATTCTTTCTTATTTTATATGGGTATATTGCTGCACAGTATTGAATTGCAATTTATGTTATGCATCTTATCTAAATTGGTATGTACCAATACATTTTATTTCGTTTATAATAATCAATGCTAATAGTATTAAGTAATATTCTGTACTCAGTCTGTAGAAGTACATTAAGTTGAATTTAGTTTCTTGTCAAATCGCAATTACTTTTGTATAGATATTAATACACTCTTATTAACAACGAAGTCTGTAGTTATTTTCGGTAATTGATGTGTTGTAAGGTGAGGAATTAGTACACCCTTATTTGGGTCAAGTAAGGAACAACGTTTAGTGGTTCAGGTATTAATTTAAACCCTGGCGCCCTATTCATTTAAGTATACTTTGCAGTTTAGTAAGTACTACACAATCGAACCTACTACTCCAATATTTTTGCTTTTTTTTGCCACTGAGCAGCTGCACCACATTTTGGTTATCTTTCCAAACCTGTCACGTAAATACGTAAATAACAATTTAATTAATACATATAGAGTAACAAATTATTTAGCGTAACAGACCCTAACCTTATAAGACAAGTGTAGAGCTTAGCCCGTATCGTGGCCCCCTTGGTGCAATTGTATGCGGGTTCTAACTTAATATTACAGCTTTAGGCCTTCGCCCCGTCATACAAAATTGTATTCTATAAGTGACTAAGACAAACTGATAGTCTTCGCCTGCTTGAGTTAAAATTGATTTTAGCATTATGCGTATAGATAATGAACATTTTCTATAATAAAGTTGATCATGCACTATCTCTCTCTTCTTGTTTCACGACAAATCATTACAATCATCGTTACAATCCAACAATCAATACTTACGAAACGTTTCAAGAATCTTTCAATTACATAACATATATTACAGATTTTTAATCACAATCTCATATCACAAATCATGCTGTTCAGTAAAATCATTAAAGATCAACATATCTTAATATATGAATTAAATGTTTAACAATACATTAAATGTTATTTAAAATGAAGTTATATATACATGTTTATAATTGAATAATTATTATATTCTCTATTAAAATTATTTTATACATTAATAAACATATAATTATAATATATATATATATATATATATATATATATATATATATATATATATATATATATATATATATATATATATATGTTTTTGCTTGATATTGCTAACACAAATGTCGATAAAGGTTTTTCAAAATGTATTATTACTCTTATAGGATGACGTCATAAGATCAGGTCTACAAATAGTTGGTACGTATTCGTGGATTTTCAACTTCTATTTATTGTTAATTCGCGTATAATAATAAAACCATTAAAACCTTTTGCCTTTTATTTCCATTATATCAGTTTGATATTCTTAAAAACATGTTAATTTAATTTAACTCTATGTTATATATAAGTAATTACTACTTTCCAGTCATTTTAATGAGTTTTTTATAACTGTTAATGAACACGTTTCTATGAAAAGAATTTTGTGTGTATGTAATTGAACATGCAAATAAATCAGACATAATTTTCCGAATGTGTAGGTGGTGCCTGTTTAGAAAGAGAGAATCTGCCTATATATAAATCATTGCATTAGGGTAGAAATTATTTATTATTTCATGTCATATTAATTAGACTTTAATGTATTCAGTTTTGAACTGTAGTCTGGTTTCCGCAAACTGTAAGACATAATTTCGGTTGATTGATTGAAATTGATCTGGTTGATTTGATCGAGCATGATTTGTTTGAGATTGATTGATTAATTAATTAATTGATTTGTTTGTTGTGTGAAAGAGCCGAAAGAGAGAGGAAGAGAGAGAAACGAGATAGAGCAAGAGAGAGAGAGGTGTGCATGATCAACTTTTATTGTAGAAAATGTTCATTAGTCTATACGCCACTAGATTTTAACTCGAAAGGGCCAGGGCGAAGACCCTAATACAAGTCTTGTCTTACAAGGCTAGGGCCACCTTATTAGAATACAATTTTGTACGACGGGGCGAAGGCTTAATTGCACCAAGGGGGCCACGATACTTGTCTTATAAGGTTCGGGTCCCCATACCATCTCCAGCCAGGGGCGAAGGCCCAAGAACAAGTTGCGAAGCCCTGCATGTGTCTTACATGCTAGCATTAGGCCTCCTTATTAGAGTATTGTACTCGCACGCGTTTGCCAACCTTCTGGGGCTAAACTGCCAAAGAGACGGTAATTAGGGTAAAAATTCCATCAAGGGTTAAAAATGACTGTCGAAAAGGAGCCATAGGTGTGAACCGACAAAAAAGTTTTTAACACAACCAAAAGGGCTCTAATTACGGGTTAAACTGCGACTAAGGGTTGAAAAAGGCCTCCGAAAGGAAACCATAGGGGTAGCAAAAACGCGTCCTATACGTGGGCAGCCATAAAATAGGGGTGAAAAAACACGTCCTACACGTGGCTGAGTAAAAAACAAAAATAATTAGGGATGAAACGGGTTGAAAAAGGCCTCCGAAAGGAAACCATAGGGATGGAAAATACGGTCTCATACATGGGTGTGTAAAAGAAAAATAATTAGGGATTGAAAAAGGCTTCCGAAAAGAAACCATAGTGGTTGAAAATACGGTCCCCCACGTGGGCGGTCTTGTGACGTCAAAATCCAAGATGGCGCATGGTGCCCCCGTTCTACTGTCTAGTCTTTTATTTTTGTATTTTATAAGATTTGTACTCCTGGTTCTTGGACAAAATCATCACTAAAATAATGAAAACATAAATACCCATAATTCGGTAGAGTATCCTGGTATAGGACACCCCGATCAACGGTCCCTGTTTTAGCGGTTCCATTTAAGGTACCCTTAAGATGCATTGTTTGTTAGATACAGGTCGTTAAAGAAAAAAAAATTTTTCGTTTTTTTCCCGTAATTCCTAAAATATTAAAGGTACATAAATGAAGTTCGGTTGACTTATATCACATAAGGAATGACGTGTTGTGCAATGTATGTGGTAATATTTTAATATGCCAGAGGCGTAGATATAGGGGTCATTTGAAGTATTTAACCCTGTAACTTTTACGTCACTGGCATAAAACGAATTTCAGTGGCAGTTTTTGAATATCTAAAGTCTTTTACACGAAAAATTTTTACCTTCTGTAAAGCTCTAAAGTAAGTTTTCGCGAAAATCGGAATATTATAAGATGATAAAGAGTCAATTTCTTTTTGATGCATAATAATAACTAAGATAAAATGAGGAATAATTTTTAGTTAAAAAAAAATATTACAATAGATGTGCTCCATGTTATACAATTACATAGAAGATTAGAGTAAAAAAATAAAAAAAAATAAAAAAAATTGAAGATTTGGAGGTTTTGTACTGTTATAATATTGAATCTATTAAGTAAATGAGTAGTATTAATGTTTTTTGTTTAGTGTTAAATGTTAAATAGTTCAAATAAAGAACTGATGAATAATAATTTTAATTAGCTGGTTTTTCTAATTTTAAGTTATTTGTAAAATATTAGTTCAAATTTAGTTTAATTTAGGTTTAAAAAAAAACTTAAGTGGGTATAATAATAAAAAAAAGAAGGGACAGATATAAAAAAAAAATTGTCAAGATACTAGCGGTAAACCGCAGATAAAGGAATGGTTTGTTATAAATATATGAAATAAAAATAGTTTTGCGTTATAAACTTGCAAAACTATACGAGTTGGAAGCAGAAGTAGAAAAATTGTAGACATTGAGTAAATGATATGAAAGTGTTTAAATAGAGAAAGTAGTAATATAATTTATATCTGGATGCATACAATTGATATAGAAATAGAAGTAGTATTTACAAATTAGAGTTTGGATAAAATTTAAGAAGCATATTTGCATACTTATAAACAGGGAAGTGATGAAAGTAGTAAGTTTTAGAGTAAGAAATTACGTATAAGTAGTACAAGAAGCAGGCAACTAAACTTAAAATTGAATCAGGGTATTAGGGAAAATACATCCTTTACATGAGCTGTCATAAAATAGGGTTGAAAAAACACGTCCTACACGTGGGTGTGAAAAAATAATTAGGGATGAAAATTCCTGCAGGGATTGAAAATACGGTCTCACACGTGGGTGTGTAAAAAATTAGTGATGACCCTCGAAAAGAAACCATAAAAAATAAGGCCTCCGAAAAGAAACCATAAAATAAAGGTGAAAATACGGCCCCCACGTGGGCTGTCTTGTGACGTCAAAATCTAAGATGGCGGCAACGAGTGTCCCATTACTACTGCCATCTTTTAGTTTAGTCTGCATTTGTATGTTATTATTAACTTGTCTAATGTGTCTACAGCACCTTTAGTTTTATTGTAACCTAAAACGGCTTTTTATGAGTGTAACATTTTTCTTCCGTTTCGTAATATAGCAAGCAATCGACGTGTCCTTGGTAAAGTAAAATTTTGAAGAAAGAGCTTCTCTACTGTTGCAGACCAATGCGGCTGGCAATTCAGGCTTATTTTTGCGAATAGTGCCAAGCATGGTTATTCCTCTTTTCAATAGCATCTGCCCTAGATCGTACGAGGTAAAAATATTATCACACGTTACGTTGTTACCTTTTAAACCATAAGTAAAAACTTGCACAACTCTTTCACCTGGACCTCTCTTTGGAGGTTCATCTTCTGTTTTCCCGAGGTAAACTTGCATGTTATATGCATAATCAGTTACAGAATCGCATAAAGTCCAAATCTTGACTCTATGTTTAGCAGGTTTATTCGCGATCTACTGTCTAAAAGGACAACGGCTTCTAAAAGGTATCAGTTGCTCATCTACTGTTACATTTCCGTGAACATCATAGAGCTTAGGTAGAATTGCAGCCCATTCACCCCACAAGTTCCGTATGGGAGCTTTTTATCAGTTTGGCATCGTGGTGGTCAAGTGTTTTTATCGTCAAAGCGAATTCGTGCAATAACATGAAATCGTGGTAGGGACATCGTTGCTCTGAAAATTGGACGACCTACATTTCCATCCCACAGACTGGCTGTTGCCGCTCCATGAGATTTATACATTCCAGCTTGGAGGAGTAGGCCAAATTATGCTTGTAATTCGAATAATGTTAGTTTTTAAAACGTGTCGCCTCAAGGTCCTTTGCCGTCTTAAATTTGACATTTTCAAAATTAGGTTTACAAGTTTGGGTGTGAAATATAAGAAGTACTTGGATTTTATATCAAGTATTCGCGACAAAGCATACCTTGTTAGCCAACAAATCAACGAAATAATATTTGCTGCTGATAACCTTCCCCATTGATGTGTCTTTTCATTCCATACTATATTGCCACTTTGGAAGTTACGCGATTATCCGTACCAGATTCATCTGAAATCGTAGCTTCCACTTCGTCATACGATTAGCTGTAATATATCTCGGTTTCGGACAATTGATGTTCTTCTTCAGAAGCATCAGAATCATAATCAGAAACACACAAGTCTTATTAGAGTATAGCATTAAGTTTGATATTTACTACGAAACTAACACACACATGCTCACTGGCTGCATTTATACGTGGAGCCACACACTAGTCTCAGCAGGAATAAACTTGTTTACCGGTACGCAAATAACGCATGCAATATGCGCAATATTGCACAATAAAGTGGCAATATCATGTCATTAGGTCATTTATATTTCTGAAAATAAAACAAAACTAATAAAATACATTCGTCTACGATAATAATCTGCTTCTCGTTCTTCTAATTTGAACCACATAAATCACCGGGTCATATAGACCCAAACATATTGAGTGTAACAGATGCATTAAGAAAACTAATTATAATTTTCTAATATCAATCTAGATACACCGTTATTAGAATAATGAGATAAGTTATGCAGGGGCAACAAAATATTTAAATAAATTAACGAATTATGACCATTAGAAGAACGCGATTGGGTCATATTGACCCGAACACAATAGGAGGGTTAACCTATAAACTTACAACTCAAGAATACTATATAATACAATACCCTTAACTAATCCCAAAAGGTTAATATTTAATTGCCAACCGTGACTTGAGACTTTGTGAACTTATTATTACCCTTAGTTTACTCTCTAAGAATTTCAGACAAGAAATTCTTTAAACAAGTGCTACTTGATACAAGTTTATGATAACCAAAAATGTCATTGTATCTAATATTACGGTATTAGTTTAAGCATGCGAAATGAACAACAATGTGTAATTTATACGATAAAATTATTACCGTCCATAAACTTAACTGTATAATAAAATTCAATTCCTTGGAAACGCAAGCTTTATAAATTTAATAAAACTACATTACTAAATATAACTTACATTTTGAAAAGACTGTTATCTTTTAATGGCATAAGAATACAGTTACGTATATGTGCATTTGAATACATTTCGGTGCTATAAATTTCCTAAAGCCTTTAACGTTTTAAATGTTTGGAAGTTGCTTGCAATGTATAAAAACAAGGCTAAATGTGATTTTTCTTATTTATTGCATAATGAATTGTTTCTGCAGAATCTGAGGAAGTGGTTTGTTTGCTACTCGGGTTACTTCACTATTGAGCCATTTTTGCAGTTTGATTTAATCATTCGTCATAAAAGCACATACGAAAATATACATCAAATCTTAAATACACGTGCTAACCGAGTAAAGCGAATAGGTAATGGGACTGGGTTCATGTCTTAGTGAATGCAAACACTCCAGGTGTTATAGTAAGAAAACTTAAAATGCTAAATTTAGAAAGTAATCAATTTAAATGTTTGCTAATATAAAATAGCATTAACTAAAGGGCTCCTCCTTTACTAGTAAAATGTTAACCTCATTAGAAAATAAAATCTGATAAATACTGCTGAAATAATAGTAAGGTAATAGTAATTGTTGGAAAACGGAAACTGAAAATGTGGATATAATAGCGAAATGTTAACATTTGTATAAGGGTAAGGAATATTCGAGGGGATTTGGAGTATGGGTGGAACGTTTTATTAAAGATATTACAATGGCAACTTAGCAAACCGGAATACACAAATGCACATGGTCACGTACACGTGGGCCCGCACAAATTTACATATAAACCCACGCACGCACACTCACATACATACAGACACACAAACTCACACACGCACGTATTCCTACAGACACGAACGCACACAAACTCACAAACAAGCAAACAGATACAACACACACACTCTTACGGGAGAAACTTACGCTACAATTTGATGACAGATAAGGGCTTCCGCACAGTGGATAGGGATGGGTGTGATATTAATTTGCATGTAGGGTAATTCGTAAAACATGTCACAATAGAGAAAAAGACGTAAATCAAAGTAGGTCAGTTTGTTTATAATCAAAAATACCGGGATCTTGTAAGAATCAAGTTCTGGATAGTATACGGAGTGAATTTGAGTACAAATAATGGTTTTTCCGAAGAGTTGTGGGTATATTTGTAAAGAAATTCAAGATGGCTACGTTGTTCTCGTATCTTTGCGTTAGTTCCCAGGTCCACCTAGCAAGGAGATGCATTGGATTCTCGTTTGTGACAGCTTGATTGTGGTATTGGAGCGAGAATGTAATGTTTTGATAATATGGTAAACTCAAGGTATTTAAGCGAGAGCCTGATAAAGCATAAGGGTGTCGCTCAGAAAAAGAGCTCGAATTAAAGGAGAATCGCGCGTGTAAAGTTTTAAAAATCTTAAAACGGTCAGTGCTGGTTTTTATTTGTGAATATTTAGTACTTCAGTACACATACGCTGACTGCAGAACCCCATACTGGGGATGATGTATTTAAACATTCATGAAGAAAAGGATTTGTTGTGGATTGAAAGGATATACTATAGTTTTTCTTTCAAGAACAGAACCTCCAACATCTGGTTCTTCTTGCTTTTGAAAGATTATGGCACGAAATTGATCTAATCTTGCGTCTGTTAATTTGTTTGGATTGTGTACTCTAACATAATCTCTATAACGAAGAAGATTAGAAACTAGAAACGTTTATGTTAACTAAAAAACAAAACAAAAAATTGTATGGGAAGTGACAGGATCGACGCTGTCAAAAATGCGCGGCAAAAAATAGAATGTGTATTTTTTACACTATAGCGCCTAGTTAAAGGTTAATTCTCCATTAGGTGTTAGCTGTTTCCCGTATCTGTGGTATGCCGTGCATTTGTAGATGGTCTACATTACATAATACTACGATTGATATTATTGACCTAGTGATACTGATGACTAATGTTTGTGTTACCATTTCTTTATGCTTAATTATGAAAGTTTAACCTAATTGTACTGACTTCCATAAAAATTGCAACACCTAGAATTTAATGAACGATTTTATTGAAATTTTTGTCAACAATGTCTTTCATTAGAACAAACGATTAAAATTTGAAAACAAAAGAACAAAAACTAAAAATGTTTTTTTCAATAATGTGTTGCTCCGCCACGATTTGTAATGCACTCATTTAGACGACGTGGTATGATATAAATCAAGTGATCTATAGCTGTCTGTAATATATCAACCCAAGCTTCTTGAATCCGTATCCGGAGATGGTGTAAGTTATCTGGAGGGTGTGGTAAATTACCCAGTCGCCTACCGACCTCATGTTCAATGGGCGACAAAGCAGGCGACCGAGCAGGCCATGGGAGGACGGCAATGTTAGCTTCTTCCAAAAAAACGTGTTGTAGCCCTTGCCGTATGAGGACGCGCATTATCCTGTTGGAAAATGGGATTTTCAAGCCCCTGAAGATATGGAATCGCAACGGGATCCACCGCAATGGCAATATAACCAGCGGCGTTATGTTGCCATCAATGAAGGCCAAGGATGATCTGTTACCGTAACATATTGCACCCCATACTATCACTCCTTGTGTGAGGGCTGTGTTGCGTTCCACAAAAAGATGTTGGATTTTTACGTTCTCTACGCATCCGTCTGAGCTTGCTACGACCATCGTGGGCCCACAAGCAAAATCGGGACTCGTCACCAAACAAAATTCGATGCTACTCTTACGCCCAATTCGCTCATTCGTTGCTCCATTCTAGTCTGCGTATATGGTGAAGTGGTGTAAGAGGAAGACATAAAAATGGACGATATGAACGCAGCCTATAAGACCTTATCCGGCGATAAACAGATGACATTGACATTCTGGGTCCTACACCTCTCATCTAATCATCTTCAATCGATCGAGTTGTTGAAATTCTGTCTCTTATGGCCAAAAGTTTTAAGCGACGTTTTTCGCGATCTGTAGTCTTGCAGGGACGTCCAGATCCAGGGCGACCCTATTCCACCCCTACCTCGGACCATTTCTACCAACATCCTAATACCGTTGTAACATTTCGGTTTACACGACGAGCAATTTCTCTTAGCGAAAGTCAGGCCTCTCTCATGTCAATGACACAGACACGTTCAAAATCAGTCAATTAGGAAAAATGTTGAGCTTGACGTACCCATTGTTCCCAAGTTCAGAACGAAACTGTGAACAAGCAATTTGCAAAATTGACAGTTAATTACACACTGATTGGTTTATTTCTTCAAATTTATTGTTACTAACTGCAAAGGAAAAAACAAAAAAAAAACTACTAGCTAGATTTTATTTAAATTTTAATCGCTTGTTTGTTCTGATGAAAGACATCGTTGATGAAAATTTCAATAAAATCGTTCAAAAAATTCTAGGTGTTGCATTTTTATGGAAGTCAGTACATAATCATGATTGCAAAATACAGGTCCTGTCCGATTTGAGATTGAGCAGAAACCTATAAAATTTAAAAATAATTATTTCTTATCTTCATGTTTATTTAAACTCATGATTATTTATTTTTTGTGTATATTTACTAACATTACGTAATAGTGTAAATTTAGGATCATGTTACATAAATAAATAATATTGTTATTAACCGCATGCTATTTATGATACTTCCTTAAAATCTGCGCCGAGAGGCCCTGGCGCCGAGTTGCACTGGCGCCGAAGTGGCCGGCGCCTCGGCGCCGAGTTGGCGGTGCCGAGTCGGCGGCGCCAAATCTGCGGTGCCGAGTTGTACCAGACCGGGTAGGTAAGTATTACATAAAACGAAGGTTACATTAATTACCCCTTTTGGTGTAGACGGCACATTAAAATGGTATGGACTGTTTTCCGTAGTCGATCGAAAGGATCAGAGGCTAACAAAGAAACAAACAAAATACACCCACGTACCACACAAAATTAAACAACTCCGAACGCGTTTCGATAGCTACACTATCATTATCAGCGGTCGACTAGGGAGAACTAAAGAAAATTTGTGACATATATACCATCAGCGAGTAACGCTTCGTTGCTTATCTGGTGAAAGTGAAAGTGAAGGTTATGACAGTTTGATGAGTTCTGAGTAGCCTAAAGGTCCGTGATCATCGTTATTCATTAGAATTTGTTTGTTTTTCAAGATCTCTAAACTTTCATAACAATCAAGTTCGTGCTTATTACTAACATGTTTGATTAATGATACCTTATCTACCAATGACTTGTTAAATATGCGTAGGGCTACGGCAGACTTGTCCCAACGTTTGTATTTTATATTAGCTAAATGTTCTTTAATGCGAATTTTGATAGGTCGTTTAGTTTGCTCCACATATATTTGTTCACAATTTTTACAATTAATTTTATAAATTCCCGACTTATTCTGTTTATCCACTTTACCTTTTGGATTGCCTAAAAGAGTTTGCAAAGTATTATCTGACGTAGTGAATGTTTTGAAATTAATTTTAGAAAAGATTTTAGATAGACTTTTTGTATAATCAGGATAGTTTGGTAACTTTACATACTTTGTTTCTATTTGTTCTCTAGCGTTACCTAATATAGTTACCTTATTAACCATCATCCTATGTGTTTTTTTTCCTAACCATATACATAACTACTTCATCTGAAAACCAATTCCATGCAGGAATTCCTTTAGTAGTGTGCAATTCTTTATTATAATTTTGAACTGAAAAAGGATAGTTAAGGAATCTATGAACCAAAAAGTTAAAAGCCGCGAGTTTATGCTGTCTACAGTGATTTGAGTAATTGGTTATGAATCTTTTAGTGCTAGTTTCCTTACGATACATATATGTATCTAGTTTACTACCTTTTCTTGTTACCAGAGTATCAAGGAACGTGAGACCGTCATTTGTCTCTATCTCATAGGTAAATTTGATTGTCGGAAATTTCGAATTTAAAGTTTATACAAAGTTCTCAACACTACAAATTTTAGTATTAAGGCTGGCAAACACTTCCTCCATGTATCTAATCCAAACTGTAGGAAAGTAAGGCAAATCGCGTTTTAAGTCTGTCTCAAATTTACCCATGAACAGATTGGCTATAAACGGAGATAAGCTATTGCCCATTGTCGTACCATGTTCTTGCTGGAAAAATTCATGGTTAGATTTGAAAAAGGTTTGTTTCATACACAAATCTGTTAATTTAAGAAAATCTTCTACTTCTCTATCTTCCAAATGGTTTTTTTTTTAAACATCTTCTAGATAAACTAAGGTTTGTTCTATTGGAATGCTCGGAAACAGTGAACAAACGTCGAATGAGACTAAAATTTCATCTTCTGCAAGTTCAATGCTTTAATTTTATCAATAAATTCATACAAATTTGCCACACTGGAGTTGGGCTGTTGGTAGGAGAGGTGATGAAATTTACTAGATAACCATTTGGACAGCAGATAAGTAGGTGAATTAATACCAGAAACAATGGGTCGCATAGCATTACCTGGTTTATGAATCTTAGGCAAGCAATACATTCTAGGTAGCACCGGATTGGATACCGCTAGTCGAAACCTAAGAGAGTCATCCACAACTCTTTTGCATGCTAATAAAACCTTCCTAGTTGAAGTAATCATTTTAGGAAGAGGATCTTTGGTAATTACTGAATAAGGTCCTGAATGATTTCCCCCGTTTTGAATTTATAGTAAAGCAACAGTCTCCACTCAACGTCAATCAGCTGAGCGTTAGTGGAGTCAAACAATCGATCCACATAACGTAATATGTTTCCTAGAGCTGACAATTGCTCTCGAATTCGATGTGAAAATGCATTTTCCGGTAAGATGAAAATATTGGATAACAAATAATTATCAAAATCATATCTTTTTTCAATTTCAGAACAAATAATACTGTAAAACTGTTGACATCTGTCATAAAAATCATCTAATAAGTCAGGATTTTCAGGAAACACCGGTTTTTTATTTTCATTGAAAATTTCCATTCTCAAACACAACTGATTTTTTGGTAAAAACCTACTTCTATATTTATGATCAATTGCACTCAAGCTAGAAGATATTACAAACTGCCGTTGCATATAACACAGTAACAGATCCCTATAACAATTTGTCATCGCATTATTTAAATTAAAAGTTATTGTTTTGTCGGACTGAAAATATTGATTAAGAGCATTAATTTTTGGTAAGCCATGATTAAGAAACATAAAATTAACTTGTCAAATGGATCATTTAAACTTTTATGAATATGTGCAACAGATAGCAGACGTTCATCTAGCCATTTGGATTTAAAAAAAAGTTGAAGCGCTGTCCACTGCTGTAAAATTCGTTTAACTATTTCAACAGACGCGATGGTTGTCATCATCGCGTCTGTGAAATATGGAGCATTTTATGAACGTCGACTTCAGCGAAAATTTAAAATTCCTCAAACTCACTTTGTCGTTTACTGCTTGACTGAAAAAAAACACGTTTAGAGATTTAATTTATTTCCGGAAAGATATTCTTACTTTAAAGTAATATATATATATATATATATATATATATATATATATATATATATATATATATATATATATATATAATATATATAAGAGAGAGAGAGAGAGAGAGAGAATGAGAGAGAGCGGGAGAAGAGGGGGAGATATAGATGATATGTTTGAGTGTTAAATATGATTGTTATAAAGAAATAACTTCATAATAAAAATTATAATAAACATAGAGTTTTTGTGATGGAATTAGTTAACCATATATCCAAGATCGCAAGTTATATAAATTCATAATAACATATAACTGAGTACATAGGTGATTATACAGCATATTGTGAGTTACATGATGCAAGTTTTATAGTTATTGCATTTTAATCATTGGTGTACAAGAGAATTTTCACATTAGTAGTATCCGATCACCATCCGGAAGATATAAATTATGTATTTACGGACAGATATCCGCATGCGCTCAATGTGTCGTTTAATTACTCATAATACGAGATGTTTGAATAAAACAATTTAAGTTGAATTTAATTTAATTTCAAGACAGTAATTGAGGTATCTTAAAAAAAAATTTATGAGTGTTTTATTTAACATCATCATAAAACTAATTCTTTGAACCCTATCCCCTGGGTTGCTAGCCGAGGCAATATTCAATTATTATATATATATATATATATATATATATATATATATATATATATATATATATATATATATATATATATTTACGTTTCTGGAATAGATGTGCCCCTAGTCAACTCTTCTTCATACGCTATGAACCCAATTCATTTTCGGTACAAGCTCTTGGAATCGAGCATCAGTAGGCTTGATCTCAATCAGGCGACTGGCCCAGACGGTGTCCCAGCTATTGTCTTAAAGAAATGTTCCACCGAACTAGTATCAATCCTATCTAAGCTCTATACGATCTCTATGTCTTCTGGGGAATTCCCTTCATCATGGAAGTTAGCAAATGTTCAACCTATTCCTAAAAAAGGGGATAAGACCTATCCCTCAAACTACCGACCAATTGCCATTACTTCCATTTTGTCTAAAATCATCGAAAAAGCCATCAATCGGCAACTGATCACGTTTCTTGAAACTAACAAACTCCTTAGTGACCACCAATATGGGTTTAGGGAAAGTCGTTCAACAGGCGATCTTTTTTCATATGTGACCCAAGTTTGGAACAATGCAGTAGAGCAGTCCGGTGAAACAGTTGTAGTCGCTTTAGATGTCTCAAAAGCATTTGACCAAGTTTGGCATAAGTGTTTACTTGGCAAACTCACCTCGTTTGGGTTACATGATACGCTCATCAACTGGATTTCTAGTTTCCTTGATAAAAGACGAATACGTGTCGTAGTTGATGCCTTTTTTTCAAAAGAAGTTAGCATTAACGCGAGCGTACCACAGGGATCCGTTATAGCGACTACGCTTTTTCTGCTGTACATAAATGACCTTATTTCTTCAACTATAGAACTCTTCACTGTAGTTCATCTCAGTCTACTCATAGTGGTAATCCACATTCTATGTCAAATCAAGAAATTAAAGCTGAAATGGCAAATTCAATCAACAAAGACATTCAACGTATTCTCGAATGGGGAAGCAATAATCTACTTAAATTTAATGCTAACAAAACTTAGTGTTGCCTGGTGTCCGCCAAAAAAGATCGATCATTTCCTGTTGTAAGTACGAATGGCTCAGTTCTTAAGTTTTCAGACTCTATTACTCTGTTGGGTATGACTGTATCTTCAAATCTCGCATGGATTGACTATCTTCTGCCAGCTACCAAAACAACTGTTCGTAAAATAGGCTTTTTGTACAGATCTAAGCAGTACTTTACCTCTCGACAACTAATTCTGCTGTATAAGTCCCAAATTCGGCCTCATCTGGAATATAATTCTCATCTCTGGGTTAGTGCTCCCCAATACGCTCTCGATATCGTTGATCGTATTCAAAAGAGATCGATTAGGCTTATAAATGACCCGTCCGTAACTTCTCACATACAGTCCCTTGGGCATAGAAGGATAGTTTCAGTTCTTTCTTTGTATTATCGTTATTACAACGGCTATTGTGCTGATATAAATCTGTGAGATAAATCTCTGAATCTAGAAGAAACAGAATTGAATTCGCCCATCATCACGTTGCAGCCGTCAGATCCAAATCCAACTATATTTTTAATCGGAATTTTGTATTTATAAAATGTATCGATTATTTGTTCAAACAAATGTTTAGCTGTTACTTGTGTGTGTATTTCTTTTGTCGCATTATAAACGGCAGTTAATTCCCAAAGAGAAGACTCGATTTTCTCCATGTCGTAAAATCTGTAGATTCGTCAGTTAAAATACTGAATTTAGCTTCTTCTTATACGCTCGATGTCATTTTTATGGCTTGAGCTGATTACATTTATAATTGCCCGTGTTCTTGATCGACGTATTGTCAAATACCTTGCAATTTTTGGATCAGGAAATATTTTTGTCAGTAGCAGATACAGATGGTCTATGGTCAAAAACGAAATATTATGTTCTGCTTCTAACCCGCTAAGTTTAATTTCTACTGCTTTAACATTTTCTTCGTGAGTTGATGAACTTGTACTATCGGTCTGCATAATTCTTATTAAAATATTCGTGTCCGATGTTGCTCTACTTTTAAGTTTACTTTGATGTTTGAGCGAATTATGATGGTTTTTTAATCGTAGATAATTATTTCACAAATTCAGTATCACATAACAAACACTTTCCTTTAAATTTATTGTCTTCCGCAGGTCGAAGCCAAGTTTTAAATTCTTGTAATTCAACCCATGTTTTTTTAAACTTCTGTAAAAACAAACATAATTTTTATTATTATTAAAAAAAAAGTTTACCTGTATTCTGTGGCTACATTTAAATTTTTTCGGTTGATTGGATCCCTTTAATCACTATTTGACATTTTTTAGCTTCAACTGCAAACTCTACTATAACGTCTATAACACACTCGGTAAAAATGACGTAAACGTAACCGACGGGTATACTGATATGTATAGACTTCCTTTCAGGGAAGAACAGTCAATTAAAAGTAATTTACAAAGTGATTTCTTGATATCAGTTGTATATTGTGTTCTAAGACCGGCCGATCGGGGTAATTGGATACAGGAAACGAGAGAAGGCGCCGCTCGACAAAAAACGTTGTCAGCAATTTCGATCGCGGAGAACTAAAATTTAAAAGGTGGCATACATTATACAATAATTAACATAATAATCAACATCTCAACAACTATAAGAAATTTTAAATAAATTAGGAGTCATTTGAAATATAATATTAACCCGTAACTAGTGAGTGCATCATTTCAATAAACAGACCAAGTTTAATTAGACTGCACAATGTATTGCTAAAGTTTCGATCTCTTTTAACACTGAAATTATCTTTGGACGAATTAAACTAATTGTTGCTAAATCAGGTCTACAATTAAGTTTCCAAATTCGATTACCACTCATTAGTCCCAGATCGAAAGCGTAGTTTTTGAGAGTTGTATTTTTGTGTAATACTGTGTTTTGTCAGGACGGCGGGTGGGTGGGAATGAGCGGTAGCAACCCTTTGGACTCCGTCTTTAACAAGGATTATAAAAAATATAATTATAAAAATATTTAGATTATTTTTAAATTACCGTACAATTGTGTACGGTAATGCTACTAGGACCGTATACCGCACTTTAGTTGAAAATACCGTACAGGTATGGTAATTACCGTACGGTTGGCAACGCTGTGTCTGGGTAAATATCCGCAATTTTGTTTTTAATTTGCTATTTCCATTTAATTCATAATTTCCTTTTACCACTTTGTTAGTATCATCCGCTATGTGGCTTTGTTACCAAATTATACCTACGAGAAGTTTAACACTTCTTGAAATGTCATGGGATTTCAGTTTGAAAAAGCAGTACGTCTTACAAATTATAGAACTCGTAAATTCGATTCCACGCAAAAGCAGTAAATTGCTCTATTATCTAAGAGCTTAAATTCCATTCAACGCCGTTATTTGTCCCTAGACGTGTTAATAGTAGAAATTGCAAACGAAATTTCTCAAGTGCACTAAACCATTTACTGGTATTGTTTCATGAATATGATATAAATGGTAGTTTATGACACGAATATAATCAAATAAATAGTATGCGTCCGTATCAAGATGGAATCCGAGAAGGGTTTATTAAATTTTGGACCTTCTATTTATCTTTAATTAACATAGCTGTTGGCTAACATTTGTGCGGTCAATTTAGTCATATTTGTAGAAATGGTATTTAAATGCACGCGATTGAGCAGTAGGTATATATAATCACTTTACGGTCCTTTTATGCATTGTTTCACAATCTGTACGTTATCAATGATTTTCGACGTATTAAATGACACTTGGGTATTGAGAAACTAATTAGACATTCAATAATATCAACAGTTAACAATTTGATCAAGCATACTGAGTAGAGATACACTAAAAGGCAATCATCTACACCTAAATTTGCAAAAAAATATGTTTAAGGCAACCAAGTTGATTCATTTTTCAATTAATAGTGGACCTAAAATTTACATTACTTTTATTTTATGTAATTTCTTTTATTTAACTTAAGACGATGATGTACAAATAACAAGTGAAAAAAATAACCGTATACACTGTACACATGTATGATCTATAACATTTTAAAAACGTACTTTGATGAAAGATTTGCGAAACTAATATGTATATTTTATATTCCTTACTACTAGTTCCAAAACGTTTACTTTCCTTAATTCCGCTCTTTGTATTTTATTTCCTTGTTCCTTAGGAGATGTTATTTTTTTTTGTAGATTAAAAAGAACAAGATGTTATTATCATTGAATATCAGTATTTTATTACTTTGTTAAAGTTTTTATTTAGTAAATTCAATTCACTTTACGCATCGCTTATACATATATTTATTTAACTTTATACTTTGGGATTTTGAACGAAGCAATTATTTTATTGGTATAAGTATGACCGAACCATTACGTAATTGTTAATTTTTATTTGCTGTATGCAACTGTAATAGATAACTATAGAAATTGGTTTAGTGAACGAACAGAACCTCAATTTAATAATCATTAATTGTATTTTATTTAAAATTAACTTTTAAAGTACATACAGTAAAAGATTAACTCGAGTGGGACTTGCGAATTGCGGGCTCACATGACATTCACAAAAAGTTGACTATGATCCTTCATTCTGTGTATAATAATTATAATACATCGTAACTAGGGAAGTACATACGATAGCTCAGATGGAAGAGCCCCACTCTAGCAAAGTGGAGGTCTTGGGTTCAAGTCCCACTCGAGTTAATCTTTTACTGCATGTACTTTAAAAGTTAATTTTAAATAAAGTACAATTAATGATTATTAAATTGAATATATAAATATATATATATATATATATATATATATATATATATATTACTCTATTAAGTGCTTGGTTTAGATCACATAATTTTATTTTTTTAAATCACACTATATATATTTTTGCATTTTTGTATTGCTTATTTTTTTCTCAATACATACGTATAAAATTTTTATAGGGTTTTATAAAAAAAATTAGAGACAAATGCCATCGAAAGTTTTTCAATTTTATTATACGATTAGAAGAATCAAACAAAACCGTAGGCAGCGTACGTCAACAAAATCGCATCGTAATTGCTTTTTCGTTTATTGCAATTGACAATCAGATAAAATTTTAATTTGATTTCAATCGAAATAATTGTTTAAAATGAATAACAGTGAATTAGTTGACCTGTTGTTAATTTTCGGTGAATGTAAACGTAATTCTCGACGAGCGGTAGAATTATACGCACAAAGATATCCCAATAGATACCATACTTCCGAAAGTTACATACGAAAAATTGAACAATCGCTTAGAATGCGTGGAACATTACCAGGAGTAAATTATCAGAATTTAGAACAACAAAGAAATGTTTTGACCGAAGATATTGAAGTACAAATATTGGGTTATTTTAGAGTAAATCCAAGGTCATCTATTAGACATGTAGCGCAAGAAGTAGGTGTATTAGTTGGCTCAATTCACAGGATATTAAAAAAATTCAAAATGCTGCCGTATAAAGTCGATTTGGTTCAACACTTGCGGCCTCAAGACTCTGATCGGAGATTAGCTTTGATTGCATGGATAGTTGAGCAATGTGATCACAATCCATTATTTTTAGATCATATTTTATGGACAGATGAATCCCAGTTTACAAATAATGGAGTTATTAATAAACAAAACAATCGTTATCGGTCTGACGAAATTCCTCATTGGTCAATGGAAACTAACCATCAAACCGTATGGGGTACTAGTGTTTGGTGAGGTTTAATTGGAAACCAATTACTAGAGCCTTATTTCTAAACCAAGCACTTAATAGAGTATTTGTAAATGAATAAAAAACTATTTAAACACTTTCTTGTGAAACGCAATACAAAAGAGTTATTGAGTGCGTCCGATTATATTGAACGCATTATATATATATATATATATATATATATATATATATATATATATATATATATATATATATATATATATATATATATATATATATATATATATATTTATATGATATTGATCTGTAGGTTTTCGCGGCTGCTGGTTTCTCGGATGTTGATCCGCGTAGCTCTTCTGGTCTACAAAGGACCGTTTGCCGCTTTCATTAGTTTCACTGCTTTCTCTGCTTTCACTGCTTTCACTACTTTCACTACTTTCAGTGCTTTCACTGCTTTCGCTGATTTCACTACCTTCACTATTTGCTTCCCTGTTTTCACTTCTTTTGTTAATCCTATTTTAGGTGTTGTGGATTTTAGTTGTCTAGGGATTAATAATGTTTTCCATATTGATGGTAGTCTCAGATCTTCGTCTCTTGTGTTGAGATTGTGTGGGTGTTTCTCAATCTCTATGGCTTCTCTGATAATTCTAGCTGTAAAGTGCTCGATGCTTGCCAAAGTTTTTGCGTCCTTAAATTTAATTTTGTGTCCTGTTGTGGTTACGTGTTGGTCCAAGGGTGATGTCGCTTGAAATTTATTAACCGCGTTTTTGTGGTCTTCTATCCTTGCGCTGATTTTTCTGTTGGTCTGTCTAATACACGATATCCGGCGACCTCCACATGGAATCTCGTACACTCCTTGACTCTCCAACGAGATCTTGCCCTTAAGATGTCTTTGTCTTCTCTACTTGAAGGCCTCAAATTTCTTTGTATGTCGTGGTGGTGGAATCCATTTCTAATCAAAGTCTCTCCTATTTTTGTTATCTCTTCTTTGATGTTGTCGGCTAATTTCTTCGATCGATTGATCAGCGTCTTGAGGACATATTTGGGTTGGCTTGGATGATGATGCGATTTGGCGTTGATGTATCTGTCTGTGAGCGTAGGTTTCTTATAGACCGTGTGGCCTAGGCGTCCGTCTTCATTCTTCTTAACTAATACGTCCAGAAACAGTAACTGATCATTTTGTTCTACTTCCATTGCGAACTTAATGTTTGTGTGCACGTTGTTGAGTTGTTCCAAAAACACCCTGAGTTTTTCCTGTCTATGGCTCCAGATGGTAAATGTATCATCTATGTATCTCAACCATAGCGTCGGTTTATGTGCTGCTTTCTCTTCAAACTCTTACATGAATAGTTTTGCAGTGACTGGAGATAAAGGTTTATGTCTCCTTTGGATGGTCTCAAGTACCTCGTCGACTGGTATATTTGTGAATAGTGATACTATACCGAAGCTGACTAGGAGCTCCTCTGTTTTAATCGTGTGCTGTTGCAAAATCCCAGTGAAATGGTCTGCGTTTTTACGTAAGATGTAGCCTTGTTAGCGAGTGGTTGTAGTGACTTCGAAAGGTACTTAGGTAGCGCTTGTAGCGGTGGTCCAACAGAACTAACAATCGGCCGTAGTGGGGCACCGTCCTTGTGTATTTTACGCAGTCCGTACATCTTCGGTCATATAGACAACTTTTCTCTCGGTATCAGTGTTTTCTGGGTTTCTTCACCAATTTGTGAATCCATAACTTTCTTCTTCGTTGCTTTTTCCCGGTACGTCGTAGGATCCGTGGCTATCGGTTGGTATGCTGCAACATCCAGCAACGCTGTCATCTTCAGGTTGTAGTATTCATTGTTCATTACTACTGTCACGTTTCCTTTGTCCGCCGGTAAGATTATAGTGTCCTGGTTACATCGCAAGGCCCGCAGGGCTGCATACTCTTCGTGAGATAAGTTCCTCTTCGGAGCTTGTATTGTTCTAAGCACGTGTGAAACCTGTTGACGTATTACTTCGGCTGTAGTGTTGTCGAGTCTGGTTATAGCTGCTTCTATTCCACATATTATTTCTAAGTTGAGTATATGTACTGGTGCTACTGCGAAGCTTAAACACTTTGCTAGTACATATTGTTCTAAGCTGCTTAATGCGCAGTTCGATAGTTGAAGATGTAAGCACCGCAAATCCCTCTTGTTCTTATCCAACATGCGTCTGGTATCATGGATAGATTCCCGTACCAGTGCGAAGCTGATATGGCCATTGCATGATGGTTATTCTTTTGGAATTTTATCTCCATACACTTCGGAATGATCTCATCTCTGCAGAGTTGGAGAAGAGTTAGATCGCAGAGTAACATGGTACTCTTTGATTTAAACTTTTTGTAGTTTCTCGTTCGTTAAAAAATATTTTCTTAAATTCTCATTTATAAAGTCAACATCCTCCGATCCCGCACTAGTGAATCGCCCTGTATGTGTATGTATGTATACGGGAATATTGGGTTGAGACACTTCAGAATTTCCGGCATGCTTCATAAAAATCCAAAATACTTAGAATGTTCATTAATTAGTGCAAATCGTTCTTGAAGTGAGTTAATGGTCATATCTAAAATAGCGAAATAAAAATTCCGCTTAAAATTATTTTTTGGATCACTTTCCACTTAATTTTCATGTTCAAAATCAAAATTGACCATTTCCTTGGACGTTTCCGGTAAACAAAATGCGGCATCTCTTTCATGAAGATCAGTAATTTTTATAGTTTCCTGAACAAATTCTTCAAAACTTCATCTGTTCGTTTTCGCTTGAAATACCCTACTATTGTATTCAATAGTTCCAAGCACTCCCAATACTATTTGATATTTTTTGAAACAGCTTACTTACTATATTAATGTGCAACAGAGTCTCATACCACGTTACTGTAGAACATATTAGTTTAAGAGATTCTATTATTTTTCCTGGTGATGGGTTTTAATGTCTTCGTCGTTGCCATCAGTAGTAATGGGGCACTAGACGCCATCTTGGATTTTGACGTCACTTCCGGTTTTACACACCCACGTGGGGGACCGGTTTTTCCACCCTTATTTTTTACTCGCTTACGTGTAGGACGTGTTTTTCACCCCTATTTTTGCACATCCACGTGTGAGACCGCATTTTCAACCCTTATTTTGATATATCCTCGTTAGAGACCGTATCCTTTCATTTCGAAGGCCCTTTTCAACCCTAATTATTTTTTACTTGCGCACGTGCGAGACCGTGTTTTCAACCCTTATTTTTTACACACTCACGTGTGAGACCGTATTTTGAAACCTTTCTTTTTCATCCCTAATTAAAGTTTTTGATTTTTAATGGCATACGTGAAGGACCGTATTTATTATCCTTATTTTGAGATGGTGATCTTTTAATTATTTTTATTAATTAATTATCCTAGGGAAATTCTTAATCTGATAGCTTTAAGATGATTATGATCTTTAATTATTTTTATTAATTAATTATTTTTAGCCCCTGGGAAATGATGTAAAAGATAGTTTATTTAATTTTGTGTTTTACTATTAACATTTATTAGAACTTGTTTATCAGATATTATTTAAAGAATTGATTAGATAATAATAATCACGTACACATTGACTGTATTTCCCGATTTTATTTTATTAACGTATTTTTTTTTTGATCAAATGAGATTATTACATGTATTTTAATGCCTATCTACAGGCTGTATTTAGGGTGGGGCTGGCCTAGGGTTAATCTTAGGGTTATTTTGTGGTATTAAGGTCCTTTTGGCTATATTAAGAACAGTGACCCTGGAGGTTAGGCAAATGCACACGCATACAATGTTGGAAATTGCATAATTAATAAGATATTATTATTAAAATTATCGACCCTATTGCTTTAAAATGGCCACATGCTATTGGATGATCTTTTACCTAAAACGTTGTATTTCTAATAAGGAGGTTCTTGTGCGACACGTGTAGGGCTTCGCAATGTTCTCAGGCCTTCGCCTCCTGGCTGGAGATGGTGTGGGAACCTAACCTTATAAGACAAGTGTAGAGCTTAGCTCCTATCGTGGCCCCCTTGATGCAATTGTATGTTGTTCTAACTTAATCTTACAGCTGTAGGCCTTCGACCCGTCATACAAAATTGTATTCTAATAAGGAGGTTCTTGTAAGGTAGGACTTGTATCAGGGTCGGAGCCCTGGCCCCTTGAGTAAAAATTGATTTTAGCGCCATCTAGTGGCGTATAGACTAATGAACATTTTCTGAAGATGATAATGCACACCTCTCTCTTGCTCTATCTTATTTCTTCCTCTCCCCTCTCTCTTTCTCACACACGCACAAACAAATCAATTAATTAATCAATCTCAAACAAATCACGTTCGATCATCAGATAAAACTCAATCAATCAGACGAAATTATGTCTTACAGTCTGCGGAAATCAGATTACAGATCAAACTGAATGCATTAAAGTCTAATTAAATATGACGTGAAATAATAAATAATTTCTACCCTAATGCAATGATGCTTTATGTATAGGCAGATCCTCTAAACAGTCACCACCTGTACATTAGGAACATCATATCTGATTTATTTGCATGTTTAATTACATACAGACAAAACTATTTCATTGTAACGTGTTCATTAACAGCTGTAAAGCCCATTAAAAAGTAATAATTACTTATATATAACATAGAGTTAAATTAAAATTAACATGTTTTAAGAATATCAAACTGATATAATGGAAATAAAAGGCAAAAGGTTTAATGGTTTATTATTATATACAATAACTATAAGTTTAAAATCCGTGCACCTGCTATTTTGTAGAGCTGATCTTATGACGTTAACCTGTGTAATAATATATTTAGAAATCTTTATCGGCATTTTGTTAGCAATATCAGGTAAAAAATATATATATATATATATATATATATATATATATATATATATATATATATATATATATATATATATATATATATATTAAAAATAATACGCTTACCTTTAGAAGTTTTTCCTTCCAGGCTACCATATGTTAAACTGAGATTTTTTATACAACGTGTCTCACTAAAACATACCTTGTGAATGGATGAATATAAACACTCGATTACATACCTGTCATTAACTATTTTAGAAAGTAATACAGAAAAACCCTGAATTCGTATTCAACAAAACATGTACCTACAAAAAATTTACATTCAAAACACAAATATTTTAAAAATTTTGCTAACTCGGAAATTACTTTTTAAATAATTGAAACAGTGATTACACATTAAATACTTAAAATATATAACTTTTATACTACATCTATTATTACATAGAGATGGGATTATTCTTAAATTTAATTGATCTCGATAGAGCTCTGGAAATACTACAACCATTCGAAATCTTGCTTCTTCTTCACTCGATATCAAAAAGCTATACTAGTGGTACATTAATTAAGCATAATACCGGATACAGCTACAGTGCTAACGATTATTGATGTTTTTTTTTCTGCATGCATGAGATTTCTTGAATGAGACAGCCTCGCAGGTATTTTTTAAGAAAAACTATACACATCTCATGAGATCAAACGAGATTTTTTGAGATACAATCTCCTCATCGTCTGCACCTTGAACGATTATATTATAACCTGTAAAAGTAGCTAATAACCCTAATAGTTTATCAGACATTGTTACATGGACACGAGGTTTACCCTAAATTAACTGGTTTCAACGCTGCTCTGGGAATGCTGCACACACTTAAAATCTGTAAGTTCGCTCGCAGAAGTTGTACCGTATTCATTTCCTTCAATTTTATCTGCAATCAGCGTCGAGACTAGTATGTTTTCTAATACATAAACAGAATCTTCAATACTGTGATGCGTGTAGTAGCAGCAAAACACATTAGCTAGTTAGTTTCACCTCTATATTATCTTACATGCAAGCCTGACCTTATCATAAATACACCTTTCAAAAAAAGCTAATTAAGCATAACCCAACGGACTGGGCATAGCAGGCAGCGTTTCCAATTATATCTTTTTAGCCACCACAATAGTGCCTACAACTACATAAATCGACTAGCACTGCTTTAGCATGAGGATCAAATGAAAAAACACACATGCACGCACGCACGCACGTACACACGTACGCATGCACCCAAGCTATCACTGCTCTAGCACGAGGATCAAACGAAAAACACGTATGCACGCACGCACGCACGTACACAAGCACGAAAACTAGCACGCTCCCACGTACACACCCACGCATGCACGCACGTAAGCTCGCACGTACGCACGCATGCTCGCATGCACGCTCGCACGTAAGCTCGCACGTTCGCATGCACGCTCGCACGCACGCTCGCACGCACGCACGAGCGCATGCTAGCTCGCACGTACGCTTGCACGCACGCACGCATGCTTGCACGCACGCTTTTACGTACGCACGCTCGCACGTGCGCACGCTCGCATGTACGTACGCTCACACGTAAGCACGCCCGCACGCACGTACGTACGTTCGTAAACTTGCAAACATGAATCAAGACGGTAGAGCACTGTTAGGAAAAAAACAGGTTTATTAACAAAATTGAAGGAAAGCTTAACGTTTGAATACATATTATTATTATTATTATAAACAAAAATACATCATTATCATTTAATAACATGCTTTATCGGTTTTCTTTTTCTTCTTGAACTGTGAGTCGTCGTCATCATCATCATGATTTGAGATTTGCCTCCCTTGCACTTTAAAGAGAAACACACGAGAAACAGTACGCAGCTAACCTTTGGTCTTGTGCGCAACGTACTCGTCAATGTTCGTAGAATCGGTTATCTTCGGATGTCTGAGTGTTGACCTAACCAACTCTAACATGGCCCCTAGGCATGTTTATAAATCTAAACGTCTCTTTTTATGGTCGATGTATTTTCTCCTAAGACGGCGTCTTAGGAGATGGCGCTAAAATCAATTTTTACTCAAGGGGGCCAGGGCGCCGACCCTGATACAAGTCCTACCTTACAAGAACCTCCTTATTAGAATACAATTTTGTATGACGGGTCGAAGGCCTACAGCTGTAATATTAAGTTAGGACAACATACAATTGCATCAAGGGGGCCACGATAGGAGCTAAGCTCTACACTTGTCTTATAAGGTTAGGTTCCCATACCAACTCCAGCCAGGGGGCGAAGGCCTGAGAACAAGTTGCGAAGCCCTACACGTGTCGCACAAGAACCTCCTTATTAGAAATACAACGTTTTAGGTAAAAGATCATCCAATGGCATGTGGCCATTTTAAAGCAATAGGGTCAATAATTTTAATAATAATATCTTATTAATTATGCAATTTCCAACATTGTATGCGTGTGCATTTGCCTAACCTCCAGGGGCACTGTTCTTAATATAGCCAGAAGGACCTAATACCACCAAATAACCCTAAGATTAACCCTAGACCAGCCCCACCCTAAATACAGCCTGCAGATAGGCATTAAAATAAATGTAATAACAATCTCATTTGATCAAAAAAAAAATACGCTAATAAAATAAAATGGGGAAATACAGTCAATGTGTACGTGATTATTATTATCTAATCAATTCTTTAAATAATATCTGATAAACAAGTTCTAATAAATGCTAATAGTAAAACACAAAATTAAATAAACTATCTTTTACATCATTTCCCAGGGGCTAAAACTAATTAATTAATAAAAATAATTAAAGATCATAATCATCTTAAAGCTATCAGAATAAGAATTTCCCTACGATAATTAATTAATAAAAATAATTAAAAGATCACCATCTCAAAATAAGGGTAATAAATACGGTCCTTCACGTATGCCATTAAAAATCAAAAACTTTAATTAGGGATGAAAAAGAAAGGTTTCAAAATACGGTCTCACACGTGAGTGTGTAAAAAATAAGGGTTGAAAACACGGTCTCGCACGTGCGCAAGTAAAAAATAATTAGGGTTGAAAAGGGCCTTCGAAAAGAAAGGATACGGTCTCACACGAGGATATATAAAAATAAGGGCTGCAAATGCGGTCTCACACGTGGATGTGCAAAAATAGGGGTGAAAAAACACGTCCTACACGTAAGCGAGTAAAAAATAAGGGTGGAAAAACCGGTCCCCCACGTGGGTGTGTAAAACCGGAAGTGACGTCAAAATCCAAGATGGCGTCTAGTGCCCCATTACTACTACTGCCATCTCACTTCGTCATTAATGCGTTACATATTTTTTTTTAAATCGTGCCTCAAGAGTCGTATCAAATCTCCCTCGTGTGCCGGATAATGGTTTTAATATGAAGTTATGGTTATGTTTCGTCAAACTATCCCAATGTTGAGTTGAATATGCAAAGAATACGTAACATTCCTGAAGTATACCACAAAAAAATCTACAATTTCGAAGTTTATATTAGCTGCATCATTTACGACCAAATTTAAACTGTGCTCATTGTGATCCTATTTCATGTTTTCCCCTTTGTCATAACCCTGAGCACGAATATCTCTTGAATCTAATTTAGAGACTTTAAATGTTTATGAAGCTTTTGAAATAGGTTTTCGGATGCAAAACCCAAGGAGCTGCTTACGAATTTCTACAGTATACAGTACTACACCTGTTAACTGTTCCTGTGGCCCTTTGTCTGCTGTGCAGTAAATTTAGTTTATGCTTTTTTATTTCGTTTCCTTGCAAGGCTATATTCTCATTTTGAATATTGTCACCTGAATATGCAGGAATGTATTTGTTCATTTCTTTAGGTGTTTGAATACTACGAATGTGTTCCTATAACGTTGCATGAAAATCTGATTTCTCTTGCTTTTAAAAAGTTTTTATCGTCTTATCCAAATAACTGATTTGAACCCACGAAAAGATAAATTTTTCTTAGCTAGAAATTGTATAATATCTAAAATTCGCAGTATTACATCATACTAATGCTTGTGTTCCTGATCCAAACGTAACTATGCAAACTTTAAAATATTTAGTGATTAAGTTAATACTTTTGGTTTAATTAAGATACGAGTTACGTTAAATATTTTGCAATCGGAATATAATTTAAACATACCTGTATCAAAAGGATCGGTAGCAAAACTGCTAAACACGGTCTTTCGGTATGTTTAATAATTGAATTTTTCTTTCTTGTTAGTACTCTTATGCTTATGGTTAGTATTTGCTTATTCATAGCTATATATATATATATATATATATATATATATATATATATATATATATATAAGATCATGTTTTTATTGCAAATAAGGTTTATTTAAAAATAAATTATTACAATTAAAAACTGAGACCTCACTAACTATAAGTTAATATGATTAATATTGTTATCAATGCAGCGTCTTTTATAACAATCAGTAATTTACTTAAGATAACTAACACCTCTAAGAATTGATAAATCACAATAATAACAAATATGAAAGTTTCCATGTGATAATATTTAATGAAGTAATTAATATTTGATGTTTGACTATTGTTTACAGAATTATATGTTATACTAGCTATTTATATAATGACATATATTATACATAAATACGGAAAATATAACTCCTTTCCTCTTAAGCCAGAATGTCCTCATTCTGTTTTAAAGGAATCACTTCTTTATCCTGTCTTTGTTTCCTAATTCTATTACGTATCTTATTTCTAAATACATAGATCAAAATACAAAACATGACTAATAAAATAATTACAATAGTAGTTATACCTATATAGATAAATGTATAACATGCGCTAAAGAATTAATTTTTAAATCAGCATTTAACATTTCAGCTACTTCTTTTAAGGTTTTCAAGTTTTCTAAATGTCTTGGTTCTAGTTTTACGGTCAGGTCAGCGTTATAATTATTAATTTCTATAGGATTCTTGTAAGTAAAATTAACAAATGTGTTTTCAAAAGTTCAGAGATCATCTATTGTGAATTTGCAATTGCTTCCGGATGATACAAAAGCATTAAAAATTACTTTAAAGTTATTAATTTCGTTGTGACATTCTTAAATTATTTCTAAATCATGTTTAACTGATACTAAAATTTTTCCGTTGTCTAATTGAGCATATAACTTATAATTGTTATTGACTACGGCGTATATACAATCTTTGTTATAAGTTATGGATCACTTACTCGTTTCTGTTCTTTCAAAGCACACAATTTGTTTTTCTATAACTTTACACTTTTATTAGTCCATAGTTCTTTTCTTACACCTTGAAGATGATATTGGAACGGCGGTATTAGCACCTTGTTTTGCTGATCAGGTATCGGGTAAATTCTTTTGCATTGGAATGTAGAAGGATTAAGGATAGGTATATACGATATACATGTAATTGAATCTTCTGTTGACAAAATTCTAAACTTTGAAAATTCCAGTATTTTAAAAATATGGATTTAATCTAATTCAGACAACTCCGTCTTTTTATAAATCAATTTTAAATGGTCGATAATTTCAATTATTTCTATATCAGACATAATTTCGAGATTTCTTATTTCAAAAAAGCTGGAGAAGTTGTTCCTTCAATAGTTTGAAGGATGTCCAATAATTTGGAACTTAAATAATTATTGTATTGAATAATTAACCGTGTGTCAAGAATATTGTTCACCTTGTTTAATTCATTAACAATAAATCAGTGTTGTTATGGATTGTTTCCCAGTCTTTGGAGTACATTTCAGTGATGTGATTAGCAAATAAAGTGTATTTATCTACCTGTTGAATAATTTTACCTTGATTTTTATATAGTGAATTGAGATTTTTTTAATTTCAGTTAAATCGTTGTTGTCAGGGTTGCCAAGGGTTGCCAGTAATATATTTTATTACTGTACCAATAATATTAGCAAGACCACGTTTTCTTTTATGTTTAAGTTTAGATAATTGTTTTTCTATTAACTTACAATTTTCTTTTAACACATGGGCTAATTTCTGGATCATGACGTTTGAATTTGTGTCTAAAATTACTACCTTACTTAATATTTGATAATAACTTAATTCTAAGTCTATTATAATAATATAGATGTAAATCTGATGATAATGATCTATCAATTTGGCTAGGCCTATGTCCTCGATAATGTACCCATTTGTATAAAATTGTTCCATTTGAAGGCCCTGGTACTGGATTGCCAGGCAAATCCTGCAAACAAAATTCCTTTTTATTACATTTCATTTTTCTTGTGTGTATGTCCGCTGGTCTATTTGAGCCTGCTCTAGGCCCTTTGATTTTATTTTTATTAACGGATGTTATATTTACTTTATCAAAGTACGGATCTGTTTTCCTAATTCTTTGCCGTGTAAAATAGGTTACTGGTTTATTTATTTCAATGGTTGATTCTTTATCTCTATTTTTCTTTTCTAGAGACTCTTCTAATTGTTTGTGATATAAGTGTTCGTAGAAGCGTAACAATTCGGTTTTTCGCTTTTCGTTGAAGTTTTCGTACACAGTTTTGTTTAAATCAATCTCATGTGCATTTAAGTCTTCGTAAGGCCCGTACAGTAGAGTAAAAGGTGTATAACCCGTTGCAGAGTGTATAGACTGATTGTACATTAATACGGCCGGTATCATTGAATTTTGGGGACTTTCGTTTTTATTTTCAATCTTGATAATTCTTAATTTTTCTAAAATGGTGGAGTGTACTCTTTCTATTGATGAGTTATAGTTAGTAGTGAAATGCGATTCGATTTTGAATAAAGCGCAATATTCTTGGACGATCTTGTTCTTGAACTCCTTTCCTTCGTCGCAAACGATTTTCTTTGGGTAACCGTGGTGCGAAAAATAGTGTCTCAACTTATTTAGCACTATTAATCCTGATGCGTTTGTTATGTAATAGGCTTGTGAAAAATGATCTATTATTGTTAAAAATTTGTTTGATTCGAAACTAAATGTATCAATGTGTATTCTTGACAGAAGAAGCTATATCGAAAGGTTTCCTTGCGAATAAAGGTCCAGAAAATTGAATTTTATTTGGATTTCTATCGTACTTACTAATGTTACAAATTTCGCATTCGTTAATTACTTTGTTTATCGTGATTTTTAAGTTAGGCCGATAATATTTAGTTTTTAAGTGATTATAGGCTTCTAGTATGCCATTGTAATTATTAGAATGATATTTATCTATTACTTCGAATTGTTCATTCTATTGTTCTATATCTTTTGTTGGAAGGTTGCTTTTAACAAATTTTATTTTGTTATTGAATAAATTACTTGTTATTTTAAAAAATTTAGATTCTAATTCCTTATCTTTAAATTATGTTCCGCATAAGGTTTTTGGATCTCTGATTTCCTTTAACATTCACGAAATGTTTTCCAGTTCGTTACCTTACCTAATTGTAACAACATAGTTATGTCTTTGACATTCTAGTTTATATTGATCTCCTAGTTTTAAGATTACGCGATACATGAAATGGTTTACTGGATTCTCAGAGATAGGTACTGAGAATATTGGATTTTCAGTAGATGTATGTTGTGTATTATTCAATTGATCATCTTGTTGTCTATTCAATGATTCTTCTAAATCATCGGACGAAGGGTTTTCGTCGACATTTCGGATATCAATTTTAAAATTTTGAATTTTTGGATTTACTAAATCAACCTCGTATTGTTGTTGAAAATTTATTCCTACTTCACGTTCTTCTTCATTCTGCGAATGCCATTTTCTGCAACGGTAATTGATTCTGCGATAACGTAATTGTCTAATTTAATTTCTGGGATTATAACTTGTCCTCTATCGACATTTACGGGAATTCTAATACTATTTTTAACAATTTGTTTTACTGGTTTAAAATTCTTTGGGTTTATTTCCATAAAAAACGGTATTTTAGAATTACCTATCTCTAATGTTTGATTATTATAATTAATCGTAGCTTTAAGTTTTTGGAAATCTTCACTTCCTATTAATGCGTCAAATCTACCATGCCATTGTATTATATGAAAATTAATTTTATGGTCAAGTCCAAATTCTTTTAAAATAGGATATGATACATTCTGATTATCGGTTATCGTATTATTTAAACTTTTAACAGTATATGGTTTTAAAAGAAAATAATTTTTAAAATGTTCATAGGCGGGGCCCGGATTTATTATTGAATTAAAAGCTCCGCTATCTATTAAAATCTTTAATTTTAAACTAGGAATCGTTATGAATGGTAGTTTTGGTTTGCTTGTTAGCGAATTTAAATCTAAATTTGTGGTTCAGAGGCATGTATTCGAAAATTTTCACTGGATTCAAATAGGGTTTCAGGAAAATTTTGAGTAAATTCAAAAGTTTCAGGGTTCTGGTAATCTTCTTGATTATTTTCGTTGTTTTCCACTATTGCAATTGATTGTTCATCGTCTTGAAAATTTTAAAGTTCTTCGGAATGAAAATTACGGGGGTCCGTGTTTCGAAACAGTTCGAAGGGTTACGTGAATTAATGGGCTCTTGATTTAGTCTGCTAGTATTTCGTGTGGATATTGACATCGGAGTTAGTTTTGACTCAGGTTACTTCTTGCCAAATACTTGCAAATTTGTAGGATAATTTGTGAACACTGGTCTCGTCTGGAAATTTATCGGACCACGCGGAAATTGATTTTGACTTAGATTACGGTTTGTAAATTGTGGTGAAGGTTTATAAAAATAATTTGCGGTTGCCCGTTAAAACTGTTTTGGTTGAGTTTTATTTGAGAAATTATTGAATTGTCTAGTTGTCGATGTTTTTGTCGAACAAAATTTAGAAAATTGACCTGTTGTTTATAATTATCATAGTTTCTTAACTGAAGTAAACAATCTTCTAGTGATTCTACATTTTTATAGGATATAAAAGACCTATGTGGTTCTAATAAACCTGCCATGTAGGTGAATAAAGCCTTTTTGTATAAGCATGAGTTTTATAATTTTTAAAGTTAACATCTGTTTCATTTATGATTACGTGTTTTAACAACTGTTGCAATTTACTTTTAATTTTTTCATGATATTCATCGTAACTTTCTAGTAATGTTTCGTTTCTAGGGTCGCCGAAACGATTTATTAATGTTTTCTTTACCTTATCCCAAGTTAAGCAATTTGAAATTGCTAAAGTGTCCCTAGCAGTACCAACTAATTTGGAGCAGCAAATTTCGGACAACAATTTATTTAATGTACAGTTTTCGTGACCTGTTGAATTATTTCTATAATTAGTTATAAATTTTTCACACTGTTGTATGAAATATACAAAATTTCTACTTTCCTCTTCATATTGAGAAATCATTTCCTTAGCAATATTTATTTCAGTATAATTCGCCATTATTATTTGATTATTAATTAAATGATCATGAGAATCGGAGTTACTTGAGCGACTATACATCCTTATAGGTGATCTATCGCGGAATTCAGTCATAAAAGATTCCAATACGTATATTTTAAAAAGAATGAAAGAAAAAAGGATGTTATTACTTACAAAACTAAGTTTGCTAATAGCATCTCAGTTATGCCTTGCAGTTGAGAAGTTCCACAACGGTTGAGGATACTCGATGGATGGTGCTGCTATTGTTGCAGACTCTGGTTTTTGTTTCCTAGGAGTTGTCTACAGTTAAGGTCCGATGAAGGGCAAAGTACTTCGGTAGGCCAGATGGATATTCTTACCAAAATTTGCTTAGCACGATGATGAATAATGATGGGATACCCAATAAAGAACTAAAAGTCGCCGACACTGCGTTATATTATATGGAGCCGTTTGGGTATCCTGTTCGCAGCGCCAATTATGTTTTTATCGCAAATAAGGTTTATTTAAAAATAAATTATTACAATTAAAAGCTGAGACCTCACTAACTATAAGTTAATACGAACTCTAACTATTGTTATCAATACACTGTCTTTTATAACAATCACTAATTCACTTAAGATAACTAACATCTCTAAGAACTGATAAATTACAATAATAACAAATATGAAAGTTTCCATGTGATAATATTTGATGAAGTAGTTAATATTATATTATACTAGCTATATATATATATATATATATATATATATATATATATCTTCAGCCCCTAATAATTGAATTGTGCAAAATAGCATCTATTATATGGAGGTCGCCAGCCCTCTTTAAAGGTATTATGCTTACATTGACAATACATATCTACATTCTACAGGATGTTCTAAGAGAGGGAGAGAGAGAGAGAGAGAGTGTGTGTATTTGATTTTTAAAAAAGGAGTAAATAAGGATAGAATTTCCTTTCTTTTAACCAGGAAAGGATTTTATTTTAGGTACAGAATTTTAGTTTCGTTACATTACCGCAATGAGAGACGGGTTACTTAAATGTATTTGACATGGCCAAAACAATTTTCTTTAAAGAAATGGGTCCATATGAAATCATTCTTAATTCGTTTAAGGGCTAGGTTGCGACGTTCATAAAGTACACCAGATTATGAAAATACTTATTTTTTTGGGTAATTAATGGTGTATTTGTATATCAATGTAATACAATCTAAAAGTTTCGATGACAATTATAGTTATCTTCGTCAGTAATATCAATTAAATTTGTTAAAGATGTTGAAACAATTTTGTGAGAATTGAAAATTAAATATATAAACATAATCCTGCCATTAAAATAACCGTTTGGTAAACGTGTAAATCCAACTATGGAATATAATTTTAGTAAATAATAACTAGAACATTAAAAATTAAATATTGTTAAACTGTCTTGAAGGTGACAAATGAGAACAACCACTAACGTTCATAGGCTAACAATGTAAAATATTAGCCAAAAAACAAACAACAAAATTTAATCAAGTAATGATGTAAGTGTAAAGTTGTGAAAAACTTCAATTTGATATTGTTAGAAACATTTACAAATATAAACATGACATAAATTAAAATAATCCAGTTAAATTAAACAAAGAAATAGCTTTGTCAATAATTGTAAGTGCTATTTAATAGTGAAAAGCATAATACACGACGATTTATGTAATTTCTTATTTTAATTTTAATTCTAACTACTGATGTTAAATTATAGTGCTGTGGTGATTTAACATATAATTGGTAAAGCGTTTATTTCAAGGTCTAGGGAAAAACACAGCAAAAAAAACTGGACATACCTAAAGCAAAAATTGTAGCTAAAATCAAGACGTACCATTATATCTTTTTTTTAATTATAAGATGCCAAGGCCTATTTAAACGGAGATTTTCTTTTCGTCTATTAAATTTATTAGGGTATTTAAATATCTCAATAGCTTCACGTTGTAAACGAACATAATAATGAGCTTGTCGTGGCCACATTTCCATATTTTCAAGTTGAATATCATTATTTAAAGCATGATCAGCTTCGAAAACTTCTCTGGTTGACCTAATCTACAACATCGCATATGTTCTTTAAGTCTTGTATCAAAGTTACGTTTTGTGGTTCCAATGTGTACTTTTCCACATGGCCAGGATAACTTATACACCCCGGAAGAGGATAATGAGTTTTAAATATCTTTAGGTAACCTTACATATTCATTAATTTTTCTTGTAGGTTTAAAAACGGTCCTAACGCCATATTTAATTAGGATTTTTTCGATTATATCTGCAACATTAGCTATGAAAGGAAGAAAAGCATGTTATAATTAAAAAAAGGAATAATGGTACGTCTTGATTTTAATTTTAATTTAGGCTTTTGGTATGCCTAGGTTTTTGCTGAGTTTTTCCTAGACTTTGAAATAAATGCTTTACCAATTATATATTACATTATCGCAGCACTATAATTTAACATAAGTAGTTTTTTAATTAAAATTAAAAATTACATAAAACATTCTGTATTATACTTTTCTTTGTTAAATAGCACTTACAATTACTGAAAAAGCTATTTCTTTGTTTGATTTAGCAGGACTATTTTAATTGCTGTCATGTTTGTATTTGTGAATGCTTCTACCAATTTTAAATTGAAGTTTTTCACAACTTTATACTTACATCATAACTAGATTAAATTTTGTTGAGTTTGTTTTTTGGTTGACATTTTTCACTGTTAGCCTTCGCCCTATAGGGGCTGTTCTGATTTGTCATTTTCAACACCGTTTAACAATATTTAATTTTTAATGATCTAGTTATTAATTATTAAAATTATATTCCATAGTTGGCTTTATACGTTTACCAAACTGTTATATTAATATAAAGCTTATGTTTATGTTTTAATTTTCAAATTTCACAAAACTGTTTTAACATCTTTAAAAATTTTAATAGGTATGAATATTGCCGAAGATAACTGTAAGTGTTTTCGAAACGTTTAGATTGTATTACATTAATATACAAAAACACCATTAAAAACCCAAAAATGGTAAGTATCTTAATATGTGGAATAATGGTGAAAGCTTTCATTTTCATACATCAGATTAATTTGCATTATTTGAGTATGTCATGAAGGTGAAACTTGAGCTTACAGGTACCATGTTTTAAGCATTAATAGAAGTATAGCAACGTTCAGCCCTGTTATGTGTTTAATTACATTATGTATAACACACATTATGTTAATAGTTAATGGATATAATAACAGTTCTATAGTTGAACCACTCGAGGGGAGGCGACAGACCACCTATAAATAAACTTAAACGATTAGAGCGAACGCGTAATCATTAATTAATTGTAGCTCGGTAGGAGGCTTACCATCCAAAGTGTCCCACCACCGACATACACATTATTCTGTTATGTTAGGTATTATAGCAACTTTAAAACTAGAACTGCCAATTTGACCGCGTGTCTTCTTTCAAATGTTGTTTCTCCGTTGTGCTTGGAGTTACGGTGTTGAGGTATTATGACCTTTTCTAGATTTTTATGTACTTTTAGAATATAAAAAAATATATTAAGAGTATTAAGCCCTTTAGAGTTTTACTGTAGTATTTGTATAACTGCCGGAACAGTTATTTTGACCGTTCATATATTCATAATCAGCTTCGAGGTTGTATAACAAAAATAATTACAACGTTGAGATCATACAATGTATTTTACTATTATTGTGGTAATTTTTAGGAGTTTGCTGCAAGTCAGAACTTGTTTAGCCGTGTCCGAAATTATGAATAATCTTCGCTATTTTTAACTACGCGCCCGAGATATGAAACATGCAAGTTATAACTATATATTGAAGTACTTAAAATTTGGTCGTCTCGCGGTTGTACACAACAACAGGCTTTAGATTATCTTGCGGAGTTGGAAAACTTATCAGAATGAGAATCCGAAATAGGCAAATAACCACTCCGAAGATGTTGAAAGTGATGAAGCTGTTCCCGTTAATGACAAAAGTAGTGAACAAAGTGAAGAATCTGACGTCAGCGTGAATAATGTCACTTCTGATCTTTGTACATCTAACGAAATTAGTGATGACTTAAACACCATCCAAAACGAAAAAATTACATGCATTTACCTATGGGGAGTAAACAATCATCCTAATCTAATAATATATGGGAAGTATCGGAATCAAGTGGGCCTTATGTTGGCCATGTAGTTCAAAGAAATGTTATACGAAATACTCCTGGACCAACTCCTTACAAGAAATATGTTTGCTAACTCTGCGCTAAGTGCATGAAACTGAAGGTAAACGACAACTAGGAAATGATACAAACTGGTCATTTACTCTTAAAAAACTTGATGATTTTCATGCAATATTGCTATCTCGTGGTGGTTACCGCGTGAGAACATTGCAACTTGACAGTTTATGGTATGTTACTTGGGTACCGCAATTTTTTCGTGAGACCATGCCACGCAATCGATTTGCGTGAAATCATAAGATTTTTAGGACCTGATATTCGATCAACACGAAAAGAACGTCTAGTTAGTGATAAGTTTGCTTTGTCGTCCGAAATATGGGATAAATTTATCAGTAACTGTAAGGATTGCTATTTTTAAGAAGCAAATATTACAGTAGACGAACAACTGTCTCCTACTAAAGCTAGATGCAGATTTATACAATATATGGCGAATAAGCCTGATAAATTTGGTGTAAATTTTGGCTAGCTGTTGATACGAGTTCTAAACATCTCCTGAATTGTTTCCCTTTTTTAGGAAAAGATGACATGCGTGCTAACAACCAACCCTTTCCAGAATATATTGTTTTAAAATTAATGGAACCTTTCCTAAATATGGGTAGAAATGTTACTACCGACAACTTGCTGGCAAAAAAGGAACACAACAATAGTAGGAACAATGAACCGAGCAAGAAGGGAACTACCAATTTGTATCAAGAATAAAAGGACAGATTTATATTCTACCACGGTAATGAAAAATGATAATAGCACCTTGTCAATTTATCAAAAATGTATAACAAGCCTTTTACGTTTGTAAAAGAATTTAGGCAACTTAACACGCATTGCGTCCAGCGTGTGTGGAATACCTAGTTGCATTAAATTTTTTAGTTAGAACTCGTATGCACGGTGTTCGCACATTAGAGTTTCAGACATGTTCATGCACAATAGACCACCATAGCGTCGTTTTTGGTTGAGTTAATAAGGTGCCGGTAAGCATCCATTTTTACTGTGAAATATTTTTTTTATTAAAAGTGCTATAAATTTTATGTTGAGATATTTAAAGGTTATTTTACAATATTTGAGACATTTGCATTTCAGGCAATTTTTTTTATATTTACTTTCACGTTTACGATTTATTTTTACGTTAACTTCACTCTTACTGATTATGACTAATCAAGAGTGAGGTAATCACCTGCGTTAATGGGAAGTGGGATTCTAAAACACTTTAATCTTGCAAATGTAGTCATTTGGGAATTATAAAGCATACAAATCCAAATTTATACGCAACATTTTCCAAAACGATGACAGTTATCTACAGTGTGACCAAGATCAAGGTATTCTGATTCCATTAATTACTCACAACATTAATAATTATTCATAGTTTTTAACGTTACTAACATTGGCATTAAGTATTTCTGTTTATAATTAAATATACTAGTGTAATAAAATTTGTTATTGTAGAAATTTTCTTTAAAACTTATTGTATAATGGTTTACTTGTTTATTCCATATTTAAAAACAAGTTGTTGTCCGATTATTTAATTATCAGTTTCAAGAAGAAGCAACCCCGATTTTAAAGCTAACATGTCTAGGTACATGTAAATATTTTTTGGTTAATAAGGAAAATCGATAAGTTTATGAACCTGGCCCAATTAAATCTATGACTGAGCAAAAGGCACAAAATCTTCTTGTTTTTTTTTTTTTTTTTTTTTGTTAAGGCATCGACATCCAAGGTCATTAGCCAAATTTTATCTTATTTAGATCTTACTATATACGCCGATTCTTTTTAGGTAACCTATTACTATTTTTAGATCATTGTAATTGTTAGATTTTAATAGTTGAACTACATCGATTTCTTTTTCTGTGTTTCCTATGATGTTTTTGTATCTTTTGCAGGTTTTCAAAATATGTATAACAGTGAGGTTTTCATTACATTCATTGCATTTTGGTGCTTCGTTTCCTCTTAATAAATAGGATGACGTAAGGTTGGTATGACCAATACGTAATCGTGTTACTATTACTCCTTCTCTTCTCGTAAGCTGGTTTGGTAGTTTCCATGGGCGTACTTGTTCTTTGAACATTCGTAATTTACTTTGTTCCTTTTCCCAGCTGATTTGCCAGGTTTTCATTATTTGATTTAATATATATCGTTTGGCGTCATCGGAAGTTAGTGGTTCATTAGAATCTTGATTTAAGGCGGATGCTTCTTTGCTGCCTTGTCTGCCATCAAGTTACCGCTAATGCTGGAATGGCTCGGAATCCATAGGAGGATAAATTTGTTATTCCTTAAGGATGAAATGCAATTAATTATTTTATGTATTCTTTGTATGATAGGATTCACGGTGCTTTGGTTACCTATTTCCAACAATGCTGATGTTGAATCCGTACATACTATACAATTTCTGTTTGTCACTGACGAACAATATGCTAATGCTCTTCTTATTGCATGTAATTCCGCTGAGTAGGCGCTGTTCAAATTGGATATTTTCCATTTGTATGACTTTCCTTCCACGTAATAGGCGTATCCTGTGCCTACTGCGTTTTTCGATCCATCAGTGTAGATCAACAGAGGGTTAGAATATTCGTCTACTATCTGGTTAAACTGATGTAATATGATTTGTGAGTTTGTCTCATTTTTGCGAAATACCGACAACTCAAGCCGTATCAAGATGTCGCAACTATTCCATGGTGGTAGCTTGTTGTACTCTTGGACTGCTAATGTATAGTTCGAGATTTGAAGTACATCTCTGTACTCTATTGCACGTACACACATTGGTCGAGTTGCAGTTGGCTTTTTCTAAAATTTTTGGATTACGTGTTTGTTACTAAACAGTTTGTAGTTTATATGGCTGGAATTTGATATTACATTTGTTACATAATTCAATGTAAGTTTCTGTCTGCGATATATTAACGGCATAATGCCTGATTTGCAGTTTAGACTTGTAAACGGACTGGTTCTGTATGCTCCCGTTATGTATTTAATTGCATTACAATGGATAGAATCTAGGGCCTTCAAACGAGATGGTCTTGCTGCTCCATAGATACCGCATCCGTAGTCTATTTTAGATAAAACTACCGCTTTATACATTCTGATAAGTGTCTCACGATTAGAGCCCCAGTTAATGTTTGACATGCATTTTATGATGTTTAGAGCCTTCTTAGTTTTTGTTGCGATTTCACTTATTTGCGTTCTGAACGACAGAGAGCTGTCAAAATGCATTCCAAGAAATTTCACCGAATTTTCGCGTCTGATTCGACTTCTGTCCAAAAATAGTTTAGGTCCCTATGAGGGTACAAGTCTACAGAAGTGGACGCAAACAGTTTTTTCGGATGCAAAACGATACCCAATAGATTTTGCGTTGCTGTTGATTTGATCAATTGCAGGTTGTAGCTGAGATTCTATAGAGGCAATAGTTTTTCCCGATAAATAAATAGCTAAGTCGTCAACATATAGACTTTTATGTATTGATTCATCTACATTTTGTACTATGTTGTTCATGGCAATAATAAATAAAGTCCCGTTTATTGTTGACCCTTGTGGAACGCCATTTTGAAGTGAATGGCTTTTTGATAAACGATTTCCTATTCTAACTACAAATGACCTGTCTTTCAAAAATGAAGAAATGAACTTGGGTAAATTTCCCCTTAACCCCCAGTTGTACAGTTGTTGTAAAATATTATGCTGCCATGTTGTATCAAAAGCTTTTTTTAAGTCGAAGAATACTCCTACAACATGTTTCCTATCAATGAAAGTATTCTGGATAGCATTTTCTAATCGAACTAGGTGGTCTAATGCAGAGCGTCGTTTTCGGAAACCTGCTTGGTAGGGTGCTATTAAGTTTTTAGTTTCGAGGAACCACGCTAGTCTGTTGTTAACTATCCTTTCCATTACTTTACTTAAGCACGAGGTAAGCGATATAGGTCGGTAGCTGCTTATATTTTTGCGGGTTTTACCCGCCTTTAGAACAGGGATTACGATTGCCTCTTTCTAACAATTTGGAAAAGTGCCTGTTTCCCAAATTGTATTAAATAAGGATAGTACTTTAATTTTTCCTGATATTGGAAGATTTCTTATGAATTCGTAAACAATGTTGTCCTTCCCAGGAGCCGATTTCCCTGATAGCCTAAGTGCAACGTTCAACTCTCTGAGAGTTAGGGGGTTGTTATAATCCATATTACATTCGGAATTTGCAAAATCAAGTTGTTGAGTTTCTACTGATAGCTTTGTCTGCAAGAATCGCTCATCGTAGTTGCTGTTTGAGCTTGCACTCTCATAATATTTTGCAAATGCCTCTGCTACTTCTGGTTCGCCTGCAGCCCACCTACCGTCAATTTCTACTTTAGGGATCGAGTAATTACTTTTTCCCGATATGTTTCTTATCTTATTCCACACATCGTTGGCTGGACTGTCAAATGTGAGATTTATAACGTAGTCTTCCCAACACATTTTTTTGTTATGACGTATTAAGTCTTTGCTCGAGCCTTTTTAAACATTATTAAATTTTCTTGGGTCGGATGTTTTTTGAAATTGTTTAGGTAAGACTTCTTCTCTCTAATTTGTGCCTCAATATTTTTGTTCCACCAGGGAACTGAGTATGAACTCATTACACCCTTAGTTTGTTGAAAACAAACTTGTGCGGTTTTTATGATGCTATCAGATACTTCGTGAACATCTGTGTTTATGTTACCTGTTAACTGTGGTGCAGTGTAAAGTGAATTGTATCTGCCCCAGTCTACGTCTTTTAATAACCATTTTTTAGCAATAATTTGATCTCTGTAAAAACTTCCTGACGATACACAGATGGGGAAATGGTCACTTCCAAATGGGTCATCTAAAGGATACCATTGGAATCTTGTCGCTAACGATGGTGAACATAAACATAAGTCTAGACATGAAAAGGAATTCGATCTAGTATTAATAAATGTAGGGCTTCCGTCGTTCATAACAATTAATTTTGTTAGTTCTATGAACTGCTCTAACATGTTTCCTCTCGTATCTTTATATGCAGATCCCCATAAAGGGTTGTGAGAGTTAAAATCTCCAACTAACATAATAGGTTTTGGTAGTTGGTCTATTATTTCTGCGAGTTGTTTTATGGTCCATGTTCTGTCGGGGAGGTATAAGTTGCATATTGTTAATGGACTAGGATTAAATATTTGCACTGAAATAACCTGCAGTTCTGACTGGATTGTTATATTTTTATAAGCAACATCGTTTCGGATTATAAAAGCCACTCCTCCGTGTGCACGAGTTAGGGGAGTGACATCATAACGTTCAACTACATATCTTCGTATGTTAAAATGCTGTTCAGGTTTAAAATGCGTTTCTTGAAGACATACCATTATTGGATTTTCTATATGTAGCAGTGATTGGAATTCTGGTAAATGCTGTATTACACCATTGCAGTTCCAATGAATAATTTTATCCATTATAAAGTTGTTGTTTATGCACAGTTTGTAATAATGACGATAAAATATGTGTTTATAAATCAGACGATATACAACATTACCATTTAAATAAATATGTAACAGACAAACAAATTTGACACATCCAGGTTTCCTTTTCTTTATTACTCTCCCTGGCCTTTTCATTAAGATTAAGGGTCTTTCTGAGCTTTCTAATTCAGAACTTTTTTGAAGATTTTCATTAGTTATTAATTCAACCGTTTCCATGCTCTCTTGACTCAATTTATCATTATCTTCAGCTTCTACTTCCGTTATGGTTTGCGTTGCACTTGGAGCTGCATAAATATTGATCATGTGTGCTTTAATGCTGTTATTAATCATCTTGTCGAGTTCAGGAAGGAGAGTTTTTATTACGTCTTGCACGATATTAGTGCTTGAGGTTGATGTAGCCGCCGCGTACGTTTTGTTTGTTAGTACTGGTGACAATTTTAATTCCTCTCTGGCTTCGAAGTATGAAATTTTCTTTAACGTTTTAATCTCTTGTATAGACAACTCTTCTATGTATTTTGGACATCTGCGGTCGTTTGATTTGTGATCACCTTTGCAATTTATACATATACTGTTAGATCTGCAGTTGCCTTCATGTATAGGTTCTCCGCAAATGCATGTTGGGGTTCTATTACAATTGATTGCCAGGTGCCCAAAATATTGACATTTTAAGCAACGTAATGGCATCGGAATGTATGGTCTCACTATTAAAGGGTATATTCCTCCTACTATACGTTGTGGAAGTATTGGGGTGTCAAATGTCAGAACATGGTTTGGTGTGTCTATGAGAATACCATTCCTTTTGGTCTTGATGCGCCTTACTTCTATAACCTTCTCGTCTCTTAATCCTTCCACTATCTCATCAATTGAGCAATTCAGAAAATCAGGGCAGTATATTACTCCCTTGCTTTGATTAAGAGGACTATGTGGAGTAACTTGAACACTCATATTACATACCCTAGACGTGTTTAACAATTTTCTTGATTGTAAGTTTGATATAGTTTCTACTAATAACATATCCTTAATCTTTTTTACTGACTTAGCCGTTCCAATAATTCCGTTTATAGATTTCGCTATTAAAAAGGGTGACGTTTTAGAAAAGTCACCTTCAGTACTTTTAATAAGAAGAAACCGGGGAAGATCCTCCTTTTTCTTGCTTCTATTTTCGGCATTTTGACAACGCTGTCTACCGCCAGCGCTTATTTCGGAGGATAAGCCCTCATTAAAATTGTTAGAACTCATAATGTCCCACGAGAGGGGATGAAAAACACATCGACTACAGCAGTGCACCCATACTATAGTAAGGCTAATACTGTGAAGAGTCGCCCGTTTCCCCACAGGCGTTTCAACGCTAGAGACCAGGCTTCCCCCTGGCCACGCTTAGGCATCCCTTCGCGCAATCCCTTCAGCACCTAAAACTGCCAAACGACCTTGGGATTGGGGGATTTTTTATAGAGGTTACCTTCCTCGTATCCCGGGCGGCAAAGCCAAGACCACCGACCGCTTGCTGTACAACGTTCCCTAGCCACGCCCTGCTAGAGTCTCTGAAGTACAGATCGCGGTTGCGGTATTAGGAAACGACTAGCGCTCAGCCGTCCCCAGCTAGGACATCCCGGGCTAGCCACACCCGTATACGCTTTTGACGGCGCATGTCCTGGGAAGAGTAGAGAGAATAGGAAGAGGTCTCTCAGCTTTCGCTGGGAGCCTGAAGAGAACAAGAGTTGGAGCTAGGGTGCCCCGACAGAAAAGTGTTAAAGTGAGGGAAGCCACTCAAGACTAGTATAAGAAAAGTGTGTTTCCAGCTAAGGGGAACGCAGGGTTTCCATCCCTGTCCTCGTTAGGTACGAGGCCCCACGTGGACTGGTCCGCGGCACCTTATTCCCTAGAGCTAACAGTGGTGGTTTACCGCCACGAGCTCCTATTCGGTGTTGGCCTTGCATCACATACGATCATTTGCAAGGTCATTCCCCTATCCGCCACCTGGGGACGCGCCTAGTAGGTAGTCCAACCCCTAGGAATCTTCTTGTTATTACCCAAACTGTTAAGTAGCTAAAATTTGTAACCATGGGTGTAGAAGTACAGTATACAACTTTAGAATTTGTATACTGATTTTAAGGGTATTGACAAATGTCATATTGCTAAGTACGCTACATTCAACTGTGGCTATAGATGACGTACAATGAGAAGAAATCACAGACAATGGTGTATTACAATGAAACAAAGTTTGGGGTAGATGTGTTGGACCAAATGGGTAGAAAATATTCTACGAAAGCTGGTTTACGTAGATGACCAGTTCATCTGTTTTACAATGTTTTAGATCTTGCCACAATCAACGTCTGGATAGTTTATAAGGAACTCGTAGGCAGTAAAATAAAAAGAAGATACTTTATTTTCACTTTAGCTGAGGTACTAAGAAAAGAGTGTTTCGATTTGAAACAAGATTCTGGTGGAAGTACCAGCAAATCTGATACAACGAAACCTAAAAAACGTGATCAGTGCCAAATTAAAAAATGTGACAAAAATAAAACTTCTGACGTTTGTTCAATGTGTAACAAATATGTGGAAAAAATGTGGAAGTGTAACAAAGACCGTTATTTGTTTGAACTGTAGAGCGTAATACAGAATGTAAAACTGTACCGAATTCTAAATGTATTAGAATCATTTAGAGTTTTATTTAATTAAAATGAATATTTACCTAAAATATGTTTTTTTATGTTTCTTTCTCAATTAAGTGTAAAATATATAAAGAATATATATCGAAATTACCTTTTCTTGTCCAGAGGTCAAAATGACCGGCCACGACAGTTTTAGGTATTTACAATAGCCGGCGGTGCTAGTGTTAATATAAACGATCAACTTGAACAACATTTTGCAGAAATGTATTCAGTAATATTCAAATAAAATTTAGATATTCTTCAACCAAGGCAACAAACATAATTAGACTCCATTTTCCATTTCGCCTGTAAACACTTTTTTCCCACTATGTGCATCATGTTAATGTTGTAATTAACGTAAACTGTAATTAAAGGTAAATGTGGAATTATCATTAGTTCTTGACAACGTGCGATAAATATGAAACTGCCGTACATTTAACAAATGTGGCTATTAAAAATAATTTATGAAAAAAATTGTTTTTTTGTGAGTCGTATTTTTTTATATACAGTTTAGAATATTAATACAAAAGAGACGACTTAATTAAAAATACGTTTAACTGATGTTACACACGCTAACTACCCTTTTTGTAACTGCATTGTTATTAAACAATAAAAAGTGGAAGTATAATTTTTGCACAAAATTATACCAGAACTAAAATTTTATTCATACAAATATAAAGTGGAAGAGTTGAAAAGCTTGTCTTGTTTCCTGACATTTCCAGATGGTGAAGCAACAGCTCAAGTAATAAAAACAGAATGGGGATAAATTATTTGATACTTTGAAAAGTTTCCTTCAAACACTGTCTTTTCTTTCTTTTATTTCTTTGGACACTTCTGTTAATGCTTACAAAAAATTTAAGTAAAATATGGAAATTTCATTTTTTAATGTAGAAATTAATTCATAACCATAACATTTGTATGAATCGATGGTCATAAACGTTATCGCACCTAAAATCCACCATTTTGTGCTCCAATATAAATTTATGTGCTTCATTATTCATAACCCTTTTTGAAGATTATTGCGATTTTTATATAGTGCATCTACGCGTGAAAATTTCCGGAAGTAATACTATTTTACGAGCTTTGCGGGATATCGCACACAAGTCCTTGATATTAAATTTTAAAAGTTATAATTCTTTGATAAAACTTTTAACGATATATACACATTACGCTTGTAAATATGAACGTTGTATGCTGTATTTATATCAAACTTATTTCATAACTAGATAAAAGCTTTCGAACTGTTTGGTCTAAAAATATTTGGGTTTTGCGTTATAAAAGCTAACTTGAAAGTAATTTCAGAAAACTTAGTTTTGAACTGTTTGTTCGTGCTAGAAATTCTTGTTGAATCTACATAGTTTGAAAAACTTAAGTAATTTCATCTAATAGGAACGAAATATTTGTTTCAAAATGGATAGAATAAATTCTTCACTTTGTTCGACTATTTAAGCTTTGCAAAGCGTACAGTGTGTATCAGCCAAATGGAATAAATTCGATAATAAATAAATGGGGGCGCGTTCGAAAAACGCTCGGACACGTCGATTGGTATTTTTAGATGCGCATTTTTTTTCAACAAAACTTTTTATACAGGGTGTGTCATATAACAGTGGCCAATACCAACTTTCTTATTTTAAATTCCACACCCTGCATATTATTTAACTTTTGGATTTTTTAGAATATTCTCGGCATATTCCATGTACAATGACCTGCACCTATCTTCAACTGTTTCGGAAATATTAAGAGTGTTTTCAGATTAACTTATTGCAAAAATTAACATTAACAATAGAAAATTATTTGATTACAAAAGTTCGCTAAGTAGTGATATAGGGTAGTTTCTGGACCAGTCCAAGGTCACTCGCCTATTGCTTTGTATATGGAGAATATGTCGAATTTTCATGTAAATCGTAAGTGTGTGAGTAAGAGAGAGAATGTTTGGAGCCAGTTCAAACTTTTGGCGGGAAATTTGTTCAAGGTGATCTAAAAATAAATATGTCAAGGTTATCATCATCATAATGCAATTCTTAGAAATTTAAAAACAGAATCAGTTCATGTCAAAGTCTTCTGAAGTGAGAGAGAGAGAGAGAGAGAGAGAGAGAGAGAGAGAGAGAGAGAGAGAGAGAGAGAGAGAAAGAGAGAGAGAATGTTTGGAACCACTTCAAACTTTTGGCGGGAAATTTGTTCAAGGTGATCTAAAAATAGATATGCCGTCATCATCATCATAATCCAATTCTTAGAAACCTAAAAACTAAAAATAGGATCTGTTCATGTCAAGGTCGTCTGGAGTGAGAGAGAGAGAGAGAGAGAGAGAGAGAGAGAGAGAGAGAGATATTTGGAGCCAGTTCCAACTTTTGACGGGAAATTTGTTCCAAGTGATCTAAAAATATATATGTCAAGGCCATTATCATCATAATGCAATTCTTAGAAATCTAAAAATAGAATTAGTTCATGTCAAGATCATCTGGAGTGAGAGAGAGAAACTTTGGAGTCAGTTTAAACTTTTGGCGGTAAACTTGTTCAAGGTGATCTGAAAATAGATATGGCAAGGTAGTCATCATCATAATGCAATTCTTAGAAATCTAAAAATACAGTCAGTCCATCATGGGGGGAAACATGGATGTTTCAAGGTTGGTGGTTTTCAAGGATACACACACACACACACACACACACATAGATGTATAATAAAAGGCGGGTGGGCGATTCAGTAAATCAGAATTAGTAGAAATGAAAGTAGTAGTAGGATGCATGATAAGAAGAGAAAGAAAAGAAAGTATTGATTAGAGAAAGAAAGAAGAGGTTGGAGGATTTATTGAAGGCATTAAAAGAAATAAAACTGGATTTGGAATGTTATGAAGAATGAAAAATAAAAATGAAAGGACCTTCAGCTTAGCGAGGCAGGGGGGAGATGTGACATTAGATGTTTGATCTTTTAAAAAAAATTAGTTTGAAGTAAAAAAAATTCTATCCTATACCAGACGTTTATACTTAATACTATTTTTGGGGGTATAATTGTACTCTGAATGTTATCGAAAAAAAAATGTTTGAAATTTATTAATACACGATTTCATTCCCTCGAAAAATACATTTTTGTTTGTTTGAAAATAAAAAATTTTTCTTTCTATAACTGTCAAAGACGTTTATAATTTTTTTTCGTTAGAAAAATTGTGTAAACTAATAAAAACGCATTAATATTTACATTTCTGCTAAATGTGTGTGCGTGCTCCACAGTATTTTGAAAAAAAAAACGCAGCGTTCGGCTAAGTGCATTAAATTGAAAGAATAGTCTCTTTCATGTGTTTATGTTTTTAAATATCAATAAGCTACCATTCAATTTGAAAATCACTCCTTGCGCATATGATGTGCATAATTAATTTTTAAAAATGTTTATGTTTTAAATATTATTAAAAAGGTGCCATTCAACTGAAAAACAGTATTTGTGATTTTTTAAATAGAAGTAGTAGTTGTAACTTGTACAAAATGTTTACTAGTGCTTTGTAATGTAAAGGTGCTCCATTCAAAGCGCTGTATATAATGTATTCCTTTTACCTGAGAATTTAAGCTAACCTTTGTTTAAAATGAAATCACACGTTTTACTTTGTTTGTTTATTTACACTATCCCCATTTTGAATTTTTCTGGAGCAGTACAATGAATTACTTATATATACGTTGAACGTATTATGAGGGATGCTGAGGGTGCCATTGATCATACTTATGGAGTCCACTATAATACCAAAACTGACGAATGGACAGCTACTATTACTAGATAATGATTGAATGAGTATTCATTGTAACCAATTATTGAAATGTTATAATAGAGAAAAGAAAATATTTAATTTCTCTTTGTACTTCTATTACTTATGGTAAAAATATTTCCAGGATCTTTTAACCGTTTTAAGAATACTAAAGGTGAAGTGATGAACTAGATTATGAAAAAAATAATTACTAATAATAAAAAATATAACCCTCAACATCTTTCAACCATATAATATAAATATAATTAGTAACTGAATTCAATTCAATTCAATTTAACATAGTTTATTAAAATTTGGATAATTAACAATTCATGGATATTTACATTTTACGCTTAATACTATATACAATATAAAATACTAAATATAAAACGTGTATGTGTTGGTGGTGCGCTGCTCAGGAGTCTTCGTCCTCTTCAGCGCGTGGAAGTGCGTGGATTGTTGGTTTTCGTGTGTGTGGAACGCCTGATGGCGGTGTTGAGTGCTTTGTTGTTGGTTATTAAAAAAAAAGCGGGTGTTGTGTGGTGTTGCGTTTGGATTGGTGTGTTCGTTGTGTGGAATGTCCTGTTGTCGCTAGGTTGCTTATCTGAAATAAAAAGAAATGTGTTAGTAAATTGTAACACTATCGATATTTACAGATCAGAAATTATGTAATTAAAAACTGGATACTAAATACTTGTCTCGGGCGCCAGACTTCGATCCGGACCGTCGTGTGTTTACCCTAAAAGGGTAGCCACCTCCTGACTGTGTGAGAGGACAACCCCCCACCAGTCAGTCGCAGATTCCACCTTAGCGAGTGCCTCTGCCACCTTACGAATGACAGGTAGGGCCTTCTTCATATTGAGCCCTCCGAGGAAGGTCAATAGGGAGTCGAACCCTAAGGCAGATTGATCGGGCGGGGTAACGGTAGCGGCGGGATCCACTCTCGGTACCTACGCCTTCTGAGCCTTGCCTGCCGTCGCACGGGCGTAGCTGACTCCGGCCCGAGTCGAGGAAGGCGCCGGCGGTGTCCTCTTCGGCGGTCGCTGCGGTGCTTCCATCTTCTTCCGTTGCGGAGGTCGAGGGAACTTCGGGCATCCACGGTAGCTTATGGGGTGGTCCCCACCGCAGTTAACGCACTTAGCTCGGTCGGTACGGGGTAAAGTGCATTGACTGCTGTGGTGATCACCGGCGCACCTCACGCAGCTTGATGCCGCCCTGCAGCAACGCTGTGCGTGACGGAAACCTTGACACCGGTGACACTGCCCGATGTCGGATTTCCGCCTCAAGTCCTCAACGGTGACTCGGAGGCGGGCGACGTGCTTTACCTCCCGAATCCTCTTCTTGTCCTCCTCGCTCGGTAGGTGTACCAAAACCAGGGGGATCGCTCGGCCTCGCTGCTTCATCCCAAAAGAAAAAACTGTGTTAATTCCTTGCGTCGTCAAACCGGAGCTTACATCCGCTTCAGATAGCTCTACGGGCACGCCACGTATTACTACCTTGGCAAGACGCTCGCTCCTTGCCTGATAGGTGTGGTACGGAGTACCACACTTATCGAGATACCACATCAGCCTGTCTCGGTCCTGGAGTGAGGCAGGCTGTATCCGTATTCCCTCGAAGGTCGCCTTGGCCCTGGTGAAGGCGATCTTCTTCCGGTCGAATTCGCGGGAGAAAGCAACCCAGTTCTCCCTCTGACGAAGGATTACTGGGGGTACCTTCTCCCTGGTCTCTGCTGCGGCGGTCTGCTCCATCGCTGTGGCGCTGTCCGTGTACTGCTCCAGGGCGTGGTACACGTTGCTCGTCGGTGGCGGCGTAGGCGGGTGGACGGTCGGCTTCTTCGGCCTCTTCTTCTGCGCCACGAAGTCATCGGGGCTGGTGGATCCAGGACGGGGGTCTTCACTTCTTCTCTCTTCGGCGGCTTGCGGCGGCGGTGCTGCTCTTGTTGTTGCCTCGGCTGGCGGGGCGACGTCTTCTGCGGGCGGTGCTGTCTTCTTCGGCCTTCTCCTCTTCTGAGCGGTGGCGGCGGATGGCGCGTCGCTTCTGGCGCCCTTCCACGGAAGGCACAGAAGCGACGGTATCGGGCTGGCGGTACTTGTTGATGGTAGGTTGCCCGGCTTGCAACCGTACCATAACTCGCTGGTGTCGCTGTCGTCCCCGTGGAAATCCCCAATGGGGTGCCAGAGGAACTCGTCGTCGTCGTCGACCTCTCGGCCCGGTCTTTGGCGCGGCATCGTTACGTTAGTACCGGCCGATAAAATCGAATTTAATTTAATTACTTGTTAATTACAGAGTAATTAATTCTAACTTAACGATCTGCTCTGATCGTATACCAGAACAGGAATGTTAGTAACTGTCTAACACCCTTCATATTCCTCTTCTTTTTGTATATGCAAAAAGAACACAACAACAACAACAATTCAAGTCCTTATATTTTTAATTATACGTCTTTTTCTAAACTAGAAAATATAATTAGTAACTGACTAACACCCTTCGTATTCCTCTTCATCTTCACTGGTATCCTTAACGTCCCACTCCTTCAAACCTAGAGCGAACTCTTCTAGTTGTGCTGGACTTAACTTTGGTATTAAGCAAGTCAAACAATATCGACCCTTTAAATACTTTCGCAAAATTTTACGCCATTTTCATATTTATTTGCAAGTGCATGACAGTCCTCTTCCGTATAAAAGCGTCCTAAACCATATACTGTCTTATGATCAGCATCAAATGCCAATGCCGTCAAATTTTGAAGTAAACGTTCCACGGCCGTATGTGCATCTACAGCTTTGGTCCATGAGTCCGCTGCGCATCCACATCCACATCCATATCTTGACTCAATTTTATATGTGAATTACCACTTACATACCTTAACCACTTCCACACTTCAAACCTCCTCCCGGTGACTTGCTGGGGACATTCCCATTACTATTCTTATATTTGACCTTGACTAACTTCAACACAGAAATTCGTATAATGTGATCCAGAATTGACTTATGACTTCTTTGAGCTTTGATGCTGCTACCCTTCTAATTTCTATTTTTCGATTTGACCTTGACTAACTTCAACACAGGGATACCCCTGCAGGTGAAAATTTATTTCTGGGAATTAACACACACATGGTCTTAACTAGAGGAAATTCTAAGAATTGCTTGGTGACCTTGAAATTCCCTCCACCACCATCTTTCAGATTGAGCACTCTGTTTTTCAATTTCTAAGAATTGTAATATACCATTTGATCTTGGTCTACTTTTTTTTTATATATTTCTAAGAATTGCAGGTAACCTTAGTATTCACCCGCACATACGCAAATCCAGTTACAAAAGTCATTTATTTGTAATATGACACCCTTCGGATCAATAAACTTTAACCTTGAACATGTATTTCTTAGAAATGTAATATGATACCCGTCACGAGCTGATTCTATGTTGAAATTTCTAATATGATACCCCAGCAGATGATTACACTTTGTCCTTGAAAATAGATTTCGATGAAATTGTATTATATCAATAAATTTTGACCTTGTAGAGCTTGGTTCAATTTAGCCTCAGCCACGGTGAATGAGCTATTTGGCTTGCTTTCTGTAGGACACGACTACCGCTTCTGGGAAACGATTACCTGTGCTGGAAAAACAGATCCTTGTTTTTGAGAAATAACTATCTGTATTTGAGAAACAGATACCTGTTTTGGGAAACGGGTGACTGTCCTTGGAAAACGGTTCTCGGGGAAACTACCTCATCCTGAGACAAGTCCTGGTGGTTAGGACAGTAGTAGTAAGTGAATAAACCCCACATACTGTAAGCATAATCTTGTTATTATTACAAGAACCATCTAACCTTGCTATACGTTTCAGCATGGACAACAACCCTATCATTTCTCTTGTTTCCAAGAACTGATTCTATTCTTATAATTGAGCAATAGGAACGCTTATTTGCTATTTCCAAGAAAGTTTGACCTTGAAGAGCTTGACTCAATTTAGCCAATACATGAACCATTTAAACTTGACCTACTTTTAACATAGAAAACAACCTGTCATTCTTCATGTTTCCACGAACTGGTTCTATTTTAAATATCTAAGAATTGTAATATGATACACCTTCAGGTCAATACTCTTTCAGAGTCTGTAGATTTCTAAGAATTGTAATATACCATTTGACTTTAGTCTACTTTTTAGACTTTTGACAACAACCTGCCATTCTTCTGGTTTCCATAAACTGATTCTATTTTTATATTTCTAAGAATTATAATATTGCCACAATAGTGATGTTAGTTGTCAATTTTCATATCAATATCCAATATTCATATCTTGTAATTACTCATTACGTAACTATTACTGATTATTCACAACTTAAGGGAAGTTACATCAGTTTTCTAGAGGAACTTAAATTCACTATCAGTAGAATTTCCTCAAAGTACTTTCCCTAATAACGGATATTGGTTACCCAAGACCCTGACACGCGCAGCCTGTTTCATAATCTTTAGGCCTTGGTTCAGCAGGAAGGACGTCACAACTCATCTCCATATAAATAGTAGGCCTGGAGTATGTATGGGGGGAATAATAATTATTATTGTAACCATTGTCATTATTGAATCATAACTGTATAATTAGTGTATAGAGTGGTAGTTGTTATCCCTCAGTTATTAACATTACTGTTATATTATTTGTAAGTGTTTTCCCAAAGATGGCCAGCAGCAGTATGGTGTAAGATTTATTTTTATTATGAAAATGTGGTATTGTTTACTACTTGATGACGTATGTTTCAATCACATAAATTGATGGTCGTTATCAAAGCTTATCTTTAAAACAATAGATCTTAAACACCAAATGTAAATTTTATAATAAATCTAATACCTAAAATAGTTGATTATACCTATAATTATTTGTGTGTATACTATAAGTAAAAGAAAACTTACAGATCACTAACATGTACTTTGTTGCTACATGTAATGTAATTGAGTTCCTACAAAAAAGTGATCTTTAAGTTTTCTTTTGCTTATAGTATACACGCAAATATTTATAGGGATAATCAACTTTTTTAGGTATTAGATGGATTATAAAATTTACATTTTGTGTTTAAGATCTATTGTTTTAGAGATAAGCTTTGATAATGATCATCAATTTATATGACCGAAACATATGTCATCAAGTAGTAAATAAGACCACATTTTTATCTGTAACCTTTTGATTAATATACAACTTGGGTGTCAGACTAGGTGCTTATTTATCTCTTATAAAATAGACCACATCCAATATGAGTATGGAATCACTGAACAAATTATCACATTTCCCCTATAAACTTATTACAATCACTTCACAATTTTTTCTTTCTTGAATTCTTGACCGACAACACTACATATTCAAAAATTAAAAAAAAACTGTCTTACACATCTAAATTGTCTAGTGTCTGTAACACGTTTTGGGCATTTCTTATATCCCGTCTTATTTTCTCTAAGTTATTTGTGGCTTCTGCTAATTCGACACTTACACGCTCCATACGAGGCACTTGTGACACTTCACTTTGAATGTACACGTTTAAAATTTGACGCAACCACTTAGCACTGTTAATTTTAAACTGTTCCAAGGTACTGGGAAGATTGTTCCGGCTTCCTCCTCAACGATTAGCGTCAAATTTTTCCCTCCATATAGCACTGGAGTTGTTATCATACTGGTTGCGGGGGTAATGCTGAAAAAATATTAATGGAGTAATCAGTAAACGAGAACTAAATTAAGTAACGTATACTTACTTTTCAATATAGCGAGATAAGTCACCTTCAACATCGTTATCTCTAATAGAGATAATTAGAATATTTTCCATTGAAGGTATTAGTAACTGCTGCTGCTGGCTCGAACTTGACACTAAGATAGCATGGAATATATTACATTTCTTGTTGAATGATAGTCTGCATTTTTTGTTAGTTGAAGCTATTGTGACTACTATTAGTAGATAATGAATGAATATTCACACCTTAACACTATATACCTGAAAAATCTGCTAACGTTACAAAAAATAGAGGATATCAAGCGGTTACTACTCCACACGTATGTAAAAAAATAATCAACTGAAAGCGCGTGGAAAATATTCAACAAGTGTAAATTTATTTCAAACAAGATTAAACTTACATTTTTGGCTAAAAGGAATGCATTATGTACAGCGCTTTGAATGGGATAGGTTTATATTAATTTTGTACAAGTTACAACTACTACTACTTCTATTTAAAAAATCACACGCTAAGCTGAAGGTCCTTCATTTTTCTTTTCATTTCATCACATTCCAAATCCAATTTTATTTCTTTTAATGCCTTCAGTAAATCCTCCAACCTCTTCTTTCTTTCTCTAATCAACAATTTATTTTTTTTTCTTTCTCTTCTTGTCATGCATCTTACTACTACTTTTATTTCTACTAATTCTGATTTACTGAATCGCGCACCCGCCTTTTATTTTACATCTGTGTGTGTATCCTTGAAAACCACCAACCTTGAAACATCCGAGTTTCCCCCCTCCCACCATGAACTCTAAGAATTGAATTACGATGATGATGACATTGGCATATCTATTTTTAGATCACCTTGAACAAATTTCCCGCAAAAAGTTTGAACTGGCTCCAAACATTCTCTATCTCTCTCACTCCAGATGACCTTGACATGAACTGATTCTATTTTTAGATTTCCAAGAATTGCATTATGTTGATGATGACCTGACCTTGACATCTCTATTTTTAGATCACATTGAACAAATTTCCCGCCAAAAGTGTCAACTGACTCCAAACATACTCTCTCTCCCTCACCCCATGGCGCTCTGGATGTATTACTAATGTGGGTTGCAACTATGTTCGGAAATACATCTGGTAATTCGCAGATTTTTACTTCCACCACCAAGCCTCGAAAGTAAAGACCTCGCTTGACTTTGTAAAATCCATTTACCAAACGACTTCTATCTACTTGGTCCGCCTAGCCGCATATAGATTACGTGATAGGCTGTCTGCAATCGGTCTGTCCCCATGGTTTAAAAACTATCCACAAAGTCGTTCGCTTTCCTTACTCCATCCCGGCCCATATTCCTTTCTAAATATTCGGGGCATACTGCCTTTAGCTGAGCTGACGACTGCTCCAGCAAATCTTTCGTAGTTCTTATACGTTGGAGGCATCCAACCAAGGAATTTATTTTTCAGAGAGAGAAGCCCAGTATTCGTGAAGTACCTTGCGAGAGGCTGGTAAGGGTTTGGTCTTGAAAAAACGAAGGTCAAAGCAGGTCTCTGTTTGCCAAAAATATAGATTAAATATCTACAGGATAGTGTCGACCATTTCAATTCTAATCCACCTGCTCTTTAATTAATCCTTGTTAGGCGGCAATAAATTTTCAAAGAATAATTTAGATAACTCTTTAAAATGGCACGAATAAACATTTGGCACGCTAAACGGTAAAGAAATGTATAAATAATTTTGCCATGCATACAATAGGAAAGAAATGAACACACATTTAAAAATTCCCAAAGCTTCTTCTCATAGAAACAGATTACGTAAGTGTCAATTAATGATTTTAAATTGCAGGTATTACATAAATCATCAAAATGAGGTTGCTTGTAAGATGCACATTATTCTAAATCTTTGTTACTAACAAAATTTATTTCAAAAGCAAAAGCCAAGTGTTTAATTTCCAGTTAGGTGGGTTTAAGTGTGTTGCGGATGCGAGAGGTGCACCCTCTCTTGTACCGATTACAAACTGGTCGTTATACCGCAGGAGTAATTCAATTAGTGGATTCTAACTCAATACTGTTTATTACATGTAATGTCACATCTATTTATACTAACTATACCCTATTTTCCCATTTACAAAGATAAACAGGTCTTGCAATTTAATGTGGCTAATAGGAGCTATTATGTTATGCTGCGTTGCCCGCTTGATTTAGTTATTATTGACCTACTGACACTGCTGACTAATGTGCACGTGACCATTTTCCTTATGCTAAGCTATAATTCCGTAAGTTACCATTTAACCTAATTACTAATGATGATGGCAAATGTAGCCCTGCTCAACCTGAGATTGAAATTGGACAGATGCAGGTCCTGTTCAATTTTACATTGAACATCAAGCTGGGCCGAGAAGTTGGTGTTCGGTTGTCGACTGAACATCTTCTACGTTTAGTATGGGGAAACTGTAGTATCCAGTGGTACCCTCACAATCCCTTTCTCGATTCAAGATTTTATTCGTGTCTACATTTTTTTACGTTCCCCAGATTGCCAGAATCGTTCCCATTGCTAGTGTTGTACATAATAGGCTGGTTTCTACGAAATGCGATGAATTTTTCCTCCAGGGAGCGTTTACTAGTTTCTCAATTCATTGAGTTGAACTGTCGCCTTCAATATTAATTCTTTCTGGTTGTTGTTTACTTGAGAGTGATGTTGAACTGCTCGTGTCTTGTAGATATCGACTAGTATGTGATAACTAGTAATCACTGACACCGTATCTTGCCGCGTTCTATTTAGTTTTGTTTTTACCAGGCATTCCTGCGATATTATCCTTCTTTGATTTAATGTTAGGTTTTTCCTGATTCCATTACACATTCTGCTACCTTCGTGGTGTCCTTTGTGATAAACATCCACGTGTTGGGCAAATACGGTGATTTCCAGATTGTTCCATGCACTTATCGCTTTACTACTTTGCATATGTTTTCCTTTGTTCTTCGGTACAGTTGATCTATTACGCGTTGTTTGAACTACGTTGTTTCCTACAGTAGCTCTGCCAATGACTGTATGCCCTCCAACAAACATACTGTTTTTGAATTCTTCATCCGAAAGTGGAGAGTACTTGGATTGCTTATTAGTGCGTTAAAGTGCGATATCTCAGTAAATAATATGAGTTTTAGAAGGAAATGTTTCCTGTCAAAGTGTTTGGTGTTTAAGAGTTGCGTATTTTAAGATTATTTTCCAATATACGGGGTGCATCATAAAAGTGTGGTAGTAGCTAATTATTGGTTTTTAAAATGGAACCCCCAATTTTTTGACGTGTTCGGATTTATGGTCAAATTTTAATGTTAATTTGTTTAAGATGTTTTATCTTAAACATTTACTGATTAAAATTGTCACATAAAAGCTATTTACAAAAATACTATAACGCATGATGGGAGGTGTCCTGTTATTACACCAACGCTTTACTGTTGTTTCTAGGGATAAAGGCTAAGACAATATTGTGTTAAAAAAAAAGTTAGGCAAAAAGTTGTTTTTGTGCTTTGTGTTTTTTTCTCCAAAAATGGACAAAAATAAAAGAAAATAATAATAATAATAATAATAAATATTAAGTAAACTTTATGATGTAATTATTTATATTTTGTACAAACGCTTCACCAATTATAAAACTGCGTCGGTGTTGGAATGGTTAGAGTGCTTACCTTTCGCCCCAGCGGCGCGGGTTCAAACCTGACCGAGATAGCCGTTTTCTAAAAACGGAGAAAAACAAAAGCACGCCATCTTCTCGGATAGGAATTAAAATTGTAAGTCCCGTTGCAATACGATTATTGACGCGCTAAAGATCCCATACTAAAGGTAATAACCATTAGTAGTTGCGTACATAGATACCCAACATTTCCGACCCACAAAATTAATAGTTTTAGTAAGTCAAATAAATCTATGAAACATGAAAATACAATTATAAGACTACTATTATCATTTACTGAGGATTATAACTGTTATGTTATCGAAAGTTTAAATTTAAATAAAAGATAATTAAATAATACACGATGTAATACCCAAAAGATAGGAACTTAATAATCAACAAGGTTTATCAATTGACAAAGGACAAATTGATTTAGTTTATATGTTTGTCTTCCCAAGAAGGACTTTAAGTCAAAAACCAAAATATGTTCCAATTGTCTTAATTTTCTCCCAATGACCAATATTTGGGCTCTGTCTGTAAAATACTGCGGAGCCCAGTATTTTTTTATTATTCCAATGTGTATCTATGAGTGTCTTTTTAGAGTCTAAACAAGAAAGTGCACACACGCCATGGAATGATCAAGGTTAAGAACGAGATTTACCCTGGAAAAGGATTGCGTTGAATGCATTTCAAAATATCCTTCAATCCTCTTTAATCGCGACTGGCCTAAAGTAAAGTTCTGTGTGAAAAATGAAATAGCACAAAGAAAAAAACCAAAAAGTGAATTGTAATTTAATTAATCAATATGAAAATGTAAACTTTCACCATTAACGCTCATAATAAAATACTTATCTTTTTTGGGACTTTTTAATGGTGTACTTTAAATTATACAATCTAAACGTTTCGATAACACTTACAGTTATCTTCGTCAGTAGTAATGTTTGTTAAAAATTGTTAAAGATGTAGTAAACAATTTTGTCAAATTTGAAAAATGTTATATAGAATGTTTGTATGCTAACATTTATATACACTTTCCATTATTAAATAAAATGACCCAAATAATTAGTAAGCACAACAAATTTTTGTTAATTTAAATTATAAAGATAATAGTTCAAACAAAAATTTGTTTGGTTTCAGCATCCAGATGTAGTAACGAATGTCACTTTTGCGTGCGTACCAATTCCCCCTTCGAATTATACAAAACACCATCGCATCTGATTTTAACTAAGCCCCTCTTTAATTCGAAGTACAAAAGTGAAAATTCTAATGCAATTTAGCACCGAGCTAGTAGAATTGTGGCAACACGATCTGCTGAGCATTCGGCAGGTAATGGGTTCGATTCCTGTTACCGTCTACTCTGTACGGGATTATTTCATGGTATTTTCCTCATGCACCTATAGCGGAATGGCCACTGAGTATACGAACACCATGTACGGCTATTTAAACGAATGCTGGGGTAGTATTTTCCCCCTCATCACAATCATCAAAAGGGTCACAAATGAGTTATAGCCATGGGTTGCCGTATTTGGGTCCAAACAAGTATGTGTGTGGTGTGTGTATGTATGTGTGTGTGTGTGTGTGTGTGTGTGTGTGTGTGTGTGTGTGTGTGTGGTGTGTGTATGTGATGTGTGTGTGTGTGTGTGTGTGTGTGTGTGTGTGTGTGTGTTTGTGTGTGTGTTTGTGTGTGTGCGCGCGTTGTGCATGCGTGTGTGTGCATAACTTTTTCTTATAACGTGTCTAAATACATAGCCAAATAAATCTGAAAGAAATTAAATATGATTAAAAATGCTTAAACTGTGATATCCACGTTTGTATAGAAGAGAGCGGCTTTGGAATTTTTAGTTTAAAATTAGAATCTACATGTCTATTAACTTCTATCTAACATGAAGGTTTGAACGTCCATTTGCCATAGATTATAGTTTTTGTTTTTACAATACTGTCCATGTTCATTGTGAACGTATTATAATGGAGGTTGCTTAATTATCCTAAAAACATTATTATTAAAATTATATCATTTCTTTCCCATTCTGTAGGTAGCACGGTCTTATGTTGTTCCACATCAACTATTTCTGTTCAAGACATGGACCATACGCTAAATCACAGTAGTCGAATTGACTTAAAATGAGGTACTTGCGCGATTGCAGCTTTACACTTTTATTTAGTATAGGGCTTGATAGGTGTAATATTTTTATAGTAGAATATGCTCTACCAAGTATATTATTGATGTGACTCCTATATCTAGATTTTGTATCCCAAATTTTTACCTCCAATTTTTGGCACAGTTCTTTATTGTCAAGTTCAGCTAATATGTCACTGCATTAATTCTTAGCAACAAATAGAACAAAGAACTTATTAAGGTAGTTATCCTATTTTCTTTTTATTTTGAGTGTTACAAAATATTGGACAGATCACTATTTAAGCTAGCAATGTCCAGATTAATATTTTCAGGATTGTATTTACGGCAAACCTAGGTACCAACAGCGTGCGTATGGCCTTTGGTATGAAACAATATAAAAAATTCGATGTGTACATTTCGTACAGTAAAGTACCCAGAATAGATCCTAGTGGAACTCCATTTACCTTTACTAATTCCGACCATACATTGTTGAGAACCACCTTCTACTTCCGATTGCACAAACACCCCTTCAGCAGCAGTGTTGCCCCTTTACACATACCTAAATAGTAAAAAATTGAATGTAGAATTTCATAGTTAATCGTACCGAAAGATTTTGAATAGTCTTAACAATACTAGCTTACAGCATTGTTTTTTCACATAGAGCAGGTATTATGTCATCTGTAATTTCAAGACGTGCGGTGCTACAACTATGAGTTGGCCGAAAGCCAGATTGAAGCAAATTATGTTCATCTTAATGTTGAAGTAGTTGGTTTTCAAGGATTTTTTTAACAACCTGCGAAAAGACAGGCAATATGACAGTAGGTCTTAAACTATGAACATTTGATTATTTTTTCTAGAGGGATAAACTGGGAGAGCCCTCATTCATTAGGAAATCAATTGGTTCCCATGCAAGAATTTACACCATGTACAGGATGATGGACTATAATGTTGCCTTCGTTTAACTTTTTTATTTTAAATGTGAAAAAATTGAAATTAGGGTTATGTATGTACAGGAAAATCTTTCTTTCAGCGTATACAAATATTTGGAAAAATGAGTATCCAGGGAAGAACGAAAAGTTTTTTTTTTTAATGGATCGCCAATATATGAAATAATCTTTGATTCCTCGTAAAATTCTAAGCATAATTCAGAAATATACCATATACCTAAATTCAACCGTTTCTGAAATATTCGCATTTGAAGGATTATTTATTAGTAAAATGTAATAATTATTCAAAACATCATGATTTTATTAAACACCTGAAGAATCTTTTAGAAACGCTAGGTTATCGTCATTTAAATTATTTCATTCCGTATTAAACTCGTTTTCCACGAAATTTAAATAGCGGGCACCATTTAAAGCAGTATCAAAAAAATAAGGACTAATAGCTGAATCACCCAGGATACCACAATGTTTCTTGAAAACAAGAAACTATTGATGACGTTTAACTTTATGTCAATGTTGTTGGAGTTATTGTCTTGTTAAGTAAGTAAAAATGTACTCATACAGAGATAAACAAATTATTTTAATTTTTTATGCTAAAAATAATATAAATTGTCGCGTTGTCATTAGAAATATGATAAACGGTAATCCTGGTATGCATGTCCAAGTCGAAAAACGTTCACATCAAGAAATTTCAAAATGAGAAAAGAAGAAAAGTAGAAAAGAACTGTGAACGTAGATTAAAATGTTGAATTAAGTATTTTGCTTTCCATAGATGAGAATCCAAAGACTTCTATAAGAAATATTTCAAAACCATTACGAGAAACGGAAGAAAATATTCAAGTAACTTCATACGGGAAAGTGCAAAGAACACTTAAAAAATGTGATCTAAAGCCATATAAGATTAAACCCAGAATAAATCTTACCCAAATGCAAAAAGATTGAATAGATTTGGCAACTAATTCTAGATAGGATAAGCATAAACAACAATGTTTGGAAACAATTTGGTGAACTGAAGAGTCTACCCCTTCTACAAGTAGCCTGTTCAACCGAAAACGTACTAGGAAATGAGCACTCTTATTGTGAATTCAGCTTTCAAGGGCGAAATTCCGCCAATGTGTGGTGTAGTATCCTAGGCGTTCGAGTTATTGGTCCGTATTTTTTTGATAAATGGAGCCCGTTACTTAGAAGTATATTTAGAAGATGTGCCTTTACACATGTTACAAAATATAATTTTTCAACAGGATGAGGCACCCCCTCATAACCATCGTGGTATGCTTAATTATCTAAATGGGAAGTTTTCTGAATTGACCGAAAGAAATGCCTCAATTAAATGGTCAGCAAACGATCCCGATTTGACACCTATGGATGCGTTTCTTTGGGGTTACTTAACAATAGCACCGCCGGCTATTGTAACTACCTAAAACTGCCGTGGCCGGTCATTATGACCTATGGACACGAAAGGTAATTTTGAGATGTATTCTTTATGTATTTTACACTTAATTGAGAAAGAAACTTAAAAAAACACATTTTAGGTAAATATTCTTTTTAATTAAATAAAAATCAAATTGACCCTAATCTATTTAGAACTCAGTACAGTTTTACATGCTGTATTACGTTCTACGGTTCAAACAAATAACGGTCTTTGTTGCACTTCCACATTTTCCACAAACGTATTTCTTACACATTGAACGTCAACAGGTTTATTTTTGTCGCATTTTTTAATTTGGCACTGATGACGTTTTTTAGGTTTCGTTGTATCAGATGCGTTGGTACTTGCACCAGAATCTTATTTGGAATCGAAATACTCTTTTCTTAGTTTCTCAGCTAGAGTGAAAATAAAGTCTCTTCTTTTATTTTACTGCCTACAACTTCCTTATAAGCTGTCCAGGAGTTGATTGTGGCAAGATCGAAAACACTGTAAAACACATGAACTGGCCATCTACGTGAACCAGCTTTCGTGGAATATTTTCTAACCATTTGGTTCAATAAGTCTACCCCAAACTTTGTTTCAGTGTAATACAACACTGTCTCAGGTTTCTTCTTTTTGCCATCATCTATAGCCACGGTTGGATGTAGCGTACTTAGAAAATATGAACTTTTAATTAACTTTACCCTGACAAATTGACAAGGTGCTTTTATCATTTTTCATTACTGTGGTAGAATATAACTCTGCCCATTTATTCTTGATACAAATTGGTAATTCCCTTCTTGCTCGGTTGATTGTTCCTAGTATTGTTGAGTTCTTCTTTGCCAACATTGTTGTTAACTTATGGCGGGCAAAAAAGTTGCCGGTAGTAACATTTCCATCCATATTTAGGAAAGGTTCCATTAATTTTAAAACAATATAGTTTGGAAGCGCATATCATCTTTTCATAAATAAGGAAAACCATTCAGGAGATATTTATAATTCGTATCAAACAGCTAACCAAAATTTTACACCAAATTTATCAGGCTTATTCGTCATATATTGTGTAAATCTGCATCTAGCTTTAGTAAGAAACAGTTGTTCGTCTAATGCAATGTATGCTCCTGGAACATTGTAATCTTTACAGTTACTAATAAATTTATCCCATATTTTAGACGCCAACGCAAACTTATCACTAACTAGACGTTCTTTTCGTGTTGATCGAATATCAAATCTTAAAAAGCTCATGATTTCACGAAATCGATTGCGTGACATGGTCTTACGAAAAAATTGCGGTCCCCAAGTAACAGACCATAAACTGTCAAGCTGTAATGTTCTTGCGCCGTAAGCACCACCTGCTAGCATTATTGCAGGAGAATCGTCAATTTCTTGAAGAGACAACGATCAGTTTGTATCATCTCCTAGTTGTCGTTTAGCTTCAATTTCAGTACATTTCTGAATGTGTTTTAGCGTTGTGTTATCTATAAACAATCGAAATGCACTTAGTACAAAGTTAGCAAACACATCTCTTTTTGCAAAAGGAGTAGGTCCAGGAGTATTTCGCATAACATTTTTTTGAACTACACGACCAACATAAGGTCCATTTGATTCTATAACTTCCCATACACCATTAGATTTGGATGAATGTTTACTCCCCGCAGGTAAATGCAAATAATTTTTTCGTTTAGGATGGTGTTCAATGTCATCACAAATTTAATTAGATGTACAAGGATCAGCAGTGACATTATTTACGCTGACATCAGATTCTCCACTTTGTTCACTACTTTTGTCATCAACAGGAACAGCTTCAACACTTTCACCACCTTCGGAGTGATTATTTCCTTTTTCGGATTCGCATTCAGATAAGTTTTCCAACTACGCAAGATAATCTAAAGCGTTGTTGTGTAAAACTACGAGACGACCACATTTTTTTTACTACTATGTTAACCCCGTAATAAGTACAGAAGTATCTCACAAGAACGTTCACTTGCATCTAATTTGAAATCTCAAAGTACTTGTATATGTAGGTTTCTATAGAAGCAAGTTATAACTTGCACTTTTGATATTTCGGGCGTGTAGATAAAAACAGCGAAGATTATTCATAATTTCGGACACGACTAAACAAGTTTTGACTTGCAGTAAACTCCTAAAAATTACCACAATCATAGTAAAATACATTGTTTTATCTCAACGTTGTAATTTTTTTTGTTATACAACCTCGAAACTGATTACGAATATATGAACGGTCAAAATGACGGTTCCGGCAGTTATACAAATACTACAAAAAAACTCTAAAACGGCTTAATTTTCTTAATATATTTTTTTATATTCTAAAAGCACATAAAAATTTAGAAAAGGTAATAATACATAGACACCGTAACTCCAAGCACAACGGAGAAACAACATTTTAAAGAAGACACGCGGTCAAATTGACCGCCGCGGTAGTTCTAGTGTTAAACGATCTTATAAACAGCCGCCAAATTGAAAACTTCAATCACCTTAAAGATTTAATACGGAATGAAACTAATTTAAATAAAAATAGCCCAGCGTTTATAACAGATTCATTAGAGACTATTCGAAGAACACATATACTGCGTGTTGAAGAAAAAGGAGGCCCGGTAGCGCATATTTATATTTAACTACTCATTGAATTTTGCGAGATTTCCTGATTTGTTACACCGGTTTAATAAAATATTTGATGTTTTAGATAAATATATGATGTTTTGAATAATTATGATATTTTATTAATAAATAATCTTTTATATGCGAATATTTCGGAAACGGTTGAATTTGGGTATATGTCATATTATGAATTATGCTTAGAATTTTATGACGAATCAAAAGACAATTTAATATTTTGGTTGATTTATTAAAAAAAGAAACTTTTTGTTTTCCCTGTTTGCTTACCATTTTTCCAAATCATTTTTTGCTTTCAATTTTTTTGTCACACGTAAAAGTTCACAAAAATCTACATGCTGGATCTCAATCAACGCTTTATACAATTAGGCAGGAGAATTTGATTCCTATCGACAAACAAATTATTAGATGCCTTTTACGGAAATGTGTCACGTTTCAGGGTAATCCCTAGCAGTATTGTAATGTTAACGGTTAATTTACCGAGACCAAGAGTTATTGCCAGCTCTTCCTTTAACTTGGTACGTTTGGATTATGCATTCCCGTTTTTTTATCAGAGGCGAAAAATGTAAAAATATAAGAATTAGTAAAGCTTATGGATGCATTCTTGTGAACTTTTTCCACTATATGCGTGCATTTGGAACCTGTAGGCAATCTTAAAAGTGACGTGTTCTTGAACTCGTTTAAGATGTTTGTAACTAAACTTGATTTTTTGTTTAGGTCTTTGGTCAGACAATACAACTAATTCTATCCGTACATTAAGAGAATTGCAAGGTTTGTACCTTACAGCGTATTGGTTCAAAATTGTTTAATACAAAACTAAGTAACTTGGCCTTTTATACCAGACAAGACAGAAGTTTTGCGGGCATTTGGAAAACAGTAATTAAATCGTTAGTCGGTTTAATAATCTTTAAAACGGCACAACATTCGTTAGCCTCTGAAAACATAACGATTAGTACTTTCGTCATAAATAATATCTATATATTTTCTGAATACTTTCTTTTAAAAATCGTATTTAAACATTTGTCAGGATGAATGAATTGTAATACTTTAAACCAAGAATTTCTACTTAAAATATTCTGTTATCAGTGTTTTGTATTTGATGACAGTAAAAGACTCCAAAATAACTAAATTATGCAATGGATCTGGCTCAGTTAGCAATTTCAGATCAATCGTTAAACTCAAAATATTCAAATATTAATTCAATTATAAAAATGTGTAACCCGTTAGGTAATGTGACACAAGTTAAAACTAAAATTTTATCACAACTTAGACAACTAAGCAACAGAAGTAAGTTAATTAATTCGAACTCCTCTAATAGGTTGTCTACTCGTTGTAGTAGGAGTGTTGGAAGGTGTTTAAATTTGGTTTTGGGGTTTCGTGGTAGTCGGGGTTTGTTGGCGAATGGGTTTTTGAAATATTTGTTTAGTAGGTATCGTGTCACCGTTTATCCTGCGATCTGTGTATTTGGCTTGTAGTGTTTTGGTCTGTCGGTTATTGGTGGAATGTTGACGTGTTGTATGGTTAATTGGTTAGGGTGCCTGTAGTGTAGTTTGTGTATGGTGCGTAGTATTGTCCTTTCGCAGGAGGCGACGGATTGAAGTTTTTTGGTTTCTAGAGATGCGTACAATGGAGCGCGGTAGTCGAGTATTGGTCGGGTGTAGGTTTTAGGGTGACAATCTCTGACGTTTCCTCGCAGCATTTTCAATGGCGATGCACGGTTGCGTATTTTATTGAGAGCGCCGCTAGCGTTGGGTTGCCAGTGTAGAATTCGGAAGAATGTGATGCCTAAGTAGTCGTCGGCAAATTGGGCAACGGTTACGTTCGGTTTGGTACTTTGGGGGATGTGGTAGATCGTGAATAAAATCTGTGCACTGACGATCCTTGCGGTCGGATGAAATTTCGGGGAAGTAGAGAAACCTACTCGTACCTTCACACATCTGCCTTTTCAAGGGTCTGGAGGATTCCGTATCGAGTTTTACTAGGGAGTCTAGGCGGGAGCGGTTCGGTCTGAAACCGAACTGACTGCTGGGTAGGATGTCGTTGGCTTCCAGTGTTCTCTTAGCCTTTGGGGGAGGACTGTCTTTAGACATTTGCCCATACAACTTAAAAAGGGAATGACGGCTGGGAAGGGTCGGATCTACGTTTCGGTATCATGACGGTTGAAGCAGACAACCATTCTGTCGGGAAATAGGATAGGGCAAGGCATCTGTTGTATATTCGGGCTAACTATCTAATGACGTTTTGTGGTAAGTGCTTTAGTATTTGTCGGTTAAGTCCGTCTTGTCCAGGAGTGAAATTTCTCCCTAAAGGTTTGTAGTATTTGTTCGGGTGAGATGGAACTAAGGAAAGGGCCGTTGTTTGATAGTTCGAGTGGTCTGTGGTTTTGGTTTTGGAACACCTCAAAGTTTTGCTCGAGCTGTGCTTTAAAATCGTTGATGAATTGTCGGGTGTTATAAGAACATCTTGCAGATAAAGGCCGAACAGGTCAGTTTTCTTCAGGATTGGGAGTGTGGAGAGGCTCGCATTGGCGTCTGCGAACATATACACGCTGTTATGCAAAAGGAAGTCTATTGATCATTTTAAGTACGTAAGGATACGAACAAAGGATGGCCTGTATAATTTCTTCTTCGGTTATGTCATTGTCAACCTTGCGGATGAGACTTGACAGGGAGAGGGTTTTGGGTGCCGGTCGGGTGTGGGATAGGCCGCACAGTTGGGATAGAGTAACGGATGGGGTTCCAAGGATGGATTACATGGATTTCTCCACTTCAGAGGTCGGGATCGGTTGAGAAGTTTCGATCAGGGCGGTTTGGTTCTGGTTGAATGTAAGATTCGCCCACGGGAGTTAGAGAGGGCGCAAGGTGGTGTAGAGCTGCTTCTGGGAAACAACTGTTTTAGGAATATTGCGTAAGCAATATCGGGATTTGGGTTGGGTAATTGCAGAGGTCGAGGATGCGGAAGAGGAAGATGAGGAGGATATGGACGAGGTGGAAGGTTAGGGTGAGGGTGGATTCCTAGTGGTCGTTCGCGCCAACGTCGTAGTCCGGGTTGGTGCTACGGGTAGCAAAGCTACGGTAGCGTACGTCACGGTCGGTGTTGTAGGGGTTAGGGTGAGGAAAAGGGGGCTTGGATGTGTGGGTTTACCATGTTTTACCATGGTTGGTTAGTATGTGAATTGGGACGTGTAATTAAAAAATTACAAATGTTTCTTTGGTTGCGGAAGGTGGACTCCCATCGAGGTGCAGCCTCACGCCCCACTGGATTAAGCTTAGAGTTAGGATTCCGGCAGAAATAGAGGGTTCTGCTAACAGGTTAAAGGATATAATGTAGGAATAAATTGATTTGCTCTGCGGCATTCCTCTTCGTATGATTAGCTCCTTTTTTCAGTGGCTGGCTGTCTTCGTCAGTTGTCCTCAATGCACTTCCTGCTTCCTCGATACTGCTGCTTCCGGTCCGGCGGTCTTCTTATCGTTGATAAGGCATCTTTTTCCGCTTTCTTTTGTAGTGGTGTGTTAACAGTGACCACTACTACAGATAAATCGGCGAGGAAACCCATTTAATCCCGGCACGCGGTTGATTAATTAATTAGAATGTGCAATTCACGCTAATTACGCTGTAACTCTGATCGACTGATCGACGGTACGACTACGCACTCAATTTTATACCCTCAGTCCGTCATATTGCCAAAACGCCACAACATATTCGCGCCAACAACAATATCTACCTAGCACCATGGATATCTCATGTGCCGCCTGGCCGAGTGCAAAATCCGAAAGGGAACCATAAATAAGAAAAACGTAGCGATCTTGACTTTCTTTACAAACATTCTCACAACTCCTTGAAGCAACCATTATTAGTAATCATTTTCACTTTGTATATTATTCAGAATCTGACTCAGTTTTTTTATGGAAATTCTGCATGTGGACGATTCCCTTCAGCCTTGAACATGCCTTCAATTTTCCATTATTGCGTAATGTTACATCATTTATACAAGCAAAGATATACATACATATTCCTTCCTGCACATTAATACAATATCAATATATCGTAAACTCACTCTCTCATACGTCTAAATCCATTCCTTTTATACGCATTCTTTAGTACACAGCAGTAAAAGACCAGTAGCAATACGGTAGTCTTCTATCAGTGCAGTCTCAGTAAGAATTTTCCCAAAACACCATTTTTTAACTAAATTTAACACTTTCAAAATAATAATTATAAAATATTATTAATCTATATGATTAAGATCTATACATTGGTATTTTTGTATCTTTGAAATATACAACTGTTTCAGAAATATTTAATAAAAATCAAAAACAACTCATAATAAACCTTTCCTCTCCGCCGCTGAATTTCTCCCAGAATGTAACCACCTTCAGGAGAAATGAAAATAATCTTAAATACATTTTTTTTAGGAACGTAGGTGTTTTCGTTCTGGAGTTATCGTGGATCTTAATATATTTCCACACAAACACACGCTAACACGCACAGTCGCACCCGCACACCCACCCACACACGCACCCAAACTCATACACACACGCACATACTCATACACACACACCCACTCACACACACGCGCACACGCGCACCCGCACCCGCACACGCGCACGCACGCACGCACATACGTACACACACACACACACACCGAGCCCATACACAGGTTCAGCTGGCCATCTCTAATTTAGTACAGAGGTGGTGTTAATTAAGTTCTAGCGAGTTCGGATGGGCAGCGCGATGAATCAGTTGCGGAGTGGTGAAAATACCTACGCGACCAGCTGTTCATCTATCGCTATAGTAACTCCTTACACATAATACTTTTTAAAATTTGTATTGACCAACTTGTCAGATTTACGGCTCTCATATCTAGTATTCTTGTCACCCAACAAATAAATCTGAGAAAACTCTTCAATCGCTACAAGCCGATAGTAGTCCGAATAATTGGAGGTCAATACAAGGAAATAATTCATACAACTCAATATCATCGCAGAAGTTCCATTGTCTAGGGGTTAGGACTGGAACAGCTTCCTTGTTGGTAGAAGTTGCTATACATTCGTAGTCGGCAAAAAGAAAAAATGGGTCCTCAGGTTCTTCAATGAATTTTCCAGGTCCCAAAACCTATTTTATATTGTTAGGCGAACAAGCACATCCAGTTGGATAAGGGTTGATTTTTTACTCTGTACCAACTTCCGCTTTCAAACAACAGTCTGTTTCCCTTCCTTGAGTTTCAGGATCAGTATTTTTATCTACAGATTGACAATTATCATCTTCGCTTGTTACTGTTTGATGATCAGTCAATTAGGAGTCGGTATTCTCATCGGAGTCTGGAATATCGACATCGTCTTGTAACCCATTTTTGCATTTCATTAAGCGTCTTCTCCCACTTCTTAGCGATATCAACAAGGTATCAGATAATATAATGTATTTTCAATCACCAGCTCTACGTACACAATTACAGAAGTTATTGCTATCCACCTAGCTAAATCACAAAGTTTTGGCATTTTATATACAAATTGACACCGCCTACTTTGATGTCATTAGAGCTAGGAAACCAGATTTATTTGGCATACTTTTTGGGCAAGAATTTTAAGAGTTTGTAATTAATTATTATCTATTGCTATACAATTATAATTATTACATATTAACAATTAGAAACATTAGTAATTACAGTAATATGATTCAAATTTTCTGGAAAGTATAAAAACATTACAGTAATGATCGAAATGGATTGTTAGTTGGCTGCACATGTTTCATATAATTTCCACCAATATTTCACCGTGAATCTCAAAAATTATATTAAAAACAGGAAGGGGTCCGTGTACCCCCTTTACTCAGTAACGTAACTTTTTTTGCGAAATTTTATACTGTCAACGCTGCAATTTTTTCTTTTTTGATATTTGTGATAACGTAAGTAAAGATCATTTAAGGAAGAACAAAGTCACTCAGCCCCGTCATTGTAAAGAAATGACATAGTTAATTAATTATAACTTAAAATACGCTTGTCCGGATAATGGTTAATAGAAGAAATAGCCATTATTAACCTTTCAAAAATTCAAAATGTGCACCGTAAAGCAAGGTTTAGAGAAAGCTTATGAAAACTCACATGCAATTGATCCGAGATTGTAAAATTGAACAAATAACACAATTATGGCAAACTTCCGTTCGGATTGGCAGTTCTATAAAAACGAATATATTTTATTCAAATCGGCCGTAGTCGAATGAGTGTGCTGTTATAGGCTAAATAGAGCATCCAGTTCATAAAAGTAATATGCGGCACGGCATAGGTCAGTAGTGTAGGCGGGGTTGTTAAAGACGCAAAACTCCAAAATTGTCAAAATCGGGTAAAAATGTCACAAAATGTCTAACACTTCAATGTGATCGTACCTCAACAAATATAAATCGCTCTAATTCAATTTACAACCATTCGCACTTATTTCAACTCACCTGGTATAAAATATGCTTAAATTCGAAAAAAACAAAATATTGCATCAGCCCTTTAAAAGTTACGTTAAAACTTCAATTAACAATAATGTCTTTCGAATGTAATTACTTCAAGTAAACACAACCACAATGACGTTAATTTCATGATCTGAATAAAAAAACAAACACTACAAATACGCCTAATATGATTTTGTACAACAAATGGGTTTACACTTACAAAATCACAATAAGTACTTAAAGATATAGATAGATTGAATAAAAATAAGAAAACACCAAAATTTGAAAGGTCACACAATTGTTACATAAATCATATCCTTTAAATAAATAAAATTTAATTTACTTAAAAAGGCTGTGAAGCTAGCTAGCGTCGATATTGGCATTACCAAAATTATTGTAAATTTGAAATAAAAACTAAAATAATAAAGATTATAACCAATAAGCTGCGTTCTCTTGTAACGCATAACCACATTCAATTTTGATACAAAAAAATCAAACGTGAATGTCGAAAGATAGCGTATTCAAACGTTAGCATATAAAACAAAAGGAATACACCAGAATTTATTAAAATTTGTAAAACACAGCAAAGCAAAGTGAACAAAGGAGTTTACCTTATATTTCTTATACAGACACCTTTGGTACCTAGAGATGACCTCGACGGCGGAAATGCGATCGTGGTTAATACAGCACTAGGTTCTGCAAACATGACTTAACTCGAGAATATTTCTCTTTTCCATACATTTGATTGATATTACAATTTATATGGACGTTCTAACTAACACTTACTAATTTAAAATCTCAAAAGAACGAAAAGCTTTTTATTTACAGCAGTTTGTATTATTTGTTCGAAGTCGGAAGTATACGCAAAAGTTATCATTTAATCCAGCAACTTGTTACTTTAATCCGCAAAACCAACTTGCGAAATAGCAAGTCCATAGAACATGGCTAAGCACTTAACCCTGCTGTTCTCCTCGACAAGACTATACACTTGTGCTCGTTCGGGTCATAATGACCCGAACTCCTGAAATATGAATTAAAACCAAAATAACAACAATTTTTATACATTTATTAACTTTATTTCTCTAATGCAATGTTTTTTATATGAAACGTGAAACTTACAATAAATTCAACCAAATTTAAATAAAAAAAAAGAAAACGGAATAAAAAATGTCTAATAATTGGTATGATCCACTACTTCTTACAGTCGGGACAATAATAGGTCACGTGTTCTTTAAACAAATATTTTTTACACTTAATGCAGGTTATATTAGTTTTGTTATCACATTTAGAAGGGAAAAATTTGAAGCGTGCTCGTTTGTTTTTGTTGCTAGTTCCAGGAAGAGGTGCGGTAGAATTTTCCACTAATGGTTGTTGAATAGCTGTTACAATTGCAGCTGCTTGTTTATTACGGGGAAGATGTTTATGGACAAAATGTAGGGATTTACCAATTGTTTGCCCAGTTGTTCCAAAAACAACAAAACATTTTTATTCCAGTCTGGATTTATTTCGCGCCATGAGACGGAAGTATTATAGGCACTGGTGTCTAAAATATTGTAAAATAAGATTATGGGCCATCGTTTTGTTTTTCGTTTGCATGTGTATGCACCGATTAGCTGATCTAATGTGTCAACTGCTCCTTTGGTAGAATTATAATCAAGTGTAATTTGTGGTTTTTTGTCTTCTCTGTCGCTTATTTGTTTCTGGTTATAAAACGTACTCATTAGAATGACCTTCTTGTATTTTTTTGAAATATAAGATACAACTGCGGTATCTTTAGTAAAATAAAATTTGGAACTATGCACAACGTTATTTACGTCCATGATAGGTAGCTCAGTCTTGCTTTTCATGACAGTCCCTAACATAGTAAGATTTCTTTTGAGAAGCATTTGACCCAATTTATACGATGTAAAGAAATTGTCACCAGTTACGTTCTGATCTCTTAGTCCATAAGTAAGGTCTAGAACTACTCTCAGCCCCTGATCCTTCTCAGGTTTTCCCCCAGGTGGTTTTCCCGTATATACTTGAACTTTTAAAGCATAAGAACTTGCACTGTCACAAAGCGTCCATATTTTGATGCCATATTTCGCTGGATTGCTTGGTATATACTGCTTGAATGGACAACGACCTCTAAATGCAACCAGCTGCTCGTCCACAGTTACGTTTTGCCCAGGATTGTACAATTTTGGTAGTATTTCATCCCATTTGTTCCAAAATTCTCTAATAGGAGCCAACTTATCCCGTAGCCTTCTTTTTTGACGATCTTCTTTATTATCAAACCGTAACACGCGCGATATATAATAAAATCGTTTCAACGACATAGTTGCGTGAAAGGAGGTCTGCCTGTTTCTGCATTCCACAAACTTCTGGCAGATTCATCATGCGATCTGTAAACTCCTCCTAACTGTAACAAATCTATGTACGGCTGCAACGTAATGTCATGTAATTCTTGCCACTTGTCACCGTATACTCTACGACCTTCGATGTTAGTTATTTTCAAAATTATATTTTCCAGAGAACTATTGAAAAATAGCTGAAATGTAGATTTTGCATTCTGGACTCGTAGATTACTGTATCTAATTAGACCTGGAGCGACTTTTATGATATCTGCACTAGTTGCACGTCCTGATTGAGGAAATGGAGCTAACATCAAAATTATGGCATTATCTTTAGATTGGACCGATTGAGCAGGTGGCATCAATTGTGTAGGATTTGTCCGTCCAGCATCGTCGAAAAAATCCTTTGTCTGACTGTTCATAATCACTATTTTCACTGATACGATCTTCCTCTTCAGAAGCTTCATCGTCACTAATGTCACTCAAATTATTAATAATTTTTTCAAAGTCTTCACCACTAGATATTTTTTTGCCATTATTGTTATTTAAGCACTTCAAAAGAACTAGTAGTAAGTACAACAAACCGCACTTTACTCGGCAACGTAACAAACAAAACTGTCGCTTGCATATTGCGATATGATATTTATATCTGCTGCAAGGTGCAAGTCTGTTCCTGTTTCGACTTGCACACGCGGCTACAGACCTGCCGAAAATGCTGTAGTAACTCACATAGGTAAGTACATTTGAACAAGCATGTGATGATATGCATATTATCTATCCTCAAATTTCCATATAAAATAATTGGAAATACAAATTTATACGTCCTACTAATGTATTACAGCCTCGGTTCATAATGACCCGAAGAACATCAATGTAACAATCATGTTTAAACAAATAAGGAAAAAAAAATTATGAAAACAAACAAGCCACCTCATTCTTCAGTGGATTAAAAACAAAGTCATTAGCTACGAAGTTTAGATATTAATTAGATAATTAGATATTAACAAAAAAGTTATCTAAACAACAATTTGATTTCGGGTCATATAGACCCGAAGATAACAGTAGGGTTAAAAAAACACGAAAACCACGTATTTTTATGTCCAAAAATGTCATCATGACAAACGATACACAACACAAAAGAAATAACTTAAAGACGTGGTGAACCAATATATTATCCGCATCAGCGAGAGCGAAGCATCCTCCAACGGTAGTTCGATACACCCCCAGAATGCGTAACTCCTTCCAACCCCTACTTAACTCCCCTTTTGCGGATATTGCATTGACCTCAAACAAATAAACGTGCATCTATACCAGCATCCTGGCCTAGACTGATTACTCCCTTAATCAGAATTCCCCATATCCCTTAATATCTTCCACTGTATTACTTACATCTTCAAGAGCCTGTAACAACTTTTTTTGTGTTGTATAAAATATACCTCAATTTAAAATCTTTTCTTCATTTAGTTCTAAATACAAGAAAATTTTAATTATTGAAATTTAGGTATGAGGTAGGCAATTTGCATATCTACATAGTGCATACTTTCATAAAGATTTATATTCCTACTTTCAATTCTTATTCATTTCTTATCTTATACGCAACGCGTCTGCGTTAAGTTATTCTGCTCATATCTTGTGCGCAGAACCGCTTCATCTACTTCGAAAGCCTCCATTTTTTTCACTTCCTGTTTAATGTCGAAGCAGGAAGCTGCTTCTTTTTGATTTTTACCTAAATTTATGTGAAAGTGCCATCAAATTGGTGGTAAGACATATTTTTAATACATTTACATAAAATTAAAGCATTTGTTCTTTTTAGGCGCTTTCTTTACTTATTTTTTATACCATTTTTTACTTACACTTTTATCATTACTTCAATTTACAACGTAATTACGCATTTGATTTTATTGTTGCGTACATTTTTCGTTTTATGATTGCCATTTTTTTAATGGAAAACTTCCAAATAATGCAATAAGAAGTGGATTTAAAAGTTTTAAGAAGAAATTTATACGGATTTTATAAAGATAAATTCAGTTTAGGGTGCGGCTAATAACATTATGTCAAGATTGCACAATGATGACGTAAGATTGATTTCATGCAGGTTAACCGCTTTGTAATCATATTTAGATACCAAAGGTTGTCAAAAAGAAAAGTTTGTGTACAAAAATTTCTAAGGTATTTATGTAGTGATTTATTTAGTACTTTAAGCATAATTTTAACCCCTTCATTATTTCATCATTACATTTGATATTCAATAAACATAGTCTGTATATTGTTATTTTTTACATTTTTATAAACTCGGTTTAATTGTTCCGATATTATAAAAAACAATTTGGCGCCCGAGATAACTTCATTTGGTTTACATTTTTTATTAGTGATGGTAAGTGAAAATAATCGAGCAGATTTAGTGGTAATTAAGCAAATCATTTTATTTGAACCCACTCTATTAATCAAGCGACTGAGTCAAAGGCACAACTATATGTGGTGTAAGGTTTGTATTTTGGAGAACTTATTATTTCATTACTTTATAACTTACTTTTTATTATTTAAAATTTTGTATACACCCACACATACGACACACACTTTTTCTAAAATTTACAAATTTCTAAAAGTTCTGTTCCCGTTTATACATTAAATTTAAAATTTAATGGTAGTGAGATGGATGTTTTTACATTTATTCAAAGATGTGAGGAGTTAATGGTTGCACGAAATATTTCAAAGACGGAGATGCTTTTATCTGGTGTTGATTTATTTGCAGGGAAAGGATTAATTTGGTATAGGGCTGTGAAACCTTTTATTTAGACATGGGATCAATTGATTTCTAAATTAAAGAGTGCCTTTTTACCCGAAGGACATGACGAAGTTTTATTGAATGAAATTAAGAACAGAAAACTGGCTTTTGATGAAATTACAACCCTTTTTATTTTCGATTGTTATGAGAAATTTACAACCTTGGTTTGCTACTCAGTAAGCTCTAGTTACTGTTAATCATATTTTCCACTTAGTCGAGTTGTGTAAAAAATTACAGCAAGTAAAAGCACAGAATTCCAAATTTAAATTTAATTCTTGTTCAGATTCACAGAAACAATCTGAATACAAACCTTCTTCTTCTACATTCAAACAAAATATTAAACCTAAAGTCAATTTTTCTACTACTATACCAAAAAATTTTAATTCAACCTTTAATATTTCCAAAATTAGTACAGCTAAGTCTTCAACAACCTGTTTTAAATGTAAACAGTTGGGTCATACCTATCACACCTGTGATAAGGGTGATGATAAAATCTTTTGCTTTAAATGTGGTTATTCCAATGTTACCTTTTCTAATTGTCCGAAATGTAAATTTTCAAAAAAACTTGTAATTGGGAAGTGTTCTGTTAGTCGACACATTCCTTTTGATTTTTCAGAGGCTGACAAACATGTTTTTAAAGATTGGTTGATTACAGTTAAGGAATTTTATGAAACTCCAAAAATTTGTTCCAAATTTGTTGAAAAGAATAATGATATTGGACCTTTTATTAATGTAGAGATTTTTAATGAAAATTTTGTTGCTTTATTAGATAGCGGAGCTACCGTAACCATTTTAGGTAAGCCTGCTTTGTATTTAATTGATAAATATGATTTGAAATTAAACAGGAATTCACCTTTTTCATCATTGATTATTGCTGATGGTTCTTCACAATCCATTTTGGGGAGTGTTGACTTATGTTTAACTGTTAACGGTATTAATAAAACTATTTATGTTATTGTTTCTGAATCTATTACTACCGCAATTACTTTGGGGGTAGATTTTTCTCATTTATTTGAAATTAAGGCTGATTTTAGTGAAAATTCTTTTGTTGCAAACTCTGCGGAGACAACTTTTTCTACGATTAAGATTATTGATAATCTTAATAATGATCAAATTTTTGAATTAAACCAAGTTATTGACCTTTTTAAAACATTATCAAATTCCAAATTAGGTAAAACAAATAAAGTTTTTCATTCTATTAATACTGGTGATGCAGTACCAATTAAACAACGTTATTTTCCATTATCTCCTGCTATGTTGGAGCATGCGAACAGCGAAATTGATGATATGCTAGAGCAAGGAATTATTAGACCCAGTTCTTCTCCTTGGAATTTTCCAATGGCTTTAGCTAAAAAGAAGTCAGGTGATTTTAGAGTTTGTTTTGGTGCTAAGAAATTAAATTCTATTACAAAGAAAGATGCTTACCCTTTACCATTTTTAAATGATATTTTAGATAAATTAAGAGATGCTCGTTATTTAACTTCAATTGATTTAAAGAAAGCTTTTTGGCAAATTCCTTTAGACCCGGAGAGTTGTGAAAAAACTGCTTTTACGTAGAAGATTATTTGAGTATACTGTTATGCCCATGGGACTTACCAACGCACCCAGTACATTACAACGATTTATGGATTCAATTTTAGGTCATGATTTATCCCAGTCCGTTTTTGTTTATTTAGACGATATTATTATTTTTTCCCGTAGTTTCAAGGAACATGTTACTATTCTAAGAGAAGTTTTTAAAAGGCTTAATGATGCCCAATTAAATATTAATTTAGATAAATGTGAATTTTGTAAACCCCAATTATCATATTTAGGTTTTGTTATTGATAAGAATGGTCTTCACACTGATCCTTCAAAGGTGGAAGCTATTACTAATTTTCCTCAACCACATACCTTTACTGAAGTTAAACGTTTTATTGGAATGTGTTCTTGGTATCGACGTTTCATTAATGATTTTTCCACTATTTTAGCCCCGATTAACAATTTATTGAAAGGTAAGAAGAAATCCCAGAGAGTTTTATGGAATGACGAAGCGAATGATTCATTTTTAAGAATTAAATCTTTATTAGTTGATGCTCCTATCATAGCGAGTCCAGATTTTTCTAAAACTTTTTATTTACAGTGTGATGCATCTAATTGCGGAGTTGGATGTGTTTTAACACAAGGTGTCGGAGAGAGTGAAGTTGTTATCGCTTATGGTTCTCGTACTTTAAATAAAGCCGAGCAAAATTATTCAATTACAGAACGTGAGTTACTTGCAGTTATTTTTGGTATTCAAAAGTTTAGAGCATATATTGAAGGTACCCATTTTAAAGTTATTACAGATCATCATTCACTTATTTGGATTAATAATTTAAAAGATCCTTCAGGTCGTTTAGCCAGATGGAGTGTTAGGCTTCAACAATTTGATTTTGAAGTTATTCATCGCAAAGGTAAATTAAATGTTGTTCCTGATGCACTTTTTAGAGCCCCTTTGGAAGTTAGTTCTCTAGAATTTTCTATTGTAGATTTAGACGATTGGTATAAGAAAATGTTAGCCAACGTTTCTAAAAATCCTGAGTTATTTCCTGATTGGAGAGTCGAAGATCATAAGCTCTATAAATTTATTTCAAATGATTTAAACGTCGAATCGAAGTTAGTAGAATGGAAGTTAGTTGTTCCAAAATCTTTAAGGAAGGATATTTTACAAAAATTTCATGATGAACCTACATCATCACATTTTGGTGTTTTTAAAACTTTTTCAAAATTTAAAGAATTTTATTGTTGGCCAAAAATGAAGTCCGATATTTCCAAATATATTAGAAATTGCAATGTTTGTAACCGAAGCAAGTCTTCACAAATTTAATCATTATGGTTTTATGAGTAAAGAGAAAAATGTCTCTTATCCGTTTCAATTTATTTCTATTGATTTAGTAGGCCCTTTTCCTAGATCGAAGAGTGGTAACACGGTTTTATTAGTTATTTGTGATTGGTTTACTAAATTTATTTTGATTCACCCTATGCGCAGTGCTACTGCTAAAGGTATTTGTCAATATATTGAAAATTATGTATTTCTAGTTTATGGTGTTCCCCAAATTTGTATGGTGGACAATGGTCCTCAATTTAAAAGTTCACAATTTAAAAATTTAATGAGTTCTTACAAAGTTCAATCCATTTGGTTTAATGCAATTTATCACCCCAAGTAAATTTTGTTGAGAGTTAATAAAGTAGTAGGTATTGCGATTAGATCTTATATTAAAGATGATCGTAAGGAATGGGATGTTGAAATTCACAAAATTGCCCATGCTATTCGTAACGCTGTTCATGGGTCTACGAAATTTTCACCTTCCTTTTTGGCGTTTGGCCGGACAGCTCCGATTTCTGGAGATTTTTATGGTCGACTAAAGGATTTTAAAGAGGTTGATTTATTTATTACTAACTGTGAACAATTAGTTCAAGATTTAAATGAACTTTCACCCGTTTTTAAACAAGTTAAACAAAATTTACGTGCAGCTTACGAAAGAAATTCAAAATCTTACAATTTGCGACGTCGTCCATTGAAATTAAACGTCGGAGATTTAGTTTGGAAAAAGAATTTTACTTTATCTGATGCGACTAGAAATTATAGTCAAAAGTTAGCTCCAAAATTTATTGTTAGGTCCAACTACGTACCGATTGGCCACTCCTTTTGATAATAAACCATTAGGTGTTTTTCATGTTAAAGATTTAAAACACCATTAGTTCTTACTTTTTTGTATTCTTTTTAATTATTTTTCTATTTTTGAGATTGTTACATTCCGGTTTTCTTATTTACATTTTTATTATTTTGATAATTTTTCAAAGTAATTTTATTTTTGTGCTTATTTCGCACATTATTTTATTTTTATATTTTAGTGGCTTTGCAAACCACTTATTTTATTTTTGTTGCATTTGTTTAGCACGATGGTTGATATTTAGGTCACATCGTGCGTTTGTTTTGCCGATTTTTTGGGACATTAGTTCTCGGGAAGATTATCTTCTTTTATTGGATTTACAATTTGCTATTGTTACAATAATAAAATTTAAGATAACCATTTTGGGTTTACCTCTGATCGTTTATTTAACGTGTAATTTTAAACTCTTACCCGTGGATAAGAAAACTAGTAATGCTTGTATACATTTTATTTTTTTATTTTATTTAGTTATTTTAGTTTCCCTGAAATTGTTTTTGAAATTTAAGTATTGAGACTATTCCTGATTTGTCTAGTGTTACTATTCCTGGACGGTGCTTGAGGACTTCGGTTCGCCTCGTGTCAACCTCGATTAGTTCACTTCCCGATTGTGACCTACTGATTATGACGTTTTGGTAGTTTTAGGAGGGGGTTGTTGTGTTCGTCTTCTCTTTACTACCTCACCTAGATTTCGATTTATTTACAAGCGTGCGTGTTAGTTAGGGGTATGTTTAGTCTTGGACAACGACTGTGGAACAACATGAAACCTGAATCTCGTGAAGGGTAGAGTGGCCTCTCTTGTTCTCCACGACGAAGCATTCTGAGCTAATTTGCCATGGAAATAGTCGTATCTTGGATTTACCGATTTTGACGTATCAAACGTGACAGTGGTAGTTGTGTGATGTACCTAGGAGGCTTGGTTTGAGATCACCGGGGTAGGGTAATGGAACCGCTCTCTTTCTGCCTCAAGTCTCGCGATTATTTATTTATGGTTTGTCCGGAAGGATTTTTTTTAGACTTGAGTGGAGTGGCACTTCCCTTCAGGTCATGGTTGGTTTCCGTTCCTTTTTACGTTAGCTAAAATATTTTTGCCGGTTTTTTCATTTTGTTCTCCTGATGGTGGTTTGCTTCACAAACCCCACCAGTTAAAGTTTTTACTTTATTTTAGGCTTCGGGTTCTTCATCTCGACTAGTGGCGTGTGCGGGTGGTAGCGCGTCAGTAGCTTTTATGTTGTTTCGGGGGGTATTTTCTGACCAACATCACTACATTTTCCGTACTTCTTCGTACATTTTCTTTTACATTTTGCATAGATTTAATTAACTTAACATTTTTTATTTTCTTAAATTTTACTAATTTCATTTATTAGCTTAGTGTTTGGAATCTCCGCTTTGGTGATCTCCGAGTCCAAAATTTTAGGAGGGGGTGTGTAACAACTCTTTTTTGTGTTGTATAAAATATACCTCAATTTAAGATCTTTCCTTCATTTAGTTCTAAATACAAGAAAATTTTAATTATTGAAATTTAGGTATGAGGTAGGGAACTTAATTTGCATATCTACATAGTGCATACTTTCGTAAAGATTTATATTCCTACTTTCAATTTTTATTCATTTCTTATCTTATACGCAACGCGTCTGCGTTAAGTTATTCTGCTCATATCTTGTGCGCAGAACCGCTTCATCTGCTTCGAAAGCCTCCATTTTTTCACTTCCTGTTTAATGTCGAAGCAGGAAGCTGTTTCTTTTTTATTTTTACCTAAATTTATGTGAAAGTTACATCAAATTGGTGGTAAGATATATTTTTAATACATTTACATAAAATTAAAGCATTTGTTCTTTTAGGCGCTTTCTTTACTTATTTTTTATACCATTTTTTACTTTACTTACACTTTTATCATTACTTCAATTTAAAACGTAATTACATCTTAAGTACGCATTTGATTTTAATCTTGCGTACATTTTCGTTTTATGATTGCCATTTTGTGAATGGAAAACTTCCAAATAATGCAATAAGAAGTGGATTTAAAAGTTTTAAGAAGAAATTTATACGAATTTTATAAAGATAAATTCAGTTTGAGGTGCGGCTGATAACATTATGTCAAGATTGCTCAATGATGACGTAAGAATGATTTCATGCATGTTAACCGCTTCGTAATCATATTTAGATACCAGAGGTTGTCAAAAAGGAATGTTTGTGTACAAAAATTTCTAAGGTATTTGTGTAGTGATTTATTTAGTACTTTAAGCATAATTTTAAGACCGTCATTATTTCATCATTACATTTGATATTCAATAAACATAGTCTGAATATTGTTATTTTTTTACATTTTTATAAACTCGGTTTAATTGTTCCGATATTATAAAAAAGAATTTGGCGCCCGAGATAACTTCATTAGTTTTACATTTTTTATTATTGATGGTAAGTGAAAATAATAGAGCAGATCTAGTGGTAATTAAGCAAATCATTTTATTTCAACCCACCCTATTAATCAACCGACTGAGTCAAAGGCACAACTATAAACGGTGTAACGTTTGTATTTTTGGAGAACTTATTATTTCATTACTTTATAACTTACTTTTTATTATTTAAAATTTTGTATACACCCACACATACGTTACACACATTTATTACAAGCCAATTATCAAAAGAATTACTTAAAATTTTAAATTGCACAAATACGAATTAAACCCGAAAGCAGTCGAAAAGAAATTACATCACCCACGGTTATCCAAAAAATTAAATTTCACATGGCGAAAACATGATATTTCCGGCTTAATTAAAACGGAACATTTGAACAACCAAATTTTACAAACTTTATAAAGAATACAATTAATACAAACGATTCCGTAAACTTTAAAAAAATTTGCTCAACAATTTAACCCAATGTGCCTCTAGCTCACGTTATCAAACAACAATTTTATACTCACATCTACTAAAATTCTCAAATTACATTTTCGTTCAATCGCCATGAAAATATACTCGATACTAATTCAACAAACTATATTTAATACTACTCAAAATAACTAGGAATTTATGTTAAAAAAAACTTCAATTAACTATGGCAATGAAACCGAAAGAAAAATACCTATCCGATCCCCCCAAAATTAGATTACTAAATGTTAATTTGCACTAAAAACCAGCTATCATCAAATTCGTAAACATGTGACTTAAATGAAAGTTTCCAAAATCTATACTCTTTCATATTTAATTTTAAATACTTCAATACGAAACAAAATATTTAAAATTTTTTACTTCAAAATTCGAAAAAAAAAACTAGAAGCACCAAACTATCTAGGGAGTGCTGAAAGGTCATTTACTAGTTGCAATTAAATTAAATTAAATAATAATTAACCTATTAAAAATTATTCACACAACTAAATATATTTGCCTTTGGAACGGTTTTTCCCTTGAGCAGCCTTGTTTTATGTCATAATAAGTTTAAAATTTAATTTATAATACGCGCGTTTGAATTGTAATTTGCATTAAAGCTTTTACGTACATGAGTAAATCGACAAAACCCAATCGTGGGAATCTAATTTGCAATACTGATTGATTATTAGCTACAAATTGTTAACAGTTTAAGATAAGTTTGAGTACATAACGATTAGTGATAAACCAACAAAATAATTATGGGTGATTAAAAATAAAGCATTGAGATCTATGAAAGCAAACACCATTGTATCATAAAACTGAATTTACTTAAACTAATTAAAAAAACGGGGGATAAATCCGAATCACGCAATCACTTTGTAAGTTTTCTTTTCGACCAAACTGAATAGGAAGAAAATAGATCGTTGAAAAGGAAATTGAAAAATTACGCAGACACGGTGATGTTATAATCCATTTTTTCTTGAACCTATTGATTTCTAAATTTCTAATTACAAACATAATAATCACCATTATACAAAAAAGTAATAAATAAATCTTAGGAAAGAAAAAACTTAATTAAACGCGTCACAAGATTTAGGGTTACTTTGAAAAATGTATTTCTGCTAAATTAAGATTTTCCACGATTAAATAAAGCAATATTAATCACAATGTCTTTATACTTTTATAAGAAGATTTTATTTAAAATCAACAATTCTTTGAGCTTATACGGAAATAAGGGGATTAGCTGGTACGTGCATTAGCGTTGGCGCTATAAGGATTCCCTAATCGGTTAATCAACAATCACAAGGCAATAAAACAAAGTTTATTGCCTATAAAATCTTAGTTTAAGGAACTAGTGTTCCCATTTTTACGTCTACATGCTCAAGCTTGTTTGATAATGGAAAAATCGTTTATCGTGTATTTTTTTTGTTTTACAACTTTATTTACATCTTCATTTATTTTAAAAGGTTAAATTTTTTGCCTACTTATAGAGTCAAACCCTACTCTCCGACAATTTAAACATTTATTATCCATTTCCGCACAACATAAAGTTGATATAAATCACTATGCTCTATTATATGAACATTTGTATTTGATAAACGATTACTTTCGTTTTCCATCTTTCTTTAACACCACTAAACCTTGTTGAAAAGCAAAAGCGGATTTAAAGCAAACAATTTCATCCAATCTGAACTGGTTAATTGATTTACACACACACACAAACACGCGAGCGCGCATACGCACACGCACACGCACACGCACACGCACACGCACACGCACACGCACTCGCACACGTACACGCACACGCATATGCCACGCCACGCCACCCGCAGCCTCACTCGCGCACACGCACGCGCGCCCGCACCTACACACCCACACTCGCACATGCACACGTACGCGCACACAGACACAGACACAGACACAGACACAGGCACAGGCACAGGCACAGGCACAGGCACAGGCACAGGCACAGACACAGGCACAGGTACAGACAGAGACACACAGACACACAGACACACAGACACAAACACACAGACACAGACGTACATAAACACAGACACTGTCAGGTTGCGTTGACGCACCCTGTATGTAGGATGTTATAATGACGTGTATTACGTGTTCTGAGCACGAGTGTATTGAGTTTGAACGAAAAAAAAACTTTTTTGTGTGAGTGCATAATGTATGTGGGTGTATGATACGCCACTGGAAATTTAGGAGAAATATAATTCTGTATGTAGATACGTGTATTTGAATGTTATAAAGACTTTAGTGTTGGAATAATTAGATTTTGATGAATGTAAATGTGAAGAGAAATTTGTCTATGGGACGATAATGCTTTCCACTGTATCGCTACTGTTTGGCTACCTTAAAGAATGGAATGTTTGAAGATTAGATGAGTAATCTTGGTCAGAAAATGTGAAGAATAAGTGTAAAATGTTTTAGAAAATATGTAGAGAAAGATTGGGTATGTTTAAGTATTAATTTCCGAAGGATTTAGTAATGTTGTGCAATTGTTTTGAGAATATGTGTATGTATATGGAATTTTAGACATTAGACGGTACTGATTTTTGCAAATGTTGCGGAAGCAGATCGAGCTCAGGTTGGAGATAACGGTTAAAAGTTGCGTAATGGTCCAGAGTGGCCACTGAATGGTTGTAATGACGAAAAATGATTTCTTCATGAAGTAATTGTAAAATTTGTAAGTGAAAACAAATATGGCGATGTATTGTAATTACACGCGTGCTTGTATAGAGGGAAGCAGCTATCAGAACTATGACATTTTGAATGAATATTATTGGAGAATATAACGCGGAAGGAAGACATGTTTAAAGATGGATGACTGAAGTTATAAATAGGAAAGTCAGAGATTGACGAGTTAGTTAGAGTGGAGTTAAGCTGTTTCGTTTTTGGCTGTTGGTGAGACGCGCACGCGAGGTAGTGTGGGATAGACTGTGATGATGTTGGAGTATATTTGTGAATTTTAATGAGGCAGTAATTGTTTAAACAACTGCGTAACCCGAACCGGGGATGAATCGAAAAAAAGACATTCATAAATAGAACAATAATTAAAAATTGAAGTTGAAGATAAAAATTAGTTTGTTTATTTTCAAGAAAATAATAGTGCGTGGGCAGATTTGAATAAAGATAGCAGATGTTATGTTAAAGTATTAAGTGCGGCGCGTGTCCTTGTAGCGAGATTCAGCTAAGAGTATTTATGAGACCACCTGTTAAGTGAACGAAGCGTTCGTTGTATATTAAACCAATGTTTAAATAACGTTATAGGACATTGAAAGTTTTATTTGTATAAGGGACTAATTTGGTGTAAAGGGTTGCTAGAAATTTTAGGAGGCAACCAAACGTATACAGCTTATTACGTGTTATTAGACTATTTGTGGGTGCACAGAGGAATAGGTGTTCGTGAAATTGTGAAGCAATTGTTATGTGCCTTCATGCAATTTAAGGATTACCACATAATTGATTTACCGACGGAAGAA